>OY811979.1:6133964-6262131 GCA_963681505.1 Eunapius fragilis | reverse complement strand
AAGGGAAGGGAAGGAGGGAAGGGAAGGGAAGGGAAGGGAAGGGAAGGGAAGGGAAGGGAAGGGAAGGGAAGGGAAGGGAAGGGAAGGGAAGGGAAGGAAGGGAAGGGAAGGGAAGGGAAGGAAGGGAAGGGAAGGAAGGGAAGGGAAGGGAAGGAAGGGAAGGGAAGGGAAGGGAAGGGAAGGGAAGGGAAGGGAAGGAAGGGAAGGGAAGGGAAGGGAAGGGAAGGGAAGGGAAGGGAAGGGAAGGGAAGGGAAGGGAAGGGAAGGGAAGGGAAGGGAAGGGAAGGGAAGGGAAGGGAAGGGAAGGGAGGAAGGGAAGGAAGGGAAGGGAAGGGAAGGGAAGGGAAGGGAAGGGAAGGGAAGGGAAGGGAAGGGGAAGGAAGGGAAGGGAAGGGAAGGGAAGGGAAGGGAAGGGAAGGAAGGGAAGGGAAGGAAGGGAAGGGAAGGGAAGGGAAGGGAAGGGAAGGGAAGGGAAGGAAGGGAAGGGAAGGAAGGAAGGAGGAAGGGAAGGGAAGGGAAGGGAAGGAAAGGGAAGGGAAGGGAGCAAGCTGATCAAAACACCTAGAAATGCGGACTCCCTGAAATACAGACAACTCGATAAACAGAACACTAGATGATGGATGGATGGACGGATGGATGGATTGTGCTGTAGTGAGTTATGCTAGATGATGATCACACATGTCAGATATTGAACACACTAACTCAAAAGATGAACACACTTAACAATTTAACGCCGGTCGACTCAATTTTGCGTCACGTAATTAAGGCGCGTTCTGCCGGCAGACGCAATTTCGCGTCCAGCTGTACCCTCAGGATGTGTGTATGCTTTGGAGTATCATGATAATCACACTAGATCTAGATAGCCACACTAGATGATAACCACTCTAGACAGTGACCACATTAGATGATACCACACAAGATGATGACCACACGGTGACCACACTGGATGATGACCACACCCACACTGGATGATGACCACACTAGATGATGACCACACTAGATGATGACCACAGGAGATGATGACACACTAGATGATGACCACACTGGATGATGACGATGCTGGATGATTACCATAGGGTCATTCCATCTATTGTCACTCAGTTTTGTACCTCATGTCTTCCAATTTCGCTCCAACTTCTCATATATGTTGGTCTTGATATGAAAGTGACATGTACCATTTATTGAGTTAATAACGTTAATGGTTTACGAAATATACACCACTGAATAACTAATTTTTTCATAAATGTTGCAACTTTGCACACTCATACATGTATGTTAGTGCGTTCATGAGCTAAGAAAATCATTGTTACGTAAATATGTAATTCGACATCTAAATGTCCACTCCCAAACACCCGTGCCATGTCGCCCTGAAGTCCTAGTCAATTAAAGGTAGACAATAATATCAATCCTACAAACTAGATTATTTTTGACTAAATCATAACAAGCTATATATTAACATACCTCCATCAGTGATTGGTCTCTTAGCAGCAGAAGTGCCTAAGTAAAAATATACAATTGCATTCCCTCACCCATGTGTCCAATACTACATATGAACATTGTAACTACATATAGATTGATTGGATGATTGATTGCATGATTAGTTGATTGATTGGATGATTGGGTGGTGATTGGATGATTGGGTGGTGATTGGATGATTGGGTGCTGATTGGGTGATTGGGTGGTGATTGGGTGATTGGGTGGTGATTGGGTGATTGGGTGGTGATTGAGTGATTGGGTGGTGATTGGGTGATTGGGTGGTGATTGGGTGATTGGGTGGTGATTGAGTGATTGGGTGGTGATTGGGTGGTGATTGGGTGATTGCGTGATTGGGTGGTGATTGAGTGATGATTCTGAGGTTAATGGCGGGTCAATCTTAACCATTTCATCACACATGTGTCTGAGTTTCAGAAACAAAATATATCCATGAACTAAACATACTAACTTATGTAAGAATATAAATTATTAACTCTTGACTTCAATGATTTCATGCGTTATGAGTTGACCACAATTCTAACCACTTATGTAAACAGTGCCTATTATCTTTTTCTGCGTAAGAGCCTTTGTGACCTTTTTATTTACATGCGCAGCTGACATCTATAGCTGCCTTCCTATCTTTCAAATTCAGCGTAGGAACAGAAAACTAAGTGCCAATATCAATTTGAAGCCTAGATTTTACTACCAATTTAAAACGAACACTTTTTTCTCATTTTTTCTTGAAGCAATATGAAGTACCTTGTCTTGGTGTCCTATGCTCAAGATTGCTAGATGGAATGCCAAGGTGTTATTGAACTGCATTGCGCTGAAGTACGAATGTAAAGGACTCTTAAGAATCCTTACAAAGGCGATAATTATCCACAATGCCTGCGTGTACAAACAATGAATTTCTTTAGTGCTAGCTTCATACGTACAATGTTCAGTGCACACAAGGACGACTGTGATTGGCTTGCATGTGGTGCAATGACCGACGGAAGAGCGGGGGGGGGGGGGGGGGGGAAGGGAATATGCAGCTAAAGCCATCAAAATAGTGACACGTATTATAACTAGGAACCTATGCCTCCACCTCCAACCCCCATCTTTAAACGGTCTTTGAATGATGTTTATGTAATACAAATTTATATTACATAACATTTATTAAACATCATTCAAAGACCGTTTAAAGATAGGGGGTTGGAGGCATAGGTGCCTAGTTATAATACGTTTCACTATTTTGATGGCTTTAGCTGCATATTCCCTTCCCCCCCCCCCCCCCCCCCCCCCCCGCCCTTCCGTCGGTCATTGCACCACATGCAAGCCAATCACAGTCGTCCTTGTGTGCACTGAACATTGTACGTAGGAAGCTAGCACTAAAGAAATTCATTGTTTGTACACGCAGGCATTGTGGATAATTATCGCCTTTGTAAGGATTCTTAAGAGTCCTTTACATTCGTACTTCAGCGCAATGCAGTTCAATAACAACTTGGCATTCCATCTAGCAATCTTGAGCATAGGACACCAAGACAAGGTACTTCATATTGCTTCAAGAAAAAATGAGAAAAAAGTGTTCGTTTTAAATTGTCAGTTTCAAATTGATATTGGCACTTAGTTTTCTGTTCCTACGCTGAATTTGAAAGATAGGAAGGTAGCTATAGACGCCAGCTGCGTATGTAAATAAAAAGGTCACAAAGGCTCTTACGCAGAAAAAGATAATAGGCACTGTTTACATAAGTGGTTAGAATTGTGGTCAACTCATAACGCATGAAATCATTGAAGTCAAGAGTTAATAATTTATATTCTTACATATGTTAGTATGTTTAGTTCATGGATATATTTTGTTTCTGAAACTCAGACACATGTGTGATGAAATGGTTAAGATTGACCCTGGCATGGATGGATGGATGGTGACCACACTAGATGACAGATGATGACCACACTAGATGATGTGGTAAGATGTGATGATCATGACCACACTGGATGATGACCACACTAGACTTATGTACTGCTTAAATAAGTGTCGGAATTCATAGCACAAAAAAAGTGTACCTTGATGAGATTCAAGTTGTCTCAATGCTGCTCGCTTAGCTTCTAGGTCTAGGGGTGAAAGTGTGTGTCAATTACATGGTCATGTATGAAGGCAGTTAGAGATGGAAGGGATGGGTGTGAATGGATGGATTGTCAATCAAGGGAACGGGACACTTACCATTTACTACACTGCTTAGAACATTTTGGGCGATCCTTAAACCAACTATGGCATTACCAAAACAGTCCATGGCATAATCTGCATATTTTTGGGCTCTCTCTGCACATTTTTTGGCTTCTTCCTTAGCCACTTCATCCTTAGCCTCAGCCACTTTCTTCTCAGCATCAGCCACTTCATCCTTAGCCACAGCCACTTTCTTCTCAGCCTCAGCCACTTTCTTCTCAGCCACAGCCACTTTCTTCTCAGCCTCAGCCACTTCATTCTTAGCCTCAGCCACTTTCTTCTCAGCCTCTTCCACTTCCACTTTCTTCTTATCTTCTGCATCAGACATTTTCTCAGGCTTGCAGAGTCAAACACCCTTCAAGAAGTGCTAAGAAAGGAACATGACTTGAAAAGGTATTCTTGATGAGGATGCAAGCTCCATGCAAATTGGACATTGAAACATCCGGTTGTTACCAAGCCACCATTTCTCTATATCACTACATACCCTGCCCTGGGATTCTAAGGTAATAATATCACAGTGAGAGATAGGTGGAGAGAGTGGATAGGCGGAGGGTGGAGAGAGGGAGGGAGGGTGGTGAGAGGAGTGAGAGTGACCATGAGTACAAAGGGTGACCATGAGTGCAGAGAAGAGAGATGGGTGACCACGTGTGAAGAGAAGAAAGAAGGGTGACCCTGGGTGAAGATAAGAGAGAGGGGTGACCAAGAGTGCAGAGAAGGGTGACCATGAGTGCAGAGAAGGGTGACCATGAGTGCAGAGAAGGGTGACCATGAGTACAGAGAACGGTGACCATGAGTGCAGAGAAGGGTGACCATGAGTGCTGAGAAGGGTGACCATGAGTGCAGCGAAGGGTGACCATGAGTACAGAGAAGGGTGACCATGTGTGCAGAAAAGGGTGACTATGAATGCAGAGAAGGGTGACTATGAGTGCAGAGAAGGGTGACCATGAGTGCAGAAGAGGGTGAAGAGAAGGGTGACCATGAGTGCCGAGAAGGGTGACTATTATAAACAGTCCGAAGGACTGTGAGCTTGAGAAGGAAAAATTAGAGGTTAGGGCAGGGTAGGGGGGGCCCGAAGGCCCGCTACGCCGACCCAACTTTTCACCCCCTCTCCAAATCCGCTCTCGAATTGCACCCGTCCCTCCCTCCCGACACTCTTCATTGAAACTTACTAACTCCCCTCTTCCTTAATAAACGCCATCTTGGTGAATGAGGGCGCCTTCAGCGCCGTACTTGGCGCCTTTGGCACCATACCATTTGTCCTATGAGTGCAGCGAAGGGTGACCATGAGTGCAGAGAAGGGTGACCATGAGTGTAGAGAAGGGTGACCATGAGTGCAGAGAAGGGTGACTATGAATGCAGAGAAGGGTGACCATGAGTGCAGAGAAGGGTGACCATGAGTACAGAGGAGGGTGAAGAGAAGGGTGACCATGAGTGTAGAGAAGGGTGACCATGACTGTAGAGAAGGGTGTAGATGAGTGCAGAGGACACCATGAATGGGGAGATGGGTGATCATGTGTATAGATAAGGGTGACCAAGAGTGGGGATAAGGGTGACCATGAGAGCCGAGAAGGGTGACAATGAGTGCAGAGAAGGGTGACCATGAGTGCAGCGAAGGGTGACCATGAGTGCAGAAAAGGATGACCATGAGTGCAGCGAAGGGTGACCATGAGTGTAGAAAAGGGTGACCATGAGTGCAGAGAAGGGTGACCATGAGTGTAGAGAAGGGTGACCATGACTGTAGAGAAGGGTGTAGATGAGTGCAGAGGACACCATACAGTGACAATTATAACGGTCGGACATCAGACATTTGGCGGGGCGTTTTAGCTAATTGTCCGATCATTTGGTTAATTAATCGGACACAATGGCCGACCGCAAACGAGACGCATGTTTTAGTGAAGATCAAGAAGCAGATGAATGTGGAAGTGCATCTAAAAGGAAGCAGGTATCGAAGAGCACTTTCGAAAATTGGCAACGCAAGTTCGACAAAGAGCATCAAACGTTGACTTGGCTTCGCTGTCACCTGGACCAGTGCAATATCTGTATTGCGATGTTTGCAAGAAGTATGAAGCTAACATCCAGTCATTAAAGAATTTCACCACCACATGGATAACCGGCTCCACCAACCAAAAGGTCAGTAACGTCGTTGACAATGCCTCTAGCGATGTCCACAGGGCAGCTATGATGCGGTTGCAAGCTGACCATGCCAAAGCGAAGGGTCAGCCTGCCACAATGGTTTCTCCAATTGTAGCGTCTTTGTGGCAAATGGATGACAAAACACGTTCACGAATGCGACGGAAGTTTGATCTCTGTTTTGTTATGGCTAAGGAAAGTCTTCCTTTTGCCAAATATCCATCGCTGCTGGAATTAGAAGCTCGACATAGTGTTGACTTGGGTTTTGAGCATAGCACACCTGACTCTGCTAAGGCATTTACTAGCTATATAGCTCAAGCACAGCGTGAAGTGTTTCTTAAAAGCCTTGCAATCCGAAAATGTTTCTTTTATAGCATAATGATGGATGGTTCAACTGATGCTGGCAATGTTTTAGATGAAATGGTTGTACTATTGAATAATTGCAAGAATGATGACACAAGAGAAATTACTTCAGTCACTAGATATTGCTCTGTCCACAGTCCAAACAGAGCAGATGCCACTGGACTAATAGGATCACTTAAACATGCCCTGCAGCCACTTGGTGTGACAGATCTACTTGATCAGGCTAGTGTTCTTAATGTGAAAAAGCCTGTATTAGTTGGAGGTAGTTCAGATGGAGCCTCTGTTAACATATCTGACTGCAATGGTGTTAGGGGACAATTACAACGTGCTTTACCATGGCTGTTTTGGGCGTGGTGTTTTGCGCATCGTTTGGAATTGTCATGCAACAATGCATTTTGTAGCCCTTTGTTTACATACATTGAAGAAATGCTGCTTCGTCTATATTATCTTTATGAGAAATCGCCCAAAAAGTCTACTGACCTTGCCAATATTGTTAAGAACCTTCAGCATGTTTTTGATTTCCCTAAAGGAGGTAACCTTCCAACTCGATGCCATGGAACTAGGTGGATTTCTCACAAGAGGAAGGCTATACAACATGTAGTAGACAGATACGGAGCACATTGTCCATCTGCAGGCTTTAATTGATGACAAATCTATCAAGACCACTGATAGAGCCAAGCTGAAAGGCTACCTAGTGAAGTGGAAGGCAGAAAAGACATGGATTGGCTGTGCAATGTATACAGATGCTCTGAAACCAGTGTCACTTCTTAGCTTGACTCTGCAAAACAGTGATGTGGACAATCAGCAATCTTTGACCACTCTCCGGTCATTGGCACAGACAGATCCTACTGAGTGGCCCACATTGCAGTTAGTCAAGAGCAGGTTGAAGGATGATGATGGTAACAAGGAGTACCAAGGCATAATTTTACAGAACTTTGAAGGAAGTCTTGAGCAGTGTAAAACACACGTTTTAGCTGACCTCCAGATGCTTGAAGATTGTATTAAGCAGCGTCTTGAATGGTCCGATATTACCCTCTTAAGGTCAATTCTGGTTTTTATAGATACTCAGAACTACATGTAGCAGCAGAGCAGTAATGGAACAGAGAATGATGAAAGTTTGGCTTCAGTAAAAGCAGCAGTAGAACACATTATTTCTATCTTTCGTTTTCCACTAGAGGCTAAAGGGGTGTGTGTAGCAGTGTGTCAGGATGAAATACAAGAGGCTGTGGAGCATGCACGAATGTTTCTTCCCATTGGCACAGAAACGTATCGTAAGATTTGGTATAAACTTGAAAAATGTCCAGACTCCAGCAATTGGCAAAACGTTGTCTGCTTGTGCCATCTGATTTTTAGTCTCCCATTTACAACTAGTAGGGTTGAACAGCTGTTTTCCAATGAGTATAGAGAAGGGTGACCATGAGTGCAGAGAAGGGTGACCATGAGTGCAGAGAAGGATGACCATGAGTGCAGAGAAGGGTGACCATGAGTGCAGAGGAGAGTGAAGAGAAGAGTGACCATGACGGTAGAGAAGGGTGACCATGACTGTGGAGAAGGGTGTAGTTGAGTGCAGAGAAGGGTGACCATGAATGCAGAGAAGCAGGGCTTGAAATAACTTTGTCACTTGTGCTGACAAATTGCCAGTACAATGCTATGTCAAATGCAACATTTGTCCTGCCGATTCCCACTTTTGCATGTATCATGAATTGATACATGTGCTTTAGAAACCAATGCCTCTGCCCCAATCTTACTTACTGCTGCATGGGCAGATCTAGTAACAACCTTTTGAGCTAGCAATGGATGAGACTTACAAAAAGCATCATTTACTTCACTTAGAAGCTCCATAAGTGCATGAGATTTGGGTTCATACAAGGAGTAGCTATATGGGAGAAGGATAAGGTTGCAGTTATTTTCATTTCACCTATAGTTCTCAGCCCTTGCAACTGCAATTATATTCATAGTTGCAACACATGTACATGGCTAGACAGATAAGGAAGCCTTCAAATAAGCCTTTTTATACATCAGATTAAAACAATAGACACTATACTACTGTACACACAGTTGCATGCTTTACATGTGAAGTGAATGGTTTTGTGCAGATCCGTGCTGTACTTAGATGTGCGGGCCCTACTACCGCGTTTGGTCAGGTAGTAGGGTGACAAGCCCGACCAAACACCGCCCGACTATGCTCTACAAATGTTGCATGCACAGCTTTTTAATGTTAATACAACATGCCATAACCTTTTGAGATAGCAATGGATGAGACTTACAATTACTTCACTTAGAAGCTCACTATCCCTAAGAATAGCTTTTTCAAGACCACCATTATACTCCACTAGTGCATGAGATTTGGGTTCTTACAAGGAGTAGCTAACTATTCACTGTCTTTATCCAGGTTCTAAATTGTGAGAGGCACAACCTTAAGTGTTCTTTTTATACATGTGCACCTTTGTTTATTTTTATTTGCATTTTTAAAAAACTGCCATGACAAATGGGTGTGATTTTTAAGGAAGGCCCTAGTGGCCTTGACAAAATTAATGAATTATAATTTAGGCCTATATTATTTTTAGCAGGAGTAAAGAAATTAAGTCTGCCCCAGGCATGTAGGTGTATCAACGAAGCTATGTGACAAGGCCATGTGTGTGTGTGTGTGTGTGTGTGTGTGTTGTGTGTATGTGTATTTGTGTGTGTGTTGCCCTGCGTGTGTGTGTGTGTGTGTGTGTGCGTGCGTGTGTGAGTGTGTGTTGTGTGTGCGTGTAACAACACGATGTCAGTGGGGGTTAAATTTGCAAGCATACTGGATTTGGCTACCACAGCTAGGTATAGCTCAACACCCACACGTCAACCTCCATGCATGGGCATCAAACGCTTGTATGATACCCAACAGGTCAAAATAAGTACCTGTGTGTGTGTGTGCGCATGTGTGTGCATGTGTTTATGTGTGCGTATTAAATCACAAAGTCAGTGTGGGTTCAATTTGCAAGCATACTGGATTTGGCATACACATACTACAGTTAGGCACTGCTTATCCACAGGTCAATCTCCATATGCGGGCATCAAAAGATTGTATGATACCCAACAAAATAACAGTACCTGTGTGTGTGTGTGTGTGTGTGTGTGTGTGTGTGTGTGCGTGTGTCTGTGTGTGTGTGCGTGTGTCTGTGTGTGTGTGTGTGTGTGTGTGTGTGTGTGTGTGTGTTAATATCACAAAGTCAGTGTGGGTTCAATTTGAAGCATACATGTACTGGTATAACCAGGCACTGCTTCTCTCAATCAATCTACCCACAGTGTACACAGGTCGACCTCCATCCTCCATATATGAGCTTCAAAATAAAATAGCAGTAGGTATTGTGTGCTTATGTGTATGCGTGTATATCACCAAGATCTGTGTGCAAATGGAAAGGAGGGGTTAATCTGCTAAATATATGTTTTAGTTGTAGAAGCCTCATGTGTGTAAATGTGTGTGTGTTTGTGAAGCATACACCACACACACATACACCACACACACATACACCACACACACATACACCACACACACATACACCACACACACATACACCACACACACATACACCACACACACATACACCACACACACATACACCACACACGCATATATACCGCACACGCATACACCACACACACACATACACACCACACCACACACACATACACAACACACCACACACACATACACCACACACACACATACACCACACACACCACACACACATACACATGCCACACGCATAGACACACATTACATGCATAGACACACACACACCACACACACACAGACAATCATAAAAATATATGCACAAGATCAATCAGATACTGCATAAGTGCAATAGGGAATGAAGGACGAAAGGAAGAGGGGAAGGGGAAGAGAAAGGGAGGGAGGGAGTAGGGGAAGGAAGGGAGGATGGAGGAGGAGGGAGAATGAGTGTGGGAGCTAGAGAGAGAATTGTGTTATATCTTTCACTATCTGTTTTGTTCACATGTACACACATGCTCAGTTTCTCTATCCTATGTCACCCCACATGCCCACCTAAAGTTGTCTTTGAATTCTCTCATTCCTCAGCTTACTGTGCTATACCCTTCCCTACAGGTCATGCATCGTCTTACCTACGTAGATGGCATCAAACACACACAAAGACCTGCATATGAAGAGCCCACACCTCCAGATTCTAGCAATTAGAACTGGTCCATCATGATGTTCTAGAGGTGTATGAGTACATTTTGATACTAATAGCAGGGCACTGTCCTCTAGCTCTATCTCAAAGCTGCCCTCTCAATATATTAGAGTTATATAAGGTGTGCACTAAAGAAGCTGTCTGGTTTGTTGAAGACAAGCATCTAGGAAATTGTGCTGCCTGTACAAAAAGGACTGGGTGCTAAATTACCCATTTAATGCACACTTCGCATACTGGCTGTCAATATGACCCACATTGGGCATATTGATCGTTCTGGTTGTTAAATCCCGACTGGGTAATAATGATTTACCCGGCAACCACTGGTGATGTAGCATGCTAGCTAGGGTATGTCTACAGACATGTAAACACACATCCATCAAAATACATATATACTATCATACATAACACTGGTGATAAATATTCCCCCCTATGTAAAAGTGTCAAAGGCCAGAGCTATAGAAGGACAGCCCATTACTTACCTATGGTTAGACAGTCGTTTCAGTTAGCATTCCATTAAAATGTCTCGAACAAAATAATATCATAGTCAAATTGAATTACGGCATGTATTTCGGTAGAAATTACGGACGTATCACGAACGCATTGCACATCGTACGAAGGCGTGAAAATGAATATTGCTGGTGTTAGCGAATGGTTGAGACTCAACGGTTACGAAAAGTATGTCAAAGATTTTGAAGGTAAATCATTTTTTAAACAGTGGCAATTCTTATAATATTTTGGTCGCAATTGTTTATGCATGAATAGTTCATGAGATCATAGATTAATGACCTTATAGATACGGGATTGGAAACGCTATATACGCTAGTATTACGTACGGATGTTCCATCATCGTTTCGCATGAATCTAATTAAAAAAGCGCGGGCTCTTGTCAAGGGGAGGTGAAGAAACTGTCCTGAACAGAGACAGCAAAGGTACAAGAAAGCAGTTGACGATATAAAAAGTAGTATGGAAACTTGTGTAATCAGAAAGCACGTTCAAATGATTCGGATTTTAAACCTTGTGCTTTATACGATGGTTAAACGGCTGTGTCAGGTCATGCGAATAGGAAGTGAAATTTTTGCGCTGATTACTGTGGCGACACAGAATAGCTTTAAGCGTTGAAACCTCGTTACACAGCAAAGGCAGAGATGGTAGTGTTGCGTAGGGTTCGTTGCAAACTTGTAGTTGTTACACAAAAAGAGATTCAGAGCTTCAAACTCAAATTTGCGCGTTTTGAACCTCCAGCAGCTCGCAGGCTGTTGTTGTGACATGGTGCAAAACTATGGCTTTTGGTTAGTATTTTACCAATCTAGAAAGGTCGATGGGTTGCGTGGTGTATGTTAAAGTCTTCTACACATATTGGTTCTAAAGATATACGGCCCACTATGCACATAAATGATCGCGTTCTTCTTGGTCGTATCACTCGTATGTATATTTTTATGGTTGTATCGTGCAGGTCATGTATCGACAAGGTCGCCTAGCATCAAAGCGCAAATACGAAAGGTGTACTAGACAATGTACTTCACTGACGGTTTCGAAACCAGGAAGAAAGCTAGAGCACGGCTGTTACATTACATTGAAATTTGGACAACAGGTCCTCGCCCACTATGAATTTTAAGTACCTAGCAACAGGGCTCATTACTTCCATAGCAACAACTATAGGTTAAGAGAGGCCTGTGTACATGAAGATATCGTCGGATTTTTCACATAAAGCGCTACCTACATATGCAGTAAGGACTTCTCCACCCGACAGTGCTAATGTCTAGCAATGATACCTTGGCGAACACGTGCCACACGGCCAAACGCTCACGAGGTATTAACGGGTGCGGTCAACGGTGCTTATGTTTTCTAAAAATTGCTCTTATATTTTTCGATAGGAAACGCCTTGAACAAAGTAAAGGGTTTGATCTTGCGTTTCAAGTAGCTTTTACGTTGCTACGCGGCTTCGTCTGTCCATTATAGTCGGTTGAAATATAGCGCCATTTTGGGTTCTCTAATGACGCGCCTCCTGTGGATATGAGAGTGTTATGTATTCCTTCTTCTTTTATTAGGCGGTGGTACTGCAGCTGACATGTGTGATGAAATGTTAAGGTAATGGTCTTGCAAAATGTTTTTAAGCCAAGCAATAGTATTTCTGATTCCATGCAGTGTAGGTGCGTTTTGACGAATTGAATTTAGCATGCATGGTTAAGCACCTTGCTCCCCCATTAGAACACAGTGATATGTAGATTCCCATTCCAACATGTGCATGGTCCTCACTTGATGGCCTGGCTTATTAGGAATAACTCACAAAAATTACATTAATGCTGTCTGAATGCTCCCCCGTGCTATAGCTTGCTTTTGGTTTTATTCCAATTATGTTTGAGTTGATTGTTTGCCCAAAAGGGGCAGGCAACAACCATCTAGTTGGGTGCATACGGGTGCTGACTCCTTGCCCTGAGCCTGACTGGAACCAAGAGGTGATGCTGGTCCCCTTTACTCAGCTCACCCCATGACACTGGTTGAGGTATGGTGGCTAGGTCAGGGGTAGAAACCCGAAGGGTGCCGCCTGCCATTGATGTATAAACAAGAACACAGCAATACATGTACAAAGTACAGCCACTGCATTGTGGAGTCGGGATGAGTATGCAATGCAGCTAGCAATTAGCTGTAAACAGCTTGCCACCGTCCTTTTTGACCTGGAACCTTATCAGGTGTCAATATATGTTTGGGATCAGAGTGTATTCGATTGGGTTGACTAAATGGAGGTGAGACTTTAAGCTTGAGGCTAGGGGGTGTAGAGTATTACTCATTTACCAAAACATTAAACCAAGTTTAGTACCTAAACAACCACTTAAATAAACATGTATGCACACACCAAGTTTTTGTATGGTACTTGTGTTGTGTACTGTACTGTCATACAGTGAATGGCATTGGGAGAATTTCAGCAGAATTTATATGAATGAAGCTCTCCTTGGAAGCATCAAACACCCTTTGCACTACCTTGCTGACAAGTTGCCTCTCTTGGCTGGTTACATCAGTACAACATATTAGATAGCTTTGAGGCTTCTGTCACATGAACATGACATGCAACACTCCACCCCATCATGCAGGATTATCTAATTATTCTTGAAGATTCTTGCTGTTCAGTGTGGTGGTGTAGAATAACACAATGCAGCAGTCAAATGGAAGGCATGTGGCACATAGAAACTTGTTGCAGGGGAATTGGATTGGTTGTCCTAGACACATTAACTCATTATTTTCAGATTACATCTGTGTAGATGGCAATTTTGTATGCAACTTTTGTGGTGCTATACCCTTAATATGTTGTACAATATCAACTGGCCTGGCCGTGGTACTGCCACATGCTTCAGTTTTGCACCATTGAGCCACGTAAAAGAGGACACAACATACTCTATGGTGAAGGAGGAAGGACTGAATTGTGAAAGTTTTTTTTTATTGCACACTACCTTACAGGTACTGATGGCATGGTTGTACCAGTCATGTGGCTCTAACAAACATTTGTAAAAGTGTTTGGCTTCGTGACGCAACTGTTACATGTTTCATCATCCATATCACTCATCACTTGAACGTGAATAACTTGCATGGGTGTTGGATCTCAGGACTGTCCTGTTGTGTGTCAATATCAAAGGTTGACATGTACAGTAGCTCTTATGAAATTGTTGCTTGTTTAGATGGCCTGCAACCACATAACCAGCACAAATAATCCAATTGACACTTGTGCTTAGGTTCCATTGTGGCTGTAGATTGCTCGCAGTGTGTAAATTATTCACGGTTTTGTAAGAGTTCTTACGCCTAGTTGCAGGCGCGTAGCACGAAGCCGAATTCATCAAAAGATTCACTGATCCTATCTCTTTCTTCTGAGCATTTTACAGCTCATTTAATAAGAGCAATTTTTTACAGTATGAAATCGAACTCATGGCATTTTTAGTTATGTTGAGAAGAGCCTGCATGCGTGGCCACAAGTACATCGTAGTCGTAATTGTATTCGATTGCGCAAATAGTCCTTTAATATTTCAGATGTTTACTAAACATAAATTCCTTATTGGGTTTTGCATTGGTACCAAAGGCCAAGTGCAGGCAATCTCCGAAGTTAAGTGTCAGTTAATGAGCTCTATGGCGACCATTTTTTTGGACATACCGTAATTCAATCCTTACGATCTAATTTCAAAACCTATTGTCACGTACGGAACAGCCGTGAGAGTGTTCCACCTCCTACATCAAACATGACGTCATGCATACGTGAAACGATGATAGAATCGTGCAATGTACAGCGTTTCCAATCCCGTATCTATAAGGTCGTTAATCTATGATGAGATTGATGGAAAGGCGATGTTGGAAATTATTGAAACTCAAGGCAACTCTGGCTTTGTCACCCTTCGTGCTTTATTGCCATTGGAAAAAGAAGGCCCTATACTTACACTGCTACGCAGCATACGAGCGAATAAAGAGGTACTTTGCATGCACGTTTAGTAGTACATTTCAAAAAAATACTTTGGTGTGGGTATGTGTTAATCGGAACCTACGCGAGTAGGTTCCATATAGGAATCCTGCAGTATCATGAATGTCATTAAAAAAACGTCACTCGCGTCTAGCGGGACAGCCAAGAGTCGGGTCACTTCGCTTTTAGTGGCAATCGAGCAATATCAAAAAGGAGAACAGTTCTCCGTTATACATATGTCATAAGACGGTGTACTTTTAGAGAACAAAAATACTCGTCCCCATCGTCCGTACCCAGTCCCACCTAAAATTTCTCCTTCGTCGTCGTCTTCTTCTTCTTCCTTCCGGAGAGTATAACTCACGACAGGAACGTTTGTAAAGCACGCCATGTGTACCAATCGCTTCAGGATGTGTCCGCATGTTATCTTCAGGTATCTGTTAGACGCCTAACCGATCAGGCAATTGGCTGACATGCATATGGTATATCGCTAAAATGGAAGGAATAGTTTAGTTACAGCGGTAGAGATACTGCGTCTCTCCGTTTTACAGTAATATGCGCTGTTTGAAATGTGTGTATAACGCCAAAGTTGCTTACGTCAATTTGGTCATGTATTGTGGTGCATGGTTTATCTGATTATAGCGTGAGATCAGTTTACTTAGAGTGCATTTATTCTTTGTATTATATGGCTTCGTTTTTAACCTTTATCAATCCTTTGCTCCTCAATGGAGATAGTCTGGGGACTAGTGTAATATTTGGTACACACCTCAACAGAATTGCATATTCTAATATAAACCTGTCATGATCGCGCAAGTTGACGTTTATGCTACCTTATTCTATGCGTTTCAAGAACTAAGTACAATACCAAATGCACCAGAAAAATTTAGGAAACAAGTAATAAAAACATTCTCTACACGAGAAGGTTGGTGGTATATAGGAATCAAAGGTGAGATGGTGGTGTAAAAAGCAAGGGAACAAGGCTTTTGATTGAAAAGGAAAAATGAAATAGACCTATATTAGCACGCACATTAAAATATGACAACATGCGGCTAATATAGGTCTATTTCATTTTTCCTTTTCAATCAAAAGCCTTGTTCCCTTGCTTTTTACACCACCATCTCACCTTTGATTCCTATGTACCACCAACCTTCTCGTGTAGAGAATGTTTTTATTACTTGTACCGTATGGGTCCCTGCATTGGAAATGAACTTCAGCACCGCACACTCATATCTCTTACACTTAGGGATTCAAACGTGCTTGCACTACTGATGTTTCTGAGGAAACAAGAGACATGCCTTGTGGGAATGCTGTAAGTTTAACATACAATGTGTGGCAATATCACTCATATCTTACTTAGGGGTTTAAACGTGCTTGCACTTCTGATGATTCAAGAGACATGCCATGTGGGTTTACTATACAATGTCGGGTAGTATTTGGTGTTTTAGTGGATTATTGTTATAATTTTGAGGCATGGGCTCATTGGAGGGGTCAAATCATGCATATATATTTTCCTAGGAAACTGATGCAGTTGAGCTACCATGTAAATTTGATAGTGACATCATGGCCGGTCTTAAAAATCAGGACATGAACGTGTATCTAAGATTCAACATGATGAGAGAAATTGCTAAGAAAACGGTTGAAACAAAGCCTAACCCCACAATGGATGATTTAAGGAAAATATCCAGCCAAGTCTTTGAAAAATGGCCATTTTTGTCAAATTATGGATATGGTGTAAGTTTATTATTACAATTTATGTATGTGATGATCATTGATTTATTTATTTATTTATATATCTAGGACTATTTTTCTATTGGAATATTACAGCAAATAAAAAGATTACCACACTCAGTTCCTTACAAGACTCAATTTAAAGAAAACATGCCTGCATTAAAGGATAAAGATTCTTACGATGGGGAAAATGCATCTACTGAAGATATTCATTCAGTAGATAGACATATCAAATTTATGCAGAAAAAAATGCAACGAAAACACCCAAAAATTAGCACTCTTCTGACCATCATGGAGCAGACTTTCAAAAACAGAAGAGACTGGATAAAAAGTGAAGGTGTTTCTGTCAAAACTGTAATACAAACATATCCTGTACTCACCAGTATGGAAGGTGTAAGTTTGTGTGATGAGGTATCTATAATGCATGATACAGTTTGAATGAATTTCCATTGCAGATATGTCATGAAATGGACACACTAATGGAACACAAACTTGAGATGATAGAAAGATGGAGAAAATGCGTTTTGAAAATTTTTAACTTGGCTGCCTCCGAGCAAATACCGGGCGGCAAAGGTTATCTCACACATGAATGTGCCTTACATAAATAATCATCTTTTCCCTTCTTGTATACAGAACGGCACTGTGAACATCTATACGCTTTCCAAACATTGATTTACTTGGTATACAAAGGTGATAATGACAACTCTTTGAAGTACAGGAAATGTGTATGCAAAGTCAAAGAGGTATGGTGCACTTATAAGACAATTAATGTAGTTAATGGTTGAAATGACCATTATTTAAAATTGGATTTATTAAGATTAAATATGTATTGAAATAAAACCAATACTTAGCTATTAACAAAATATTTATAACCTTCAATAGAAAATATGTGAAGAAGCCTTACCTACACAACCTGCATTAGTGGATTGCGAAGGTCATCTCTACATCACAGCTGAAAGAACAGTCATTGAAGTCCTAATGCCAGAATCCATACCAGCTCTCGTATCAACCTTTTTATATACAATATGAAATACACAAAGGGTTGTGAAAAAGTTTTTCTTATTTTAGAAAGGATACTTGGTATCGCAACTGCTTCTTCTCTGAATCCAGACTCTGAGTTGTTGGTTCAGAAGCTTTTGTAACTGTGCTCTGCGATTATGTGAAGTTGTGTATGCTTGTTACTCCATTTTATTATTATTATTATTTTTTAATACCACAAATTCATACAATTATTTTTTTATTTTTTATTTTTTTATTTTTTTTATTTATAATGTAAATACAATTATTAAACACATTACACACACAAACGGATCTAGCTCTATGACAGTGGGATAATCCTACAGAGGATGGCTGTAGCATTGGCACGAACTAGATGGACATTAAGCCGGCCATAAATGTCATTCAGCACAACTGACTTGGACTTGCATGTAGAGATGGCGAGTCTGGAGGCAATTGATGAAATGATAGAAGAGGCCTCATCGCCCCAAGCTCCATACGATTCTACCACCATGGGGACACATACCCATCCAAGTTCCGAACATTTGGGATCATTAGCTTGATGTTTCCTCGCCTCAATTATTATTCTTAATACACAGTAACAGATATATGATACAGTATGCACAAAACAAAATCTAACTACAGCATCAACATGCACAGTTTATAGGGAGCGGGATAGGATGGCTCGAGAGTTTGCTCTCACAAGGGCTAAACTTAGTCTACCAAATAGTTCATTACACACTAGCGACTTGGGGAGACCCTGCCTGGTGGACAAACGTGTGGCAAGTCTTGATAGGGCCTGAATAGCCTCAGTACCCCAACATCCATATGTCTCCACTACAAGAGGAATACAAACCCAGCCTAGTTCACTGCACCTTCCATCGTTAACCCTGTGCTTGCGGATCTGGGCAGCCATAAGCAGCCGAACCTGCTGTCACACTCGCTTCTTGAAAAACATGTGCATTTAGCATTGATGTGACAGACAGGTTTACTGCAGTAAGTTAAATCTTTTAATCCTGTTCAATGACACAGACCTCCCTGTGTTCAGCCTTCCCAGGTGTGGAGATCAAAGGACCAGCCAATCCTGTTCAGGTGGGTAGCCAGGTGGAAGTGGTGTGCAATGGAAGTGGAGCCCCGCCCCCTGAGGTCATGTGGTTGAAGGATGGAGCTCCTCTGGGTAACAGCTCACTGTTGGTGACTCCCTCCAATCTGAGACTGAGCGATGTAAGGTCTGGGGATGAGGGCAACTACACATGTGTTGTCAGTAACATCCTGGGCAACAACAGTGCTTCCTTCATGCTGGTGGTAGGTGAGTATCATATGATATCAGGAAGTGAGAACATCATTGTATGTATTCTATTTTTACATATAGAAAATACTTTGTCTTGGATACCTGTGGTCATTCCAGTGGTGGTTGTGGCTGTGGTGGTGGTGCTGGTGGTGGTGATGGTTAAGGGGGTGGTGGTGATGGTTAAATTCCATCATTCATCTGTGACATCTGTCATGGTATGAACTCGCTGCTACATTATACTCTTTCGTATAAACGTTGAACGTCACGTGCGCGGCCAAACCACCGGTGAATTAGTGGTACGGATTATTTGGCACAAAGAAGACATTTTCAGAAGCTGCTGATGAAGATGTGTTTCCATACCCATACGGCATTGTGGAGGTGCATGGGTGGATGATGTATGCGTGCATGCGTACGTGTGTGGTGTGTGCGTTGGCGTGTTTTTGCTCTAACGCAGTTGTTCCTACGCGGGTCGTCCTACCGTCGTAGCCTAGGTACGTATATAAATCGCCGAATTGTAAATCTGGCCATTTGTTTACATCATCCACCCATGGCACCCTCCACAATGCTGTATGGGTCGGGAAAAACATCTTCATCAACTTGCAGCTCTGAAAATATCTTCTCTTCGCCAAAAGATTTGCCAATGTTTTAATTGTTACGCTCCAAGTGGTCAATAGATGTTCAGATGGTGATATATTACAATACTAAGTACTGACCCTCTGACATCAAAAGAATGCCGATAATCGTTAATTAATAATCGCTATGGTTTTTCCATGGAACATGTATGCAAAGGGCCATTGAATTGATATCAGTTAAGGCCTTGCAAATCAATGACTTATAATTATGCAACTCAACTATTTTTCAGCCTGACATCATCTTCAATGAAATGGATTTTGAATCACTATATGCTAAAGTTGGACCACATGAGGTATGCATAGCTGACATGATTTTTATGGTGTGGGGTTATTTATGGATGGGTAAATGAGCTGATCACATCCACAGGTGATGGAAACAGAAAATGGCTTACCGCCACCACCAAGACCATCAACACCACCACCACCACCACCATCATCACCACCACCACCACTACCATCATCACCACCACTACCACCATCACCACCACCACCACTACCACCATCACCACCACCATCACCACCACCACCATCACAACCACCATCACCACCACCATCACCACCACCACCACTTCCACCACCATTGTTATACTACACTGATGTTTAGTTGAGACACACACACACATACATACATACATACATACATACATACATACATACATACATACATACATACATACATACATACATACATACATACATACATACATACATACATACATACATACATACATACATACATACATACATAGAATAGTGTGTAAGGTGTGTTGTCAAAATGCGAATATAGAAATTTAATAATTCTATTTAGTGCCATCGAGGTGTAATTTGTTATGTGGACAAGTTGGGCATTTGCCGTCTGGCTCTGAAGTGCCCCAAAACAGTACCACCTATGGATATTAGCATCAGTTTTGGATTGATATTTAGGCTACCCTTTCCAGTGGACAGTTATGGGCCTTAACAATTTACTATCGTGTTATACACATGTGATAGAAAAAATGCACTAAAAAGGCATGAGTCTGGAGGAACAAAGCGATCATTATTACAGCACACCACACAGTAGAAGGGCTGGTTGAATGAGCAGCCAATGGTTGCATTATTGGTGTAGATTTGTGTACTGGTGATGTTCAGGACTTGGTTGGTTGTGGCCAAAGTTGAAACCTACACAAAGACAGAAGAGAGGACCATCCCAGCACACACATATGAACCACCAGCTAACTCTTATCACAACATCGAAACATGGCTACTAACTTTGCAGTGGTTAGTAATGCCTACGTATCCTCTCATGGCTAACCACCAAGTCCCCCTAACTAGGTATCCTCTCATGGCTAACCACCAAGTCCCCCTACCTAGGTATCCTCTCATGGCTAACCACCAAGTCCCCCTAACTAGGTATCCTCTCATGGCTAACCACCAAGTCCCCCTAACTAGGTATCCTCTCATGGCTAACCACCAAGTCCCCCTACCAAGGTTTCCTCTCATGGCTATATTGGATTACAGTCGACTACAGCCCTATACACTAACAGCTGACGAAGCCCCATTGGCGCCCGCGACGTGCGCTGCTGAGACTTCGAATCCAACCGCCCCGTGGTCAATGACCACGAGCAGTTGAGCGAGGACCGAATGAGCTGGTTGGCCTCATCTCTGCTGGTACCTGAAGGAGATCAAGGTACAATTGTGTGTGTGTGCTTGAGTGTGTGTATATTTGTGCCTTAAATTGTTTACCTATTCATTTGCTGACCATTGTGTATTCTTACACAGGAGACCCCTGGAAAATGCACATTGTCATGTCTCAAGCGGCTCGTTTTATGCATTATGTGTGTGTATACGTGTTATATTATAACCAGTTGTATCTTAATAATTATTTGGTTGACAAAATGACGTTATCTTTTCCAAAATAGTTTGGAGACGCCCCCTTACTATATACAATCCATAGTTGAGAAAGCGCCTACAGATGGGCTTAACCCTTACAGTGCATGAGGTAGTATAATCTAATGAACTCGGACATGCCAAGCAGTAGCTGTTGTCCGTCAGCAACGTAACTTCTTACGCGCAGACACAAATAGCGTACATACATAACACAAGGACAACAACACGCGCCCACACATTGAAACGCATATACAATCGATCGCGCGCGCAGACACATTGAAACGCATATACAATCGATCGCGCGCGCAGACACATTTACCGCGCATTATATACACACCCAGGAAAGTTCAAATTTGTATCATAACTCATAATTGTATCATAGCAAAAAACATATTTGAAACATCGATCTTAGCAAGCAGATATGTATCAAATATGTTTTGCTAATATGTTACAAATACACATATCTGATGCAATTATGTATACGCTTGCGGAGATGAATGTTTCAAATATGTGTTACATATTTGATACAAAATTAACTTTCCTGGTGGTGTATACAACATATTATGTAGAGTCCGGCTAAGAATACGGACACACCTTAAAAATAATTTACCTGCCAATTACAAAAATCATATAGCCCACCCTTAACAGTTAACACATAACCTACAATAATAATGCTGATAATTAGATATACGGAACAAATGGCGGTCTTAATTTATTTGCGAAACGCTAATGTTCTAACTATTTGGAATATGGCGTCGAAAATTTTGATGCCCCATAACTTATGCTCCGTTAACATTTTGACAAAAACAAAAGCACATTTGAAATCGCCACACTGTCACCTATCCAACCATGGTATTACTATTTGTTTTTGAAACATAGGATGTAGGAAATCCTATGTTTCAAAAACAAATAGTAATACCATGGTTGGATAGGTGACAGTGTGGCGATTTCAAATGTGCTTTTGTTTTTGTCAAAATGTTAACGGAGCATAAGTTATGGGGCATCAAAATTTTCGACGCCATATTCCAAATAGTTAGAACATTAGCGTTTCGCAAATAAATTAAGACCGCCATTTGTTCCGTATATCTAATTATCAGCATTATTATTGTAGGTTATGTGTTAACTGTTAAGGGTGGGCTATATGATTTTTGTAATTGGCAGGTAAATTATTTTTAAGGTGTGTCCGTATTCTTAGCCGGACTCTATACAATTTGTCATATTGCGCGGTAAATGTGTCTGTGCGCGCGATCGATTGTATATGCGTTTCAATGTGAAGTGCTAAACAATAAGAAGTCAAAGATTAAACGGTGTGTCCATGCATGTAATACTGTATACTATAGCAAGTACTGTGGTGAAATAAGTGAGTAAATTACTGAGCACTCTGATGTTACTCAGGTTTTGTCTCTTTGAACCAAGTCATGATACAAGGCAGGTGTTGCTTGAAAGGGCATTAAATAGCAATAAAAACTCAGTTACCAAGAGAAGAAGTATGCACTAGATCAGGGCGTGCAGCAGTGTGCAAAAATAAGTGCAAATAAAAATCTATTGCTTGGTTTAGCACTGCATGTTCGGAGAGCAATGCTCAAATCTGTGCTTCAATAAATGCACTAGTGACATTTCAGATTGAAATGGAATTGATATGAAGAGCTCATTATATAAAAAATCATGCACGAGGATAGAAGTAAGGGTGAAAGTAGTGACCTTCCCAATAAATGGTTTCAAATAACAATAGATGACATGCAGGATGCTAGGTGATCTATTTTCGAGGAATAATAATCGTTTTGTCACATCAACTACAAAAGGTTACAGGTTGGTTGGTGTAGCTGAAAACAAAATATAATGCTGTTACAATGTGAACAATGATTGTCACAAGTGGGGAGAGTGTGAAGGGTATACACATTGCAGACATGTCGTTTTGGTCAGTATGCATGTGCTGAATAAGTGCAGTGTGATGTCAAACAAGGCTACAATACAGCCCATATTCATGTGTGCTATATTCTGTGTATGTGCACTGCCTTTGGCATTCAGATTTTATTTAATGACCAGTGTACTCGTGAGGTAGAATAAAATAGCCTGGGTTTTATAATGAGCTAAAGCATGTGTGCAGTTGTCTAAATATGTGGGTGAGTCAATGACTGTCTTGTGCATGTATGTGGCCAAACCCAGCAAAAAATCCGTGCAAGATCGATTCATTTCGTTTCACGATTTTGGCATCGTGAATCACTTGCGCTCAGCGAATTAACACGATCCATCGTTTAAATGACAATACGCGATCGTGTAATTTCGTAAATGTGTCATAGCGCAATATATGAAACACAACGATACTTTACTAAAATGAAAAAAGTCGATCGTTATAGATTGAAAGCACGCAATTTATGTCACGTATATGTCACGTACGTATTCTAATCTAAATAACTAGGACTTTTTTAGCGATATATAGTTATGAATACAATACAACAACTAGCGCTGCATATCGATATATAAATTATAGAACTTTTCCGTTAATGTTCATAGAGGTCGAAATGTATTGATTAAACACAAAATAGTACGACAGTGCTTTTTCGTCTTTGTTCATAGGAGTGGAATAAAATGATTATAACACACGATTTATAATGTACGTGCCTTTTCGTGTAATGGAAAGAAAATGAAGAATACAACACTACTAATAACGACATTGTAAGATTTATAATGAAATAGCTTTTTCGTTTAATGCAAAAAAAAATTAAAATAAAAACGACTTTTAACGAAATAGTACGATATATAACGCTGCATTTATGTTCTTTAAATGGCGGGAAAAAAATGGACAAATGCAGGAATCGAACTCGGTACTGTTAGGTTGCAAATCTTTGTGTATCACAACAGCCCACATTAATGTATATCCTCTTGAAGTTATAAATCAGATACAGTTCTCATGCAGCTACTTAAGAATGATTAATTTGCACCACATACATGACCATTAAATACTCCTGGTCTTTTTATAAAGTAACTTGTTTCATTTAATCGTCCAGGTACAGCATCCATTTATACTGATAGGGATGGAACAGCAATTTCATGAATAAAGAACATATCCGCGGCAGTTACTAATTATACTCGCGCACTTCTGTTTGTATATCGTGGCATCTTGTCAATTAAGTGTGGATTGTAAAATGGAGAAGAACTATAGCTGCAACTTAATCTATAACTGCATATCGATATATAACACGCGAAAACAGTACTTTTCCGTGAATAGGTCGAAATGTATTGATAAAACACAAAATAGAACGACAGTGCTTTTTCGTCTTTTTCGTGGAATAACACAGAAGGTACGATTTATATAATGTAAGTGCCTTTTCGTGTAATGCAAAGAATATTCGACTCATAACGACATTGTAAGATTTATAATGAAAGTCCTTTTGTTCGTAACATGCAAAAAATATATATAATAAAAACTAAATAGTACGATTAATAACGGAATAGTACGATTTATAACGAAATATAACGCTGTATGTTCTGTAACATGGCGAAAAAAAACTTGACAAGTGCAGGAATCGAACTCGGTACCGTAAGGTTGCAAATCTTTGTGTATCACAACAGCCCACATTTACGTCTATTCTATAGACGTTAGGAATCAGATACACTTGTCAGTTACTTTAGAATTATTTGCACTACATATTTCTGAACATTAACCATATTGGTCTTTTAATAAAGAAACTTGTTTGATTTAATCGTCCAGGTACAGCATCCATTTTAACTGATAGGGGTGGAACAGCAAATGAATGAATATATTTATAATGGTATGGGTTCGTGCCAGAATAGCTCTTTGCTCTTTTATATTTGCGTGTATGAAACCTTAATTTGCTTCTGTGGATTTTGATGTGGTTAATTTCACAAAACTATTTTGTCTAAGGGTAATGTGTTTATATAATTGTGCAAAAAAATTTTTCATGATATTATAACGTAGCACTTCATAATAAAATGCACAATTGCATGGAAAGTGTTCTAAGCCTGCAAGCTGGACCCAGACCTATGCCTTTACATATAATGCAACAGCAGAGGTGGTGGCAAGAAAACTAAGAGAGTTGGGTTGAGAATATTAATACATGGTGATAACAAAATTAATTACGCAATACAATATATACCTCCTGAAGTAGCGTTTCGTGGCACTATGCCATCCAAAATCAAATGGCGGTTTCCTAAAATGCAGAAGCAAGATGAAGTATATTCTTGTTTTACATTTTAATGCTTTTTTAAAGTGTGATTATTAAATTCCATCTTCCACTGCACAAACCAGCTCTGGTTTACATCAAATCAACATCTCCCTTCTTTCAGACAATGCTTCTTTCACTGTTCTGCTAAATTTTAATGAATGCTGGCCACCTCATCACCTATGCCACCTCATCACACAGGCCATAGTAGTAGATTTATTTCAAATTCATAATTTAATAAGGTTAATACATGGAATTTACGAAAAAAGATTTCCCACCTCTCCCAAAGTAAAAAATAGCATACACACATAAAATGATGTGATGATAGCAGAAAAAGTTGTGGTCATGTGATACAAGTGCTACTTTTGCTTCTTGTGATTCTGTGTGTTGTCCGCTTCACGGTTCATGGATTTCCTTCCTCCCTGCTTTAACAGTTTTCTTTGTTTTTGCATCCTTTCAAATTCCTACATTGCACCAAAGCTCAGAGAGTCATAGTTAACTTATTTGTCTTTGAGTCTCTCTGCAATGAATGCCTCTCACCCTATTATTATCTTCCTGCCTTCCACATTTTCTCCAGTCAAGTGCAGCTTTGCTATGGGTGTAATTGATGCACCTACGGATCCGTGAAGTGATGTGATGGTAGTAGCAGAATATAGTACAGCATAGTTGCTGGCCAAATGGGACATAGCATGTGCGTTTGAGTCCAGTACTGTTGTCGGCTTAGGGGACACATGCCCAAATGCCAGGCTTATGTAGTTCTGGGTTATGGATTCATTTGCATAACTTTCGTGTCCATTTTGGGGTGCTGATGAAAGTACCAGAGGAACAGTCTGTAGACCTATGCTCACATCCTGATAGGGCTGTTTTGAGACCAGGCTGCATAGTTGGGTTGAGAATACGTCTGGATGCTGCAGTTGTGACTGACAACAGGCGTGCTTCAACCTCAGATCTATGGCTATCAATACTGCTCTGATACGGCTTTTTGGTGCTACCAGATAATGCATACAAATGATCTCCTTGATCGCCTAACATAACTGGGTGCCATTTCGTTCTGCTTCTTGCAGCCTGCGTGATATGCTTGCCTGTATATTCTGGTAGTTGGACTGAGTACTGTCGACATCCTGAAGACCTTGCTCCTCCTTGATTATAGCAAGAAAAAAAGAATTGGGACTGACAACAATTAACAGGGTCACACGTGAGGCGCTGCTCTGATGTGATTGTTTCTGGGTTTAGGAGAAGGGGTTACAACTGCCTATGATATATTGATAATAGATTTGGGAAGCTTTGGGGGACTGATCGACAGGAGAAGAGTTAACAGAGGAACTCATATCTAATTTGGCATAGCTGCTATATGTTTATAGGCTGAACTAGATACAGCATGTTGGGTAGAGACCAGTTCTGTTGTCGACTTAGGGTACACATGCCCAAATGCCAGGCTTATGTAATTGTGAATATAATAAATGAATTTATAAACACACAAATAATCACTTTAGTAAAATAAAATGAGTGGCATTGTCAAAATTTGCTTATCTTTAGCAGTTCAAAAGATAAAATCAAATACGACAACTTTAATTAATAACTTGATTTATTAACTACAATATGACATTGATGAGACTTTGAAAAATGATTGGTCTTTTATAATATTGAATACAAACAAATCAAACTTCAAAACGCTATATCACCCATGCACTATGTATTTGTGTTAATAACGGACTATTAAATAGTCCATTATCAAATTAAACAGTGTTTTGTACTTAATGTTATACTAAAATAATTAATGATGGTTCCATAATAGCTCCAACCGTAATAATTTTAAAACAAATGATGGTTTTTTGAAACCAACTGTTGACCTCCTCACATACCTAAACACCATGATGTTTGTGTGTGATAATCAGACTAGTTATATTATTAATAATTCCTTGCTGCAACAGGACCTAAAAACATTTTCCCAGCCTGTACCTTAACTGGTCCTCATTGAAGACAGCCTACTTCTTGATTCGATCCTGTGCAGTCCTTAAACACTACTTCCTTTCCTGATAGACACACACACACACACACACACACACACACACACACACACACACACACACACACACACACACACACACACACGTGTTACAATGCATGCAATACCTCAGCCATATTCTGGCAGGTTGAGTCAGGTTCCTACCTTCCTGTGCCAGTTTGGCAGCAGTCCACTTTCATTCATTACCAGCCAAAGATAAGCTGGGCTTATGAGGTGGTGGTTATTTGTCTGGCCTGCAAGGAGTACTAAGGAGATGTTATAAATTAAGGCATACAGTATATAAAGCCAAATAACAAATGATCTGTGCAACTTATATCAGCTGGTACTCAAAATACCTACCGATTAAAAAGGTCACAGATTCACCCCCATTTACACACACACGCACACACCATCCCATCTCTCCAGCATGCACAGCATATGTGCGCACACATGTCATCCATAACAAACACTTGGTCTCTTTTCACTCCCACAAGTGTTGGTGTATGGATGTGTGGTATGCATGTGTGTGTATGTGTCTAAAAGCCAATCAGTTGTCACTTACCATAGAAAAGTATATCTGTTGTGCTAGACAAAACGTAAGAATGGCTGTCCATGAATGAATTAGTGAAGAGACATCCCCAAAGAGGAAGTGGGAAACCTTGAGGGAGGAATGGAAAGGATAGAGGAAGGCAATAACTAAATATGAAAATGCATGTAAGCCATATCATTATGGATTTCAGTAACATATATTTATAGCCAAATACACACACACACACATGGATGGATATCACTACAGAGAGCAACACTTTATGCAATACCAGGTTCTATATATATGTGGCTACAGTGGTATTAATAATCCTTAGGCAAATCTACAAGACTAAATTGCAAGCAAGCAATTGTATATTTGATCAACACAACTTTTGTCAACACCCCTTTAAATTTACATATCGTACTTATAGACACAGTTTCACTTTCAAATTCACTTTGGATAATGAATACTAATATAATTGAAAGTTGGAAATTTCAGTAGGACAAGATATCTTTGTAATGCTGTAGTAATGCAATGCTTACTAAAATGGCGGTTTAGTTGACATGGAGGTACCCTTAACCCTTAGACCACTATAGGCCACTATGTATGTTGTATTTTGTACATGTAAACTCTGTGGTGCATCATCCAATTTGGAATGTGTAAAAACTCTTTGATAGAGCACATTCAAAACACTTCTAAGTACAAAACACAACAGTATGCCTGTTAAGGCAAACTATGTGATAAGGGTTAGATCTACCTTCAGTCAGAACAGAAGGCATTTCCTCCCATTGTGTGTACACAGAAACTAAACTAGCAGGACTATTAATCAATGGGAGGACACTAAGCCTGCACCAACAGAGGTCGGGCATTGCCCCAATCCTATATGCCTATTATTATAAACAGGAATTCTATTTCTTTTAACCAACGCACATTGCAAATAAAAAATATTAAAGCCAACCTTGTCTGTCTAACTAATAATAATACTTCAAGGTTAACAAAAGGATGCTCAAGTGGAAAAGTTAGCTATAAATCCACAAAGTACATTTTAGCTTCTCGTACACTAGGGCCTGGTAGCTAAATGGCATAACGAGCAGTATGTTCATAAGTCCACATGATATTCATATATACATACAAATAGCACAAGACTACCAATCTATTACGTGGTAACTTTTAGGTCCCCTAATAAAATAATAAGGATTGATCAACAGTTAAAAAAGCCAGCCAACATAAGTACACTCCCTACACGCTCTCACTCTCTACAGCACAGTTGGCAAGCTTATGTGTCATGGCACCATTAGTAACACCCGGTGGACTTTGAGCATATACATGTATTGAAGGCCTTGGGATTTTGAATGTACCCGGACTTGGGGAATTTTTTCTGACCTCACACCACATATACATGCAACATCCCTTCCCCCCTTGTAAATATTAAGAATAGTACAAGGCAAGTAAACGTTTCCATTTCCGTAAAAACAGATGAACTACTACTAAGTGTCTTAAATCAGGTGTATCAAATATCACATCACATCCCAGCAATAATCCCCTTCAATAATAATATCCTTCTTTAGTAACAGCAAAAGGGCTAAGCCGGCAGACCAGTAGTAACCCAAAGACCAACAGTGGTAGACTCTGAACAAGGATCAATCATAATTTTAACATATACATGTATATTATTATAGGTTTGCATTCTTGTATCTCCTATAAATACTGTTTTCAGTACTGTTCACAAACACAAACTCCAAATAGTGTTATTTCTATATATTCAAACATGTGGTAGGCTTCTGAACCACATTTGAATAAGTAAATGATGACAAACATGACATATACATTTCTATATTCTGGTAAGCTGCATGCAGAAACACATGTTCTTAGCTGAAGTTTGTGATGCTCATGTCAATTGTCATGCATCAAAGAGGATCCCAAAGGTTTCAGTGTCAAACCTATAATTAGCCTGATATACCTCATAGCAATACCACTATAACCACCCCCCTCCCCCATCCCCTGAGACATCACTATACGTGTTCTAACCTCTTAGAAGCCAGTAGGCAAGTGTAGTTAAATCACTGTTAGATCACATCACAAACTTGGAATGAGAGTACACTTACAATATCACATGGCCGCCCACATTTAAACAACCTTACCATCCCTAACAGCTGAGGCATACAGGGTACAGCCTCAAAATACACATACAGCCTTGAAATGGATGGACTACTAAAAGTGCCTTAGATCAGGTGTATCAAATATCATATCTCTCAATAATAGTGACACCCGATATAGTACGCCTAGTTCAAGGCTGTTCAGTTAATAGAATTGGTATAATACGACACATGCATGCATCTATCATCACAGGTGTAAGGTCTATTTTATATGGTTCGAACCAAGCAAACATTACAAAGGTACTTACACATTCTACTTCATACAATGTTGATCCACAGGTCTTCCCCCAAAGGTATCAGTGTCTAACCTATACTTAGCCTGATTTACCTCATAGCAATACCACAATAACCACCCTCCTACCCCATCCCTTGAGACATCACTATACGTGTTCTAACCTCTTATAAGCCAGTAGAGATAGAAACAAACAAAACAGCAGTCAAGACTCCAGACTGAACAGAGCAACCAGTAGTCACCAAACAGGAAGAGATGAAGTAGTACTCTATAAACCAAATAACAGGACAAGAAATGAAACCACTGACACAAAGCATATTGACACCACACAACTATACATCTTTTGAGAGAGAGAGAGAGAGAGAGAGAGAAAGAGAGAGAGAGAGAGAGAGAGAAAGAGAGAGAGAGAGAGAGAGAGAGAGAGAGAGAGAGAGAGAGAGAGAGAGAGAGAGAGAGAGAGTATAAACATCATTTTGCGCTCTGCAATGGATCCGGATGAGCCTGCTACTACAAGCACGTGTATACCTGCTCGCCAGTTAAAAGACCGATGGCTGACTGCCTTTGTTTTTATCCCTATCATGGGCACCCCCAGCTTTTCTGGAAGGGGGGGGGGGGGGGGGGGGGGGGGCCAGGATAGGGCAAGGGGGCGCCATTTGACAGCCGCGAATACGTTGTCCGCTTATGGCCGATTCAACCAGTGGGGGGGGGGGGGGGGGGGTGTGCTGTCCGCTTTCGGCCGATTCAACCAGTAGGGGCGGGGGGGGGGGGGGGTCAGCTACTGGGTGTGCATGTATGTAAACAAGAAGGGGGGGACGCCATTAAGTCCCGAAGGGAGAGGCCATGGCCCCCCCCCCCCCTGGGGACGCCCATGCTTATGGGTTTGAGAGGCCATCATGGGCCCCCCCCTGAGGACGCCCATGCTTATGGGTTTGTATGTGCGTGGTTGATGATGCGTTAGTTATAATAACATGTGATGTTAGCTACAAAAATATGCTATGATAGTCGCACCACGTAAATAAAGGGTCCCTTACCTCACACCATTCAATACGTGACAGTAGCCTCGTGCCCCGAAATATTGAAATGATTATGTATGCCCTAGCAACGAGCCTTGCCAACCACCGATAACTTGTAAACACGACAAGGTTATTGCCATTTAAGCCATACAATAAATTAACAACGGTTGTTCTATTTATGGCCCAAATCACATAGCTTCTTTTGTATGGCACAGCTCGCGAAGAAAAGAGACTTACTTATGACGGACATCTCCATTTTGAAGCGTTTTTTCTCCCTATAGGACAAATTCTATGATCAGGAAACCAAACAAGACAGAAGGTACTGACAGCGTATGGTATAGAACAATTGTCACATTTTTTCTCCACAGTTGTAGATACGTTTAAAGTTGAATGTCGTACACGTATAGACTTGTAGTTATGAAAGAATTATGGGTTTTGCTCATTTGGCTAGAGGAGGTTTCGCTCCCACTTTTTGTTGTGAGATTAAAATGTTATGTTTCTTAACTACTATTATGCTCAGCAGGCATTGCACCTTGTCGTGCATAGCCTCGTAGATCTTCTGCAAGGTATTGAATCTAGCACTAACAAGCCAAAACCCACATAGGTATGCCTTGTCCATGGGATGGTGTGGTCTTCCAACAAATGCATCTTCAATGGACAATGTAATGGGCTATTCCATTATTTAACCCATACACCCTATGGATGCCTAAAATTGCAAACGTGACCCCCCCCCCCCCCCCCCTCCCCTCCTGGGCAATGCATAGAACCACCCCCTGCACTAGCATCTGTTGTATCTCTACCACCCCAGGACAGACTTTTCAACACCCCTGGCCACCACCTCCCCCCCCCCCTGACATTATTCATAGGGGTGTACGATTATTTTTATGGAATAGCCCAATTGCAATGCCAGGGAATGATGAATGTTTTAATGACATTCATTAAAACAATTGAAGTTCATTAGTTATGACATAGGCCCGAGTCCGAATCGTGTCTCTAGTTCTCATAACCAAGGTCAGACGACTAGTCATATGCAGGCTGCATTGTTTACATTTACAAGGTCAGGCATAACATTGCTGCATGGAACTAGTCTCGTAGTGGTACCCAGACGTATAAATATGAAACCCTTTTGGTCAGCCATTTTGAAGTTGTTTATTTATGGTAGTACGTTAGTTGAATAGTCTCGTACCCAGACGTATAAATGGTAAATACGTCCATTTATAAGTCTGGGTACGAGACTATTCAACTAACGTATAATATACTATCCCATTTCAAAATGGTTGACCGAAAGGGTTTCATGATTTGGACGATGTTTACCACAGTGGCGGCGGAGGGGGGGGGGGCTGGGGGGTCTCGAGCCCCCTCAATAATGACATGGGGGGGGGGGGGGGGCTCAGCCCCTCCTAACCAAACAACAGTATAATTGTTATTCTTCGCCCGCGAGATCGCTAGGGTATATACCGTTATCAATTTATATTACGACATCCAGACTGAAAAGTTTAGATCTATTGCCATAGACAACAGCTCGATGGAATTTCTTATCCCCCCCCCCTGCCAGCCTGCCCCCGGCGGACGAAAGGGATATGTGAACAAATGCCCCCATTCAAATTCCACTAATTATCCTCGCTTTTGGAAGCCCCCCCCCCCCCCCCCCCCCCCCTATACCTTCCGCCGCCCCTGTTAACCACCACCAAGTATAAGGTAAATGCTGCAAATAACACGTTGCCTGTGTTGAAGGATATTATTACTAAATGTGCACCGAATTTCCGCGGTTGGAGACGAGCGGTTCGAAAGAAATGGCTGTCCCGAACCAGGTAAGTTACTAGTGTATGACCGTGTCACAAGTAATTCATGTCAGAGATAATAGATAAGGGGATTGGAAGCACATCACGTGCGCTATACTTATGCTCGGGACATCCGAGGTAGTGATAATCACACCTCTAAACGGGTGGATTTTTTTGGAGAAGGACTCTGATTTTCGTTCGAATCTCTTACAAGCCAAAATCTTGCAATAATGCGGCCAACGAATAGTTCTATGAATACTCTTTTGGCTTTTGAATTCTTATTGCGTTTACCTAATCCATAGTCGTTAGTTTTCCGCTTGAAAGTAGTGAAAGGATGGATTTTTTTTTTGCCCGGGTAACCGCTCGCAACCTGGTAAAAGCTTAGCCTATTCTTTACGCTATAAGTATCTTACGGATGTAGTATTGTGGTTTGATGAAAGTTTTAAGCTTTAAAACTAATCCTTGCTTGAGTAGGATATTATTATGTGTTTTTTAACCGATTTGTTTGCCCGGGATGTTTCGATGGTCGGTTGCACGACAAGACTTTCCTTCATACACTTTTTCCAATACTACTAGCCCTGAACTGTGGCTTGGTACACTGGGTATAGCCCCAAGAGCGTTGCGTGGTTACTATACACGCGTTAAAAAGTGACGCCTAAAACTTATTTTGTTAGGTCAGTGATAATAATTCAACACCTATGCATATTCCAATACAAGCAGATATCAGGCATGGGTGGGTTAAAGTTTCGACTTGGAAGAGTTCGAAAATATACAGACCAGCAAAAGAGAAAGCCTGTGACACTCATGGTCTCCATCCCACGTTCCCTTGTTTCTGTGCAAGCGTCTACTGGGCTCTATTTGTCACCTTGTCCAATCAGAGATACACTCTCTGACTGTAGCGATACACCGCCTTCTGAGTCTTCTCCTCTCACAGTGTCGTTTCCACTAGCCAAACAGTGGCGGCGGAGCAATAAAAAAAGTGATACGGCGGACCGGGGGGGAGGGGGGGGGGGGGGGGTGCTGTACGTTTTAGACTTTTAGACCCGATACGAAAAGCGCGCGGGGGGGGGGGGGGGTGCTGTCCGTTTTGGGCCTGATACGAAAAGCGGGCGGGGGGGTGCTATCCGCTTTACGCCCGATGCGAAAAGCGGGTGGGAGAGGGCGGTGCTGTCTGCTTCAGGTCCGATACGAAAGTGGGGGGGGGGGGCTGCTTGCCGTACGATGATCTTCGTTTGTGCGCGCGTGCGTGATAGTACGTGGAGAGTGGAGCGGGGGGGGGGGGGGGGGGGGGGGGGGGCGGGCGGCGATTGGTCCCAGAGGGCAGCATTTCATATGAATGGGGGGGGGGGGGGGGGGGCGGCCGCCCCCCCAAGCCTATGCTGGATCCGGGGCTGTCTTACACACCCACTACTGTTTAGAAAAAGTGGTATGGCGGCGCGCACTGTTCATAAAAAGTGCTACGGCGTTCGCCGTACTTGCCGTAGCGTCAGCGCCGCCTATGCCAAATTCATGAAGTGCAGTGTACCATCTCTCACTTCTCTTTCACACCGGCTGTCTCTGCTTCCACTGCCACCACAGTGGGTTATGCTTTGCAGTGTCCCACTGACATTGAGCAAAGTTGATGTTTTGGTTGATGGCAATCCTGGTGTCACTGTTTCATTGACTTTCAATGAACAGCTGCAATGGGCTGCTATGATTGCTAGGAAAAGAATACACCCCGGCCTTTCTTCCTTGTTCTTTAACTTGCCTCTTATAGTAAAGAATGTGGAGGATGTGTTGAAGGTTGTTCAGTTCTTTGGTTCAGTAAAACTCTGCATAGGCAATCCAGTCAATATTGACTGCTTCGTGGAGTGACGAAATAACTACCACTATCCTTAAAATGATCATTGATCTATGGATAGTTATTCGAGGTTTTTCATGGCTAGTGCGTGGGTTGAGAGGTACAAGGTGGCCCAGAAAAAGACGACCCAAAAGTCAAAAGCCCTGAGGAAAACACTTTAGTGTGATTTATTGCATGCATTCTGTATGTTCTTTTTTTTATCAGTGCTTTGTGTTTGACAATCGTTTCCTCGAGTTTTTTTTCCTCTTGAGATGATATTGTATACTATTGTGCAGCTTGTTTATCTGCCTAGATGGACATGAGAAAAAGAGCACATGCATTGCCTAGCACTTCAATGGTTCTACCAAGGATGCGCCGTGATAATCAGTGCTAATTGCCTCTGCTTCCAATCCCCTTATATGTTATCTCTGTTCATGTCAGTGCGATGCCGCACAGGTCATTTTCCTGGAAAGGAATGGTAGTGCTACAAAAGGTAAGCGCTAGCGTAAATGGTTACTGAGTTACGGTGATTTTTAAAAAAGTACTCGATCTTGCGCGTTAGTGGCGGGCGGGGGGGGGGGGGGGGGGGTAGTCTCGTACCCAGACCGTCTATGACGCTGTAAACACTACGGACGTAGTGTTTACAGCGATAATCGCTTACGTCATAGACAATCTGGGTACGACACTGGGGGGGGGGGGGGGGGTTCTAACAGGGATTATCAATTAATTTATCTGGCCTGCAGGCTGGGCTCTGCCCTGACCTTCTGGTCACAGGCCAGAGCCCGGTCTGTCTCTCGCCAATCCTGAGCTTTGATACTAATACAATCGAACGAAAGCTGCCGCAATTGGGAGCAATGCCGTAATTCCTTTTGCCTGCAGTTAAGCCTGGTTCATAATATGACGCAACCAAATCGCAACGGTTCTCATCGCGTCGCAAGTTTCGTTCGCATCGCTAGTGTCATCCGTTAAAGCAGTTCACAATATTGCGATTCAGCGATACACGTTGTCCGGCTTATTCCGTTTAATTAATCACGTGTGAAGGATGGACTCTTCAGATGACAGGCTGCGCTGAAGTGAGGGTTGCTTCTTCGAAGAAGGATTCGAAGAAGTACATGAACATGAGTACATGATATATGGTAGCCAACAGAAGGGGGTAGGCGTGAGTACATTACAGGGCGAGGGGGGTAGCTGTTAGTAAATGTCAGAGCAGGGTACAAGACAAGGAGGTGGTAGCCCCTTGCATAGCCTTCGACCTTCCATCTATTTCCATGATGCGACATCGACATCGTGCGTAATATTCTCTTTACCTGTTCTGCTACATTTTAGTGTCTTTAAAACGCTTCGAGACATCCCCACGATCCCACAAGCAGAGAAAATTTCTAACAGCCTTGATTGTTTGTGTTAGTAGGTGTGGTTTGTCGCAGGAATAGGATTTTTTTTCCTTCTAATCTCTGCGTGTGCTTGCGACAGGAAGCGATACGTCACGATGCGACGCGATGCGATATCGCAGTGTTGTCAGAAATTGTACGTTGGTCGCATCGTGACGTATCGCGGGCACTTGCGTCATATTGTGAACCAGCTAAGTTCGAACGCGTAATTGCCGTGCATGTAAGTCACATACAAATACTATCTTAATTAACTTACACTGTGAAATAGCTTTCAACGGTGACGTTAGCCTCCAACGGGCAACAGTGCAGAAAGAAAGCTAAATTGTATCTATAAATGGAATTACCCACGTGACGTCACGAAGTAATTACGTTTCATTCGAAATAACCTCCTAACCATAATACAGGTACATGTAGCCTGATTTCAATAGCTAAATCTGTTGACTCACCACTACTTTCCAAATGCATTTGCTGCTATTTTCGTGCCAGGAAGAAGAGAAAATATGACCAACGTTGTCTCTTATATTCCCCTCATTCTGTCTTGTACGCCTCACGTCACAACTAGCTATAAGCACCTGGCCTCCCTGTGCTCTGCTAAATAGAACCAAGCCTTACGTGTGCAGTATGGCACGTAATCCCAATGATTGGTGGTGGCCGCATGATCCAGTATGAAATGTCCATCTCCTCTCACTTCATCTTGGATTCCGTCAAGTTGTTGTGTAAACATGAATACATGACTAAAGGGTGACTGGTCAAATAACATCACCAAAGGCCTTGGAAGAGAAATATTTGTCTCTGCTTATAATGCAGAGGTCCAACACCTGTCTGTTCATTTCTTGCCCCTGGGTGGCTTCCCATATGTGGCACAACAATAAGTGGTAGGCACAAGCTGGTGCACTTTGAACAGTATCAACAAATGTCTGAACAGACTTATGTAGATCAAGTCATAGCATCGACTTGTATGTTGAACCATGCGTTCTGGGTTGTAGTAACAAGTCTTAGGAATTATGAACGAAATTTAAGTTCACCCCAATACGTGAGCATAGGAATTGAATTGATATCTGGCTGGAAATAGACCTCCAGGCTTGCACTGTTATTACCAGTCAAAGTTCTATCACTCTTTTTTCCATCCTTTGTACACCACCATTAGTCAATCCTACATGTGGATACCAACAACTTTCTCATTAACCCTCGTATCACCTCCTTTTGTCTCTAAGCGTCTTAAAAGCGACATCACTTTTAAGACGCTTATACGCGAGCACCTGTTGTGGGCTACAAGAGATGGCAAATCTATTTGTTCAGTTTGTGTTGCTCATAGTTCCATGAGACGTAGTTACATACATGTATGATGTTTTTTGCATGTGTTTGTATGCAGGCTAGCACAGGCATATCCATAACCCAGCATACATAGGTCTACTTGTCTACTTGTCGTATGGCTTAGACGTACTTTGATCCTAAACGGCTATACTTGCTTGTTGACTTGGTTGCCATCATAAATCCATGCATGTTCCAAAGGGGTGGAACAGGATTTTTACTGTGTTCCTCATTACACCTCTTTTTAATGCCCACTTGGAACTTGTGATGGTCTGATGTGGTTTCAGTGACTATTTTGGCACATGATAAGGAATGTGGCACAACACCATCCCCACCCACCTGATATCCAATATGGTAGAGGCTATCAGGTGAGGTCATATCTGTCCACAGCTGTCTGAAGGTCTGGACATAAAGGAAGTGTTAGAATCAGTTTAAGCATATTGTGCACCACCACTGGTAGATTTAACCCCTTACATAATGTGAAGGTGGCTTAAACAAGTTGATGGCCAACAACAGTTACAAGATATGGCAGCATGTATGTCAGCTGCATTTCATGTACAATTTGAGCAATTTGAGTAGTTTTTTTTTTCAGGACTTCCTATGGATGTGATGAGCTAGTGTTGATGGTGTGCACACTGGACGCAGCACTAATTATAGGTATGTGAGTGCGTGCATGGCTTGGGACTTGTCACAGTATACCAGTGAGGTAAAGACAAAGGTTCTCAGTTTGCTACACAAGAGTTCACTTTCAGTCAGGGGTATTGCTAGCTCCGGAGGGGACTAAATGTCTGTTCAGGGGAGGGAAGCGCATGTGTCTGTTAGGACTATATCCCCGCCTTCCACAAATAAAACCCCTGATACATCATAACAGGTCTATTATACGTCTATTGTAAGTGATTCTAACCTCCCAGAGGCCAGTAGAAGACTCCATGTAAGGGGCAGTTGTGTGAGGATGTATAATTGTATGTGAGGGTGTAGGAATCAGTTGTGTGGGGTGTAGGAGTCAAAAGTGTGTGTGTGTGTGTGAGGGTGTGTGTGTGTATTGTTTTGTTATTTGGATTATGTCGTACATGCAGTGTACACATTAGTTCATGCTAAGTTTAGCTTAGCCCTCCCTTAGAGGAAAGTTGTGGATTGCTGAATGGGAAACAGGTGGTGCTAAGGGGTCAGAGTGTACCTCTCCTTCCTCATAGGAGGGGGCAGGGCCTGCCTCCTGGGATGGTGGATGGATGACCTCTGCTGTTGGTCGAGGCGTCTAGACACTTGCAAGTGAGTGATTGACACAGTTGCAATGAGGCTGTGGACCTAGAGATGGGATGGAGGGAGGTGTGGTATAACATCATGACCAAACCATTTAATAATAATTGCCATAGGGGCTGTTCATAAATTACATCACACTAAAGAGTGTGATGATGTATACATCAGTATATGATAATGTAAGACAAGGGAGGGAGGAGGTGGGGTCCATAATGGTGAATAAAAGCGAGACATACTTTATGCACAGCCACAGTTACTTACATTAGCAACTCTCAAAATCAAACACATCCATACACATTGCATCCTTCAGGTATGGCTGTTCCAGTAATGCTTGCCCCTGTATCCACTCTCCCCCTCCTCATACCCTCCCCACTCCCCCCTACCTCCTCTCCCCCTCCTACCCCTCCTACCCCCTCTCCCCCTCCTAACCCCTCTCCCCCTCCTACCCCCTCTCCCCCTCCTACCCCCTCTCCCCCTCCTACCCCCTCTCCCCCTCCTACCCCCTCTCACCCTTCCTCTTTCTATGTTCTGCAGAGATCATTACTAGGGAGTTCAGCCCTGCAAGCCTGACTACGCCACCTTCTTCCATGTGGTCCATCGACCCAGAAGTGTGGGGATGACAGGGTGGACATGGCCTGAGGACGTGCACCTGGGGCAGGTGGGTGGGTACCCCCTTCCTCTCATGGTACCCCCTTCCTCTCATGGTACTCCCTTTCCTCTCATGGTACCCCCTTTCCTCTCATGGTACCCCCTTCCTCTCATGGTACCCCCTTCCTCTCATGGTACCCCCTTCCTCTCATGGTACCCCCTTCCTCTCATGGTACTCCCTTTCCTCTCATGGTACCCCCTTTCCTCTCATGGTACCCCCTTCCTCTCATGGTACCCCCTTCCTCTCATGGTACCCCCTTCCTCTCATGGTACCCCCTTCCTCTCATGGACCCCCTTCCTCTCATGTTACCCCCTTCCTCTCATGGTACCCCTTTCCTCTCATGGTACCCCCTTCCTCTCATGGTACCCCCTTCCTCTCATGGTACTCCCTTTCCTCTCATGGTACCCCCTTTCCTCTCATGGTACCCCCTTCCTCTCATGTTACCCCCTTCCTCTCATGGTACCCCCTTCCTCTCATGGTACCCCCTTCCTCTCATGGACCCCCTTCCTCTCATGTTACCCCCTTCCTCTCATGGTACCCCTTTCCTCTCATGGTACCCCCTTCCTCTCATGGTACCCCCTTCCTCTCATGGCACCAATGAAACTTGACCACACCCATCACCACACACTCCCAGGTCCAGGGTTCTTCACATTCCCAGACCTCAGAAGTAGCAGGAATAACAGCTGTGTTGTCTGCTGTAAGATGTCATGATGTTCCAAGCATGCATGAGCCTCCATCGTAGGGTACTCCCCCACATGCAGGGTCAAGGAGCTACGAGAGGTGAGAAACTAGCCAAAGCTAACGAGTTATTGGTTAAAGCATTTACAGCCAATCTGCTACACCCGCTCTTGTGGATAGTGCAAAGTTCCATGAGATACTGGAGTTCATCACTAGCTCCATGCACCACTTAGAACGTAAAGATGACGGTTTGATGTGGTGGAAATGTTTCAAGGCTCACACGAAAGTACTGTATTTGGCGATCCCTGGACCCAGCATAGTTCATTAGATAGCTGCATAGTTATTATTCTTTATCGCATGTGCCTAATTTTAATCTCACATGGGCCGGGTGGGGAGGGGGGGGGGGGGGGGAGATGATTTATGTGTGTGTGTGTTATCTATATATGTGTGTGAATATGTGCATGTGTGGGTGTTCTTGTATGGTGGTATATTGTGTCAGATTTCCATGTGCTATTAATTACTTCATTTTATTTGTTCTCCAGTGACTGGGCTATTGTAGCACACTGCAGCTCAAAGTAGACAAGGTCAGCACATAACTGAATGCTATACAACTGTAGTTAATATATTCTGTTGGTGTTGTGAGACATTGAACACAATTTCATTGAAGCAAGGGCAAAAAATATATGTATTTTGCACAGGAGGTTGGGAACAATCATACTGCATTGCCGTTCATGTGACCATGAGTGCAGAGAAGGGTGACCATGAGTGCAGAGAAGGGTGTAGATGAGTGCAGAGAAGGGTGACCATGAGTGCAGAGAAGGATAGTCATGAGTGCAGAGAAGGTTGACCATGAGTGCAGAGAAGGGTGACCATGAGTGCAGAGAAGGTTGACCATGAGTGCAGAGAAGGGTGACCATGAGTGCAGAGAAGGGTGTAGATGAGTGCAGAGAAGGGTGACCATGAGTGCAGAGAAGGATAGTCATGAGTGCAGAGAAGGTTGACCATGAGTGCAGAGAAGGTTGACCATGAGTGCAGAGAAGGGTGACCATGAGTGCAGAGAAGGGTGACCATGAGTGCAGAGAAGGTTGACCATGAGTGCAGAGAAGGGTGACCATGAGTGCAGAGAAGGGTGTAGATGAGTGCAGAGAAGGTTGACCATGAGTGCAGAGAAGGATAGTCATGAGTGCAGAGAAGGTTGACCATGAGTGCAGAGAAGGGTGACCATGAGTGCAGAGAAGGTTGACCATGAGTGCAGAGAAGGGTGAGCATGGGTGTAGAGAAGGGTGACCATGAGTACAGAGAAGGGTGACCATGAGTGCAGAGAAGGGTGACCATGAGTACAGAGAAGGGTGATCATGAGTGCAGAGAAGGGTGATCATGACTGCAGAGAAGGTTGACCATGAGTGCAGAGAAGGGTGACCATGAGTGCAGAGAAGGGTGACCATGAGTGCAGAGAAGGGTGACCATGAGTGCAGAGAAGGGTGACCATGAGTGTAGAGAAGGGTGACCATGAGTGCAGAGAAGGGTGACCATGAGTGCAGAGAAGGTTGACCATGAGTGCAGAGAAGGGTGACCTTCAGTGTAGAAAAGGGTGAACATGGGTGTAGGGAAGGGTGACCATGAGTGTAGAGAAGGGTGACCATGAATGCAGAGAAGGGTGACCGTGAATACAGAGAAGGGTGACCATGAGTGTAGAGAAGGGTGACCATGAGTGTAGAGAAGGGTGACCATGAGTGCAGAGAAGGGTGACCGTGAGTACAGAGAAGGATGACCATGAGTACAGAGGAGGGTGATCATGAGGAAGGTGAGGGTTAGGGAGAGGAGGAAGAGCAAATAGGTGAGGAAGAGGGTAGAGATATGAAGGGGAATGATCACACCCATGGGGATTAACCTGCAGTGCATTTGTTGTAAGAAATACATAACAGCTAGCAGTATTTACATTGCTGGTCATGCTAGATTCCACTGGGTTTGATTCTTGATCAGTTCTATTTGTTTTGATAGAGTGTTGATTAAAAAAAAAAATGGTTTTCGATTATCTTTGATAGACTGCATCCTGTGTTTTATTTGCACATCAGCAGTGTTCAATTCTCAGCATGTAATACAACATCTCTCCCATCTGCACACAGTGGCACAGCTGTCTACTCATAGTGACAAGATCCAGGAGACTGTTCATTCTTGTGCTGTTGTGGTTAGTTCCATTGTACATATATAAATAATGTAAAAGTCCTTGGTGCATGGTTTTGGACTACAGATGTTGCAGCATAGTGATGTGTGGTGTACATGTACATGTGTGTGTGTGTGTGTGTGTGTGTGTGTGCGTGTGCATAATGCATGTTCAGTGCATGGCATATGTTCAATGTGTGTCTCTGCTTATCTTGATTGTGCATCTCACAGGGCTAACCAGACATTTGAGCCATGAAGAAGGAGGCTACATCAGAAGTGGTTGTAGCCAAGATGAACATCAAGATGACTGTTCAAATAGCAAGTTGTGTGTTTGTGTGAATACATGTAATGTGTGTGACTGTTGTGCACGTGTATTCAGCTAGATGTGTGTACATGTCTTCAATCATGAGACCTCTATGGGTCATACATACACACACATACATAAAGTTGTTGCATTTCTGGCTCATGCTTGCCTTGGGGCTTTGGTATGTCACATCCATTAGCTGGGAAATGCTGAGTACAAGAGTGCTGTAATTGGGGGATATGTATGTTTGTGCATGGTGTGCATGTGGGGGGTGTGTACATGTGTGTGTGCATGTGAATTGACTTCTGATTTCAGTTGTTCAGTGAAAATTAATTAAGCAACTTGGACATCTGAAGTAATACTGATGATATCATTTGTTATTACCTCATACACTTGTTCTGTTATATGTAGGAATGTGACCTTTGGACTTAAGGGAAAACCCCTGTGGTCCTGATGGTACAAGAATGACTGAATCAGTGAATCAGGGCTATTTGATCCTCATGATAACACGTGTATGTATGCACCCTAGAGAACATGTGTATGTATGCACCCTAGAGAACATGTGTATGTATGCACCCTAGAGAACATGTGTTTGTATGCACCCTAGAGAACATGTGTATGTATGCACACTAGAGAACATGTGTATGTATGCACCCTAGAGAACATGTGTATGTATGTACCCTAGAGAACATGTGTATGTATGCACCCTAGAGAACATGTGTATGTATGCACCCTAGAGAACCACCCTAGAGAACATGTGTATGTATGCACCCTAGAGAACATGTGTATGTATGCACCCTAGAGAACATGTGTATGTATGCACCCTAGAGAAATGTGTATGTATGCACCCTAGAGAACATGTGTATGTATGTACCCCAGAGAACATGTGTATGTATGCACCCTAGAGAACACGTGTACATGCATGTATGTACCCCAGAGAACATGTGTATGTATGCACCCTAGAGAACATGTGTATGTATGCTCCCTAGAGAACATGTGTATGTATGCACCCTAGAGAACATGTGTATGTATGCATCCTAGAGAACATGTGTATGTATGTACCCTAGAGAACATGTGTATGTATGCACCCTAGAGAACATGTGTATGTATGCACCCTAGAGAACATGTGTATGTATGCACCCTAGAGAACATGTGTATGTATGTGCCCTAGAGAACATGTGTATGTATGCACCCTAGAGAACATGTGTATGTATGCTCCCTAGAGAACATGTGTATGTATGCACCCTAGAGAACATGTGTATGTATGCATCCTAGAGAACATGTGTATGTATGCACCCTAGAGAACATGTGTATGTATGCACCCTAGAGAACATGTGTATGTATGCACCCTAGAGAACACATGTATGTATGCACCCTAGAAAACATGTGTATGTATGTGCCCTAGAGAACATGTGTATGTATGCACCCTTTAGAGAACATGTGTATGTATGCACCCTAGAGAACATGTGTATGTATGCACCCTAGAGAACATGTGTATGTATGCACCCTAGAGAACATGTATGTATGCACCCTAGAGAACATGTGTATGTATGCACCCTAGAGAACATGTGTATGTATGTACCCTAGAGAACATGTGTATGTATGCACCCTAGAGAACATGTGTATGTATGTACCCTAGAGAACATGTGTATGTATGCACCCTAGAGAACGTGTGTATGCACCCTAGAGAACATGTGTATGTATGCACCCTAGAGAACATGTATGTATGCACCCTAGAGAACACGTGTTACGGTGTATGTATGCACCAGAGAACATGTGTATGTATGTACCCTAGAGAACACGTGTATGTATGCACCCTAGAGATCATGTGTATGTATGTACCCTAGAGAACATGTGTATGTATGCACCCTAGAGAACATGTGTATGTATGCACCCTAGAGAACATGTGTATGTATGCACCCTAGAGAACATGTGTATGTATGCACCCTAGAGAACATGTGTATGTATGTACCCTAGAGAACATGTGTATGTATGCACCCTAGAGAACATGTGTATGTATGCACCCTAGAGAACATGTGTATGTATGCATCCTAGAGAACATGTGTATGTATGCACCCTAGAGAACATGTGTATGTATGCACCCTAGAGAACATGTGTATGTATGCACCCTAGAGAACATGTGTATGATGTATGCACCCTAGAGAACATGTGTATGTATGTACCCCAGAGAACATGTGTATGTATGCACCCTAGAGAACACGTGTACATGCATGTATGTACCCCAGAGAACATGTGTATGTATGCACCCTAGAGAACATGTGTATGTATGCACCCTAGAGAACATGTGTATGTATGCACCCTAGAGAACATGTGTATGTATGCACCCTAGAGAACATGTGTATGTATGTACCCCAGAGAACATGTGTATGTATGCACCCTAGAGAACACGTGTACATGCATGTATGTACCCCAGAGAACATGTGTATGTATGCACCCTAGAGAACATGTGTATGTATGCACCCTAGAGAATATGTGTATGTATGCACCCTAGAGAACATGTGTATGTATGCACCCTAGAGAACATGTGTATGTATGCATCCTAGAGAACATGTGTATGTATGTACCCAAGAGAACATGTGTATGTATGCACCCTAGAGAACACGACATAAACACGTTAATGCTACATGAATGCTCCTTCTTTCACATGCTCACAGCTTCACTATCATATATCATGCATCAAAGCCATGTCCCATGCTTCCATTCTCCTTATGTTAGCTGGTTAACAGGTTAACTGGTTTGCCCGTAAGGGGTGAACCAGTCAGACATATGACAGGGGGTGCAGGCCCCCCTGTCGAGCTGGCCTGGGACCAAAGGGTAGCGCAGGGTACTCCTGGATGTGACCAGACTTGCCACTACCATGACAAGGTCATGAAGAGTGGTTGGCCCTTCAACCGCTGAACCGATCTGGGACCAAGGGTAACAGTTGAGTCACCCATTGGTTCGACCAGATATGCCACAGCACGACGCGGTCAGTGGCTTGGGTGGTTGGTCATGGTAGAAGCCCGAAGGGTGTCACGTGACATTGATGTATGACCTGAAAATCAGTGCAGAGGTACAATTTGATGTACATGTGGAGTGGTGGGTGGGTCAGTGAAAAGTTCAGGTTATCAATAGGCTGGCTATGAGACTGAATGTCTGCTTTCTGTAAAACACCATTTATGTTATAGCAATACAATACCTAGAACCAGACAAAAGGACAATTTAGTTTGTTTAGGGGGTTGCAGACACAGAGGCAGGCTTGACCCACTAACCTTTGACAAAAGCCCCACTATACTATGCTTTCCCATAAGCCAGGGGTAAGTACACAACCATTCGCCATTATTCAGATTCATTGGTCTGGTCAAGTGTGGTGAGTGGGGGCTGCTTTACACTGCTCTCTGCTGTCTCCATGCAGATCCAGACCATCCAGGCTGTGCTCAGGAGCTGTTCCACCAACTGCGAGCTCCTTGGAAAACAGGTAGGAAACAGTCGGTTGGGTCTGGGAACCTGCTGCATGGGCTTTTTGGAGGGGGAATGGAATATGGAGACATTGGCTATTTTGTCTACCTTGTGATGTTGGTGCTTGTGTGAGGTGAGGGAGTATTGAAGGGCATTTAGGAATGAGGTTATGTGGAAGGACTGGTTTGGTTAGATTGAGGGAGAGGGTCCTGTTGATGGGGGACAGGGGAGAGGAGAGAGGTGTGCTTTACCAAGGAAGAAGGCTTCCTTCATGTATATTGGGAGAGGGGTGCGTGGTCTGTTTCTAGGTGCATTTCACATAGGAAATGTTTTCAAGTAACTCATCAGATACAGTAATCCAAGACCTTAAATGTGACAAACCTGATGTGCCAACTTAGGGATTATTTATTTGTACCCGCCTGCAGGTTGACCTGAACCCAAACACTGGCATGTTCATCACCACCAACCCAGCAGGCAAGGGTTATGGAGGACACCAGAAGCTCCCCGACAACCTCAAACACCGACCAGTCGCCATCACCTGACCATGAGCAGATTGCAGAGGTCATCCTCTTTGCAGAAGGGTTCAAGTAAGTCGAAACATTAAGATGTAAAGTGCTATTGGACATAAAGAGTTACAAGGGTACATGGTTATGTATTTCTTACAACAAATGCACTGCAGGTTAATCCCCATGAGTGTGATCATTCCCCTTCATATCTCTCCCCTCTTCCTCACCTATTCCCTCTTTCTCCTCTCCCTAACCCCCACCTCCCCTCTCCCTCTAAGTTAAAAATCCTATTTAGTCCTATTTCTTTTTTTAGTTTTGAAACTCTAAAAGTTGTAACTGCAAGTTTATCTGTTATTATAGTTAGTCACTGCAGCATTTGGTGATTAATTCTTATTTAATTCACGTGGGAATACTCTCTGGACATTTTGACCTACCTCTGTGTAGTACATGATTGTACAGTACATCTGTTGTGCATAGGCTATGTGAAGACATTTTTCATCACACACATGCACCACACACATGAACCACACACACACATACATGCATGCATACATGCACCACCCCCCCCCCCACACACACACACACACATGCACCACACACACATGCACCACACAACCTTGCAGATAGCTCCTCGCAGCACTACGACTGGGATCTCAAAGCTTTGAAGACTGTGCTGAAGGGATGTGGGTCACTTTTGGTCCAGGAAGGAGCTTCAAATGGTCAGGCCATTAAATAGGATTTTTGTAGTAAGCACTTTTGAAATGTGTTAAGTACATTGGTTGATTCACACATGATTATGTCCACCCCCAATATCTACTCTCCCTATGTTGCACTGCTTTTGAGTCAGTCTGACCAATGAATGCTGCTGGATCTGACAATGGAACAAAGTGTGCCTGTTGTGGCTGTTCTACAACCATCATACCAGAAGAGGAGATCAGGTGAGGCAGAGGGGAAGGAAGTGAGGGGCTTGAGGGAGAGAGGAGGAAGGTGAGGGTTAGGGAGAGGAGGAAGAGCAAATAGGTGAGGAAGAGGGGAGAGATATGAAGGGGAATGATCACACCCATGGATGGGGATTAACCTGCAGTGCATTTGTTGTAAGAAATACATAACAGCCAGCAGTACTGCTTCATCATAATGTATTCTGCAATTATGAAAACATGAGATACAAAAATATATGAACAAGGCTTAGGACTAAGAACACCCAACAAATCCCCAATGAATGTGTCTTATTGTCAGTATTTGCAGGAGGACACTTTACCATACATGTATTAGGCATTGTCCACTATAAAGTGGACACCGTGATAGTTGAGTATAAAATTTTTTCCTACTCGTCAATGTTTGAAATCATTTTTATCAATAATGACCTGAACTATAAAAATTCTAATAATGCAGTTTCGTTGGCAAACTAGTTTTCCAAAAGAGCTTGAAATTGTAGCTTATCACGTGACACCTTACTTTCTATTTTGGGGAATTTGTGTTCCTCGTCCTGAAAAAACATTTTTAGCTGATTTCTCCCCTATTCGGAAACAGATCAGGCTAAACATTGCCGTATAACTACCCCATATATAACTACACTACTTGGTCGGGCCGAAAGTTGAATGTGCTAAACGGTTCGAGGACCGCGGCTGCAAATGTGTTGTTTTATAGGGAAACGCATCTAGCTGATTGTCGCGTATTGCTTTGAGTTTAGGCAACCGGACCTAAACAATGCATTGAAGACAGGTATCTGTATCTGAAACGCTAGTTTACCGAGAAGTTTCGTTTACTCTGCTGCTAAAATGTTTGCCTCGAACGTTGGCTCTCAAAAGTTAGCCATTTTCGGATGAATAACATTATAATTATTGACAGTATTGTGGTTATCGTGGTTATGATTGAGATCAAGCAAGTTGAAATCGGTTCTTTTCAGAACCAAACGGAGAGTCCATTAGCACGCAGGCTGCCACGAAGAGCTGGCAGACAGTGACCACCACTTTGGGAAGGTTTGAAGTATACACATTTATAAATGTACATGTATGCATGTATTCATATTGTAACTCCAACTACTCATCAGGCAGTAAGCCATCTTTTCACGGTGATTGCATTAAAATCAAAAGCATTATGTTGACCTTTCTCTTTGCATTTCTTGTAGAAATCCCTTCGCTCAGCTCGATGTAGCTAGTACATTCTCAATGCGAGTGTCCTAGCATGAACGTCTGCATGTACTCGGCTAACGCGATAGTTCTTTGGTTGCACTTTCTGATAGCAGTCCTTCGAGCTATGCTCGCCAGCTCCAGCTTTCTGGCACGAAACAACGATTGCCGCTGCAAACCTGCCGCTTTAGGATTTCCTCTTGGAGTGCTCCTTGGCTTCAAACCTTCCCAAAGTGGGAATTATTAATAAAAATGATTTCAAACATTGACGAGTAGGAAAAAAATTTTATACTCAACTATCATGGTTTTCACTTTAGTGCTGACCTGCAATGTGTGATGTAATTAGGGAGACTTGTGAATGATGTCACATTAGGGATCAAAGCATACAGTAGAGCAGGCCTCTTTCACCTCTTTATAGTCTTTTGTGCCATCAAGTACATGGTTAGGCACTCTGTCCAAGTACATCTCATAGATACTGCCTGCAGTATTACAAGCCTGCACATTAATAATCAGATACTGGTATAGATCAGGGGCACTAGGTTTTCCTCAACAACATGACATGTGTTGGCCACACTTGTGGTCAGTTATGTTAACTTGTGTGTTCCAGGGTTGAAAGCAGCCTTGCTGGCATAGGCAGGGATACGTTGTATGGCGCCGAAGGCTCCAAGTATGGTGCCGCAGGCGCCTCCTTAGAGCCAAGATGGCATTATTAAAGAGTGTGGCGGGTATTGAGTTTGAATGAACAGTGTCGGTAGGGAGGGACGGGTGCAATTTAAGGACGGATTCGGAGAGGGGGTGAAAAGTTGAAGGGTGTAGCGGGTCTTCTGCGCCCCCTCCCTACCCTAAATTTTTCTCCCTCATCTCGCAGTCCTCCGGACTGCTGGTTACAGTGATTGTGTATGCTGATGATGGCTTGGAAGGTGGCATGTCCATATCATTATGTCAGATACATTGCTGGTCATCCCACAGGGTCGATTCCTGGTCAGTACTCTTTATTTGTTCTGGTATAGTGTTGATTAAAATAAAAATGAAAAACTGGTTGTTTGATACACTGCATCCCATGTGTTGGTTACATTTATTTGCACATCAGCAGTGCTCAATTCTCAGCATGTAATACAACATCTCTCCCATCTGCACACAGTGGCACAGCTGTCTACTCATAGTGACAAGATCCAGGAGACTGTTCATTCTTGTGCTGTTGTGGTTAGTTCCATTGTACATGTATAAATAATGTAAAAGTCCTTGGTGCATGGTTTTGGATTACAGATGTAGCAGCATAGTGATGTGAACATGGACACATGTACATATCCTCCACCCCACTGAACACATGGGTCCTGGTAAGAGAGTTAAGTACAGGGGGGAGGATATGGGTTACCATGGCAATCTGGTATGTGTAGGAGCAGAAGTTTCCTCACTTAGTTTTTGGAGAGAATGGTGAGGTGGCCTTAGGAAACAGAGTGTGGCGCTGAAGGCGCCTCCTTAGAGCCAAGATGGCATTATTAAAGAGTGTGGCAGGTATTGAGCCCCAATGAACAGTGTCAGGAGGGAGGGACGGGTGCAATTTGAGGGCAGATTCGAAGAGGGGGTGAAAATTTGAAGGGCATAGCGGGCCTTCAGGCCCCCCCCCCCCCTCCCTTCCCTAAGCCCTAATTTTCCTCCCTCACTCTCACAGTCCTCCAGACTTCTGGTTACATGTAGTGGAAACCATATGCCACATGAATGCCCACAATGACCATGTGATTGGTCTCTTGTGGTTACTATGGCTCCCAATCTTCCACCCATCCATGTATGACACCTTCTGGAATTTTATTTCTTCCTTGGTCTCGGACCGGATCAAATTATCCAGCATTAGTTGCCATATAATTGCATTGCATGGAGCAGTCAAAGATTAAATTGCTGACTGAATAATAGCATAAAGCAATGCGCATGCGCTGTAGGTAGTCATCAGAAAGTTATCTCTGAGCATACGCGTAAGTCGGTTCTTGTATTAGTATTAACATAACATGTTTGCTGTAAAACTAATTAGATTAGTATCGGTTGAGGGGTAGTACCACCCCTTCCCTGCCACGATAAATAAATGGTTGTACTGCATAGCGTGGTCAAGAATGCTACGTCCGAGGAGATACCAGCATCATTATCTTCAACGTCTCGGATCAATCCTTACGACGGTACCAATCAGCGACTAACCAGAATCCCCTCGGACTACGGGCCGGTGGGGGTGGAGAATGGGAGGCGTAACTCTAGTCTCCTACATAGGCCCAAATATCCAACAGCTGCATCACCCCTTCGATAGCCTCGGTTCTACAGGAGGACCTCCGTTGTGACGTCACGTGTAATTGCATTCCCCGGGAGACGCTGGATTCGTGCATCCGCTATTCCAGCGTCCGTTCAGACAAGCAGCTACTGGATATTACGACCGGGAGGGGCATGGATGGACCTGGGTGTGGCTGGGGTGGGTGCGGGAGGGGGTAGCCTCCTGCCCCAGCTATATGCTCAAGTAAATTCCCTTATAGGGATTTCTAGAGGCCTACCAGGTGTCCTGATTCTACTAGCTACAAGTAAAGAAGAACATTCTCTAACGAGAAAGTTGGTGGAATATAGGAATTGGAGGCAATGGTGGGAAAGGAAAAATCAGACAAAAATCATATATATAGCACTTCTTTGGTTCAGTTACATTTACACGTGCTAGGATCTGTCTCATTTTCATTTTCCTCAAAACCTTGTTCCCTTTCTTTCTTTTTACACCACCAATTCCTTTATCCCACCAACTTTCTTGTTAAAGAATGTTTTTCTTTACTTGTTTCCTCTATTTTTTAATTTACTTATCGTTGATGATATCTGCAAATACTATAAGTGCTGAGAAGTTATTGTATAGTGTCTTTAATCTAGCACTTATGCAGTTCCCCCCCCCCCCGCTAAAGAGCTCCTTGAATATTAATATTTGTTCACCACTTTTGGCTAGCGAAGTTGTTTTTGTCAAGCTTTGCTTGTGTGTGTGTGTGTGTGTGTGTGTGTGTGTGTGTGTGTGTGTGTGTTTTTTGTTTTAGCTTAAGTCATGATGGTTGGGACTGGCCTCTCCTCTTTCAGAGACGACCACTGTTGGTCTGTGGGTATTGTACTGGTTGCTACCTAGTTTCTACTGGTCTCCTGATTTAGTCACTTCAATTACCGTCACAAGCTGACACCCGCTTTTGTTCAGCATTGTACCGAACGCGGGAGGACTCTAACACATTGTCTCAATGTTGGAGGTATTCCTCTCGTCGTTTAGCTCTCCACTGGAGATATATAATCTACTGGCCTCTCCTGATCGATCCTTGCCCTGAGCCTACCACTGTTGGTGTTTGGGTACTCTTTTCGAACCCGTACTAGTGTTTGTGGGCGTGTTACGTTGTTTGCTTAATATTACGCATGCGCATAGCATTTTGCTTACCAGATCTTATCGCTGAATTCAACGGCAAAACAGGTACTAAGCGTGTGACCTTAATTAAGTGGTGGGCTACTGTATAAACTAAACTAGAAACAGTATTCATTGTGAGGTTGTTGACTGTAATAGGTTTGCCGTGTTTTATAATTCTTGCGAGTGCGGATGCTGGCCGGAAATGGGCACCAATGTGAGCAGCTAAAGATGGCGACTTCAAGAACGAGCGTTTATAATATCTATTGTCCTGAATGTCCACCTGGGGGTTAAAATTGTACGCCCGGGTGAACAGGTTTTGCCGTTCGGTCTTTCGAGCGATCTACTTAAGCTTATCATCTTTCTATTCATATGTAAACTCCAAGCTTACTACCTCTCAGTGTACACCCCCTCTCATTGACTCCAATGACAATTTGGCTGTCTCAAATCATGATAAATGTACTGTGCTTAATGATTATTTTGCTTCTGTCTTTACTGCTGACGACGGTTTGCTCCCAGAATTTGTGCCTCGTCTCTCTGAAAATAAATCCCTAAACTCTGTTCTCTTCCCATTTGACAAGGTCCTTAAGACTTTAAAATCATTGCCATCAAAATGTTCTAAAACTCCTGATGGGTTTCCCGCTTTTTTCTTAAAGTCTTTAACCCCAGCTATTGCTTTCCCATTATCACTCCTTTTTGAGATGTCTATGAGTAGATGGACATATACCTTTAGTTTGGAAGACTGCATTTGTATGTCCTGTCTTTAAAAAGGGTTCACGAAAACAGCCCAGTAACTACAGACCTATCTCACAAACGTGTATCCTTTGTAAAGTTATGGAAAGTATTGTATATCTTCTTCTATGATATCCTTCCTTCGTAGTCATAATCTCATCTCACAGGATCAGTTTGGTTTCCTCGCTCGACGTTCTGCTTGTACTCAGTTATTGATAACTCTGAACAATTGGACATTGAATGTTGACAATGGCATGAAGGTGGATGTTGTGTATACTGATATTGCTAAGGCCTTTGACACTGTCTCCCATTCTAAATTATTGCTAAAGGTTGAGGCTTATGGCTTTAAATCATACTTACTTCAATGGATAAGAGCCTTTTTAAACGACCGCACACAATGTGTATATGTAGGACTTGATGTATCATCTCCTAAATCCATCACCAGTGGTGTACCTCAGGGTTCTGTCCTTGGTCCTCTCTTGTTTCTGATATATGTTAATGACCTTCCTAACCATGTCCAATCTCCAGCTGGCATTAAAATCTTTGCCGATGACACAAAACTGTATCTTGGTTATACTGAAAATCAAAATACACCACTTACACAATCCTTAAATCAATTTTGTTCATGGTCCAAGACATGGCAACTGACTGTTGCTTATTCCAAGTGCTCTGTCATTTCCTTTGGTTCTCGTGGTTATGAGCCTACTTCACCCTATACACTTTCTGGTATTCCTTTGCAATTTGTATCATCTATAAGAGATCTTGGGGTGTGTTTGAATTCAGACCTTACGCCAAGTATGCATTGCTCAAACATTGCTGCCATGGCTTTCAATAGGAGCTGTCTTCTCTTAAAATGCTTTCATTCTAATGATGTGTCTCTCCTTGTGCGTCTTTATAAGGTGTATGTTCGTCCCCTTCTGGAAAGTAATACCAATCCCTGGTTCCATAAAGATATTCAATGTATTGAACGTGTTCAGAGATTTTTCACTCGTGCCATTATCAAACGTGCTGGTACACCATATATGGATTATGATGATCGCCTTGCGAACCTGGGTTTACAGTCCTTAGAGTACAGGAGAGTCTTCTACGACCTTGTCATGTGTTACAAGATCTACAATAACCTGGTTGATTTACCTTTTGAGAGTTTTTTCGCCTAACAGGCTAGGCCGTGGTCATCCTTGTATCCTGCGATCCAAACATTTACCCCATCATGCATTCCGAGCGCATTTTTTCACTGGACGTGTGATACCTATATGGAACCACTTACCCCAAGATGTTGTCACTTCATTGAACATTACAGTTTTTCGTACCCGACTTAGATCTGTGGACCTTTCACCCTTTTGCATGTTATATCCCTCCCATGTTTAGGCAGTTTGTAAGTGCACGTACACATCGTGCCACTACTTGCCTTTTTGCATATATATGTCTGTTTATATGTATGCAATCAATCAAAAAAAAATTTAAAAAAAATAAAAGCTGGAACCATATCAACAACAGTTTGGGATGATTTAATCAGATAAGGGCGGTGTCGTAGGGGAAAGAAGGCCCTGCAATGCTATTGGGCCTGAATGCCCAGCGTAAGATTGGTTAGGATCGCTCATTGAATGCATCTGTAGGAACACATGTTTACATCTTGGCCTTAGCAACAGCATGCTTTCCCTATGGTCAGCTTAGTAACACTATATATGACAGAACAATTCTCTGCATTCAACTTACATGTAGTTTACTACCACTGTACCTAAACTCTACCTTTAGAGCAGAAAAGTTAGGAACTAATACTATGCGTCTCTAAATGCCTGCAATTAAAGTAAAAATTGAGTACTCAAAAAGTTAGGAAGTAAATTTTGAGGACCCAGAAAGCGGACAAAAAGTGGGAGGGGTGGTTGGTGAATCAAGAAATTTAGCCAGCAGCTGGGCGTTAGAAATTTGAGGATGAATGCAGGAACAGCATGTAATTAGGCACAGGTGTACATTACAAACAGTATCTCGCTCACTGCAGGCGAAAAGTTCAACTTGGTCACTTCTTGTGGCACTATCAAGGGGCGTGCTGAAATGGAGCGCGTTCACCCAGTACCAGTGTATTGTTATGACAAATTGGTGAGAGTGTGGATCGCGTAGAGAGAATGCCTGGATGCAAGAGGAAGATGAACCCTAGAGACGCACCATCGTTATGACAAATTGGTGAGAGTGTGGATCGCGTAGAGAGAATGCCTGGATGCAAGAGGAAGATGAACCCTAGAGACGCACCATCGTTATGACAAATTGGTGAGAGTGTGGATCGCGTAGAGAGAATGCCTGGATGCAAGAGGAAGATGAACCCTAAAGACGCACTGTGTCTCTTTTTCTATAAGACAATTTATCCTGCTGCTCAGTTGTGTGAGTGCAAATTGTTTCTAAAGGTGGCAAAGGTTCAGATTTTTCTCACTCGACCATTTCACGAGAACTCAAGAATCTCGCCTTGACATACAAGGCCATGAGGTACTACTCTAAGAGAGGAAATGAAATGGACCGAGTGGCATTTTGGACTAATGCTCCAAACTATCCAGTTCATAGTTTCATTATAGATACTCTAAGAATGGAAATGAAACGAACCGAGTGGCATTTTGGGCTAATGCTCCAAACCATCCAGTTCGTAGTTACATTGTAGATATAGATGAAACTGGAAGATACACCAGTGCAGCTTGCAGACACAGGGGACACTCCCTACGTGGTACACCTTGCCGGGACAGTGGGCCATCCAAGGGCATTGATAGCCTCCTAACTGCTGTAATTGCTGTGGACTCTGTCAAAGGTGTCATCAGCAGAATGCTGTACGAGAAGGAGACTACTGGGGACAAGTTTGCAAGTTTAGTGCAGCACTTGTTGCTACCTGCTATTGAAGGGACTGGAACCCGTGTTATCACAATGGATAACCTTGATGGGCACAGTTCAGCAGTTAAATTCGTCAAGGCAGCTGGTCATTATGTTGTCATTCACCCCATACATTCCCCTGACTTTGGAGGTGTTCAATGGGTTTTCAACTTTTTGGATAGCTTCCTTCAAGCCCATCAATCAAATCTGTGCAACACCAATTTGCGTGAGGCCGTGGAGGCAGGATTTGACTGTGTTACACCACAAGATGTGGCAGGATCAATGGCCAAAGCCCACTTGTGTGTTGAGGGTCACACTTTCGAACCTTACATGGGCCAACAATAAAATTTGGATGTGTATGTGTTACAAGCACATGGTTAATTAGCTAGTCATCATCAAGAATTCTAAACACAGGCATTTCAACATGGTTGGGGCGAATGATTGTGAGTTGTTCAAACAAATCATCATCATCAGCAAATCCTTGATTTTGTTCAGCGTTTCTCTCTCGGCCCATATCCACTTTTCCAATGCTGAGTTCACCATGGCACTCGGATTAGTGTACTTGAAGAACTACCATTTTCGATGTCTTTGCAGGCAGTCTTGAGGTATGGAAGAAAGTCACGGTGATCACTTTCAGATGGGTTTGCAAGTACACTGAAAACATGGGAAAGGACTTTTTCATTGTCACAGGTGGGCTTCTTAATTCTGCTTCCATTTGTAGGACTGCGATCAGCTGCCCCTGGATTTTGTTTTGCCTTAGGCCTCAGTACCTCTTTCTTTCAAATCAGCTTTGAGTTCCATTATGACCTACTTCATACGCCCTATGTCTGGTCCTGAGACAGGTACCACTTCCATGGTTGATGCAGGATTAACACCAGTGTTGAGTTGCTGTGTCTGAACAGCGGCATTGGTTGGTGGAGGGGCTCCAGGATTGGCATTTATCACAGCTCCCTGTTGAAGAGCTTCCTACTGTTCAGGCAGGATGTTTCGATCAACCATTGCTCTCTGAATCAGGCCCTGCAGATTTCCAATAATGCCCCCTACCCTATGATCTGCACACTTAAGAAACTTCAGCTGTAGTCCAGCGCGATTAAGAAAATGTGGTTACACATGGAACATGCCATGGCCTTGGCATCTACGATTCAACTTATCTCTGATTTGTTGCTTTATCTGATCAGATGCTCCCCACGATCCAATGTTCCTGGTAGCTGTTCCTCTAGTTCTGCAATTACCATGGGACCATTAGCCTCATTCGTGATACAATTGAGAGGTGCAGCCACAGCGGCTGTAAGATGCTAACGAGTGGTCTCCTTTTCTCATCATTCTTTTTTTCACCTCATATCTATCAGACAGCTTTCTGTTGTGAATATTCACTTCATCTGAAGTTCTAGGATGCAATGGGAAAGGGTTGTCTGCAATTGGATTGGCAACATATTGCCAAGTCTTTGTGTGCTTTGCAATTGAACAGTAAGCACTCTTGCAAATGTAATTGGCATGGAATCCGCAGCTCTCACTAGACTGGAGGGATATGAGGTACCCTCTTGATTGCTGGTTGGGCAGTTATGGTTAATTAGAGACATTAGCTGCTGTTCTTGGCTGCAATTAGGACACAACTTACATGTACACATTGGGATCTTCCCTTTCTCTGCCTCCTGCCAATGGACTGCTGCACTGCACTTGAAAGTATCGGCTTGGGTATTTGTTCCTTGGGCACTTGATTATTTTTTGGTATCAAGCCTGGTTGTCATGCGTACAACCCCTAATGCTTTGTCAGAAGATGGCACGAAGGACAACGAGCTCAGCTACATGTACTTGATTCTCCCTGGAGGTGCAGCCTCATTAGAAGGTAGAAAAAGCAGTTCTTGCCGCCCTGTATTCAGTGTAGACAACGTAGGTTCATACCTGTACGGTAGTGCTTGCTGCTGCTGCTGAATCGCTGCCATAATGCATATTAAGATACAAAGCTTCTGTTTCTGTTTCAAACCATGCCGAAACCAACTGACCCTCCCACTTTTTGTCCATTTACTGAGCCCTCAAAATTCACTTTCTAAATTTTTGAGTACTTTATTTGCAGGTATTTTTTTTTAAATTATGACTTTCTGAGCAAGTATTATGTCTAATCCAAATTTTGACAACTTTATTTAATAAAATTAGCAAGAGATGTTATCTATTGGAGATAATATCACCGGCCAGGAACCATACAACCACTTTTAGGTACCACCATCTGCCTAGCTTAGATCTAGACTGGAAACTGGATAATATAATATGGGATAGTTCAAGACAAAATTTCATGACCCAAATATAGTAAGAATCCATTTGAATCGTTATGACGTCCGAATGGTAAACACTATCAACATCCTATTTTCAAGTCTTCACAAAACACCATTTTTCTGTGGTAAAATACATTTGGGGTCTTGTCCTTTCTCTGTGCCAGTATTACAATGTCCAATACCCCACAGGATTTGGATCTACCATCACTTCTGGCAGGAGTAATCAATCGCTTCAAATTTGGTTTGTAGGTAGAGAGGTCCTGTACCTATTGATTTGTTGTTTTCATTAATTTTACTTTGTCCATTACGGAGATAGAAATGGGACAGTTCACAACAAAATTTCGTGGCCCAAATGTTTTAACAATCCATTGCGTTTGAATCGCTATAGCTTCCGAACGGTAAACACTATTGACATCCTATTTTGAAAACTTAATACTACACCATTTCTCTATGGTAAAATACCTTTTGGGGTCTTGTCCTTGCTCCATGCCAGTAGTACAATGTCCGATGCCCCACAGGGTTTGAATCCACCATACCTTTCGGCAGGAGTAATCTTACAGAGGTCCTGCACTTGTTCTGTTCATTAATGTTTGCGTCATGAATCCGTTACTGAGATATAGCAGTGCAAAGTGTGTGCACAGTTTTTCCTGCTCGATTCCCAGGCAATTCAATGTATGGGTTTGATGCCCAAATTATTGACGCGAATCTAGCAGGAAACAGTGCACACACTTTGCACATTAGCAGACACCTTTTGATGTGGGAGTTTGTTTTCATCAATAATGCCTTCATGGCTGCAAACATGAAGAAAAAAGAATAATAAGATTATTGTACTAAATGGCAGTTGTCTAGACGAGTCACAAGTTATTAAATGTGAGGAGTGGCACTTGTTTTCTGGCTGTGTATGCAGGAGAGAAGGCTTGGGACAGGGGAAACAATCCTGGATTTTCAGTATTTATGCAAATATTACAGACCTACATTTAACAACTAATGTTTATAGAGCATAATTTCTTTTACTTGTACATGTACACGTACATGTGCATCCAACATCCCAATTAAATTGTCATATCACGAACATCTAGCACATATATATCATGTTCAAAAGGTCAGCTGATGAAAAGGTGTAGTGCATACATGTACTATATACTGTGAATGAGTAATAGTGTTATCAATTTCAGCATGGGGTAATCGATATACATAGATGTATACAGGGTGTCCTTGAATGAATACACACTTAAATTGATTCACTTCGAAAGTGTAGTGTTTATTTGTGGAATACATATACATGTACATTGTATCTTGCATACACATACTTGGACATGAATGTGTTAGCTTTAGGGAATTTTCTGAGTAAAATGATTATGTGGTTCTGTGCTAATGACTATCTCAAAGTAATTAGGGAAAGGAAATACAATATTAGCGAAATAAAAATGAAGATGTAGTCTTTTTTTAACTATTTCACTATAGGTTTTACAAGTAATTGCTTATTAATTTTGTACATTCTTATACATATCGTCATATGCATTTATACCTGCCATTACATTATGTGATACAGCCATGGTTGTTTAATTACATGTACATATATTTGACATCTGATTGCTCATTGCCTGCACATATGCATATGCACTATCAGTCCACGTATGCTGACTTCTACTACAAGTACAATGACACTGAAAGCTCTGCACCTGTTAGATCAGTCTGTGGAACCTCACCTTAGTGAGTTATATTAGCATGGACGCACTCCCTGTACTGACCATCTAACCTTTCCTACAGTAACTGCATTAACCCTGACAGGTTCCATAATCCAGCTTGGAATACCAACATATCAAATTGGCCTGTAATTTTCTTTATCCTTATTCGTCTATTTGTACCACCTTATCTGCATGTTTTTTTTTTTGTAGATATGTCTACAGGATGCTGTTTCCTCCTACCCCCACTTGTCCTGTGAGCTGACAGGACATCCATGTTGTGTTGGACTGCAGGCTGTGTGCCTGATCACTACCTTTGAGCACTGTAACTTCCTGGGAGGCCACTATCATTCTGATGCATTCCTGTGTTCACAGGTACATTATTGTAGTGTTGCCGGTTATTGTCATGGTAACCATGGCTGTGTCCCGCTATAGGTGGACTGCCTAAGTGGTGTTTGTGGCCTCATACCATTTGCAGAGAAGGACCATCCTGACCAGGTGTACAGGTTATGGCTCTCCCTGTTTCTCCATGCTGGGTTAGTGCTATTGATTGTACATGTACAAGAAATTGTTTCTAGTTACATGTACATGTAGCTTCCACAGAAGTAGTTATGGGTGGCCCCTTTCACCAGATCATCACAGGCTGGGATTAACTGATTTTTACAAGATGTTTGTAATAACATTCATGTACATGTAGGTGTTTTATTACATAATTTAAACCTTTTTAATATCCATAATACACCATGTTGGTTCACTGTTAGTTAAGAATTAAATCACCACTATGTTTGAACGCTGGTACCATGGCTTGTTTGTTTGCTGTGATGTATTGTGTCATTGAACAATTGTCCTGAGCCATATTTTAGATGGTGCAGGATTATAATCATTTCAATTCTTATTTTCAGGTGTGTGTGTGTATGTGTGTGACTACAGTGCATTGGATAATGGCTCCCACTTTGAGTTTTCTGTTTATAATACCACTCCGTCTTTGTTTAGGATTTTGCACATTATCCTCACACTGCTGTTCACTTTCTTTGTTCTTCGCATCGTTGAGAAGAGGCTTGGATGGTTTAAAACATGTTTTGTTTACATTCTGAGTGGTGTTGGAGGAAATATTGTCAGTGCTGTGTTTGTGCCGTACTACCCAGAGGTGGGCAGACTAAATAGGAAATTACTCTATCCTTAACATTATGATGATATCATGTAGCGGGTGGGTACATTTATATTTAACACATTGTGTACAGGACTTGGCTATGCCACAGAGTGTGCGTGAATATTTGGATAAGCATTTTTAAGATATAGCTGCGAGGTTTACATAATATTTCTATTGAAACACACTCCTGTTTATTGCAGTTTGATTACATCTTTGATTGCAAATTGTAATATTACTTTTTATTCATAAAATTAGTTCGTACATACAGTTATTCTTAGAAATAGGGTGTAAGCTTATTTAATTGTGTTTTTGTAAATGTTTGTACCCTCTTTATTTCTGCTAAACAATATGTTTTGATGTTTATGGGACCTAGTTATATTTTATGGTATTGGCATCTACTACAATTTTTTCTAGAATTCGTCCAACTTAAATCTTAATCTTTTTGATACATGTAAAGCTTACTCTGCTAGTGGAACTATCCATCCACATGTGGTATTGCTGATATATGTAGTTCTACTAGTTCAGCTTATTTTAACCCTTACTTATCTTGGCCCAGTCCTAAGGGACGTGTACAATACTATATGGATGGTCACAGTGAAATGCGACATAATGCAGCTTTTTTGAATAAGTTGATATTCTAATACATGCATGTAGGTCCTGTAAAACTCTGGAAATTGGTCTATCTATCATGGAGTTACACTGACTTGAATTTTTAATCACACACACACGCATGTGTCAACTTTGATGCTTCTTTCTGTAAAGTTTTTAAGTATTGTATTGGGTAATGGCCCGAAGCTCCCAAAATGAATGTGTTCTCATAGCCTGCAAATGAGTGTTTAGCTTAGGAGGTCGATGTTGGTATGATCCAAAATAGAAGGAATGGATGTGCATACAAAACATAAGTACTCACCTTGCAGAGTACAGGGGGTGTAATTCCACATGAGTTCAGTAACTTCTGACTAAAGGGTCAACAGTAAGGTGATTAATTCCCATTCTCTGCCTTGAGCATTCCAATAGTGCCTTTACCTCTCTCTTTGCACAATTCCTCCCCCCCCCCCCCCCCCCCCCAACTCCTCTTTCTTTCTCTGTTTCACTAGCACTGGACCTACAATTCCCATCCTTTTTATACCATATATCCACTTGGCTTTCTTGTTTAGGGATTGTGTGCATTTACTTGTATTATGTTGTTTGAAAACTAATTGCAACCTTTTTTTTTCTTCATGTCCATAGGTAGGCCCAGGAGCATCTATGCTTGGAATTATGGCTTATATTTTAGTGTTCCTGTTAATGGATTGTCGCTACTTAGAGAAGCCACAGGTTGATCTACTAGCAGTGCTAGTAGTCATCGTGGTCACCTTTGTGATGGGTGTATTGTTTCCCTTTCTTGGTAACTACACACTCATTGGAGGGTTAGTTTTTGGATTCTTTCTTAGCTGGATTGTAGTTCAATCCAAATATGTGGAGAAGCCTACTATGGACCTCTTCAAAAATCATCACAACAGTAAAGAACTACTTGAGCAACTTCATAGCAAGCAAGAGTGCACTCGCACATTAAAAATAGTGATGATGATAATCTCTATACCGCTATCCATCTGTCTGTTTGCTTCATCCCTTCTATTGTTTTATGTTGGTCAACTGAACTGGTTTGATTTCATTTATTTCAACTGTATTCCTTATACACCAACATTCTGTCTGGACTATGGACAGACACTGCAGTCAAGGAATCAGTACTGATGGATTGACTTTCATTTATAGTTGTGCATCATTGTTAGGTGGTCTTGTGCATACATGTACATGTAACATGTACCCCACTTTGATGTCTATTTACATGTAGCTTTCTCCTTGTGCTACATACCTTAAATCCGGCTTTTATTGTCCGTAACTTCCACTTCCAGGTTCAAAAGAGCAACATTACATAGCACTCTCTATGTAGGGCTTGAAGTGTCGTGAATACGCGTGTGATTAGTGGCAGACTGGTTTCTTAGTCTATAGTAACGAATTCACATATTGTGTTCCGCATACCAAATTGATTATAACCATGTAATTATATACATTGCATTGCACTGTACACGAGGATAAGAGGTTATGTAACATTGTTTTTACAGAGACAAGTCAAACTAGCAAGGAAAGATACATGTATAGGAAATGATGGTGGGTATGTGAACTAACCCAGATATTGCAGCATGAGTTGAATAATGAAATCATTAAATGCCAAGCACAAACGTGTATTCATCGTAGAAAAGTTGCGCATGCGCTGGACTGCAATTCCGCAATGCAACAGACGTTTGAACTCATTATATGCAACTGAACAGACGTTTTAAAAATACGCCTTCATGCAGACCTCACTAAAATCCTAAAAGTCTAGGACCACCTTGCTGGCTGGACTCGCTCACTTGGGACGGGAACGGCCGGCACTGCGTAGTCTCGTACCCATGATACATATCGGGACCAGTATGTCGAATGCTTAGTATATGAGGACTAGAATGTAGATGCGTGTCTATAGTGGTAAAGTGTGGACAATATCGGGAGTGAAATGCAGATATATGTGACGAGTAGAAATGCGGAGTAGTATGTATGTATGTGTATGAGTACTGTACTGCATGCTTTTTTAAACATTGTACAAGCGAACTGTAATCAACACGTACATCAAGCGGTACACTGGCAGAAATATAATTAACAACCCCGTACACGCCGAGACCGCTGTTAAGTTAATACTAGTACGGCCTACTACGTTATTATCCAAAGTGTGTACCGGCACGTGCCCCCGGTGCTCCCCTCCCCCCCCCCCCCCCCCTCCCCCCCTGGACCCGCCACTGATAACTAGACAACCAAAACAAAACCTGCGATCGTATGGCATATGATAATATTATGTCGAATTTGTAACTCTACTGCTCACTCCTGTGCTGATTGTATGTGCATTTAAGTACTATATGCAATGGCTATGTCATCATTGCACACACATACATGTACATTACTGCATTGTAAGCAGGGAAGACATCAGTCATCACGAAATATCTGGTGGGAAAATAAAACTTCGTGTATTATTATTGTGTGCTGTTAACTTGTAGAGCGATCACTCTGCGCAAAGTGAGGACTCTCCTTGCCCTTGCCTCACTGGTAGAGGGGTACAATACAGGATTCGCATCCTCTTTGGGTACAGTATACAGTACTGCTGACTTTAGGAAAAGTCGCGGTAGTGAGATTATTCGTCGTGGTGCCACAACATTTCATCAGATCTCCAGGGATTGTTGAAATTCAAGATCTTGTCTAGCCTTACATCTAAAGATTCTAAGGTACAACTTACAATGTTGACATAAGCCATTCCACCCTGGAAATGTGGATCAAAATCCAAGGATAGAAACACGAAACTTTTTCCTATGATCTTGCCCAAGGTCGATGATCAGATAAGATTAGATGTGGTTAGCAAAGAAAACTGCTAACCTAGGAAAACCCTGGGAACATGGATCAAAATCCAAGGATGGGAACACGAAACTTTTCCCTGTGGATGGCAGCGTACTCACTTTGGCTCGCGCTGCTGGCCATCTATTCAGCCAGCGGCACGTCCGTCCCCGGTACGCGAGTAGCTAAGGCTCGATCAACTACACTAGGCAGCCGCGAACACACTCGGCCTTTTCGCGTGTATCCGCTTCATCTCCCATCCCCCCCTCCCCCCCCCCCACCCCCCGCCCCCTACACATGCACACTCACAGCCTCGCAGGTGTTCGTGTGCGACGGGTTCCAGATTCCCACGTACCCTTACATGTATCTTCTCCCGTTCACCTCCCATCCCTCGGCCCTCCTTTTAGGACCAAACCCGTGTGCCATCAGAAATGGAGGCTGTGAGTACCAATGCCTGCTCAAGGAAAATGGCTACAGTTGTGTTTGTCCCAAAGGCATGCTAGTCTCTAATGACAGTCGAAGTTGTCAGGGTGAGTCAGTTAATGGTCTGGCACCTCAGTAACTTAGAGAGATATGTAGCCTTGTGCATTTTAAAAAACTTTGTGACCTCCCCACACCCCCTCACTCTCATTTTCCCCTCTCCCCTCTCTTCCTCTCACTCCCCTCGAACCCCCTGAAGAATTCAGCGAGTTTATCCTGTTCACCAATCGTGTTGGCATCAGAAGGGTGTCTCTGGATGTTCCGGAGCTGGTCTCTGTACCGCTCCCTGTGTACAACCTGTCCGTGGCCGCTGGGTTGGCCTGGGACCTAGACATCAACTCACTGTTCTGGGCCGACAAGTTGATCTATGTGGCTAACATCAATGTAAGTGGGCATGGCTGATTCCCTCCTTGTAATGTAAGGTGATATTGCATAACAACTTCAAGAGACAATCATTCCATGGGCAGCTCTGGGGGTATTAAGTCTTCCAAGGGTGAAACAATGGTGTATATTGCAGCAAACTTTCACATTGCAAACCTTGTTAGAATGGCATAAAAACTCATTCTGTTCTCCCTCTTCCCTCTCTACTTCCCTCCTTCCCACCCTCTCTACCTCTTCTGACGTATCCATAGGGATCTAACCAGCGCCCCCTGATCACCAACAACATTGGCACACCAGTAGCTCTGGCTGTGGACTGGCAGACTAAGAAGCTGTACTGGACTGACTCTGGACTCAAGCGCATTGAGGTGGCCAATCTAGATGGCTCCCATCGCTGTATCCTGATCTACAGTGGACTGGACCTTCCCAGGGACATTGCTGTCCATCCCTCTGCTGGGTGAGGAGGTCTGGGAAGAGATGAGGAGGGGTGAGGGGGTCTGGGGAGGGGTTAGATCTGGGGAGAGGTGGGAGGGGGAGGAGGGTCTGGGGAGGGGTGGGAGGGGGGAGGAGTGAGGAAGTCTGGGGAGAGTGAGAGGTCTGGGGAGGGGTGAGAGGTCTGGGGAGGGGTGAGGAGGTCTGGGGAGGGGTGAGGAGGTCTGGGGAGGGTGAGAGGTCTGGGGAGGGTGAGAGGTCTGGGGAGGGGTGAGAGGTCTAGGGTGGGTGAGGAGGTCTGGGGAGGGGTGAGGGTCTGGGTAGTTGTGACAAGGAGTGAGCACATCTGGGTAGTCTGGGGAGGGGTGATGGAGAGGTTTAGAGGGTGAAAAGGTTATGTCTTGCCAAATGACTTCCAGATTTCAACATGAGACGTACTTGAATTTCAATGCATGTTATCAATTTGGCAGCATGTGTGTGACGTGCCGATGTTCTCACATGTAAGGCACTGTTCCTTGCTCACAACCAGGTACATGTTCTGGACAGACTGGGGGGCCACACCCATGATAGGGAGGTCGGCCCTGGACGGATCAGGAAGGAAAAACCTTGTCACTTCCAACCTCAAGTACATTAATGCCTTGGCGATTGACTTTGACACCGATACCCTGTACTGGGCTGATGCTAGTACTCACCTCATAGAGACGTCTGACCTCAATGGACGGTAAAACCAGCTCTGTTCTAACCTCTTCTTCTGTCCTTCTCCCTCCTTCCATACCTTTGTCCTCCCTACCCCACCCTCCCCATCCCCACCCCTTCCTCCCCAAGCCCTCCCCTCCCAATCCCTCAGTCCCCATCCCCACCTCTACTCACTCCTCAAAATTCTCCCCTCCATTCCAGCATTCCCCTCACAAAATTTCCTTGTATTCCCTTCTACTCTAGAGGTCTTTCTGTGTTGTCCATTTCATCATACTCCACTCCCTTCCTCCATCCACGTACACCTCTGCTACACACCCTCCTCCTCCCTACCCAACCATACCACACCACTCCACCTGTGCAGCAACCGGAGGGTGTTCCTGTCCAACCTGCTCCACCCTTACGGGATGGCCTTACATGGCGGCTATCTCTATTGGACTGACTGGACCAGCCAGTCCATACAGAGGGTGAACAGGACAACAGGACTCGGGCAGACGTCCATTGTCACCGGTATCAGCTACATGAACGCCATCCAGGTGGTGAACAGGGACAGGCGGCCTGGTTAGCTCCGCCCCTAACCACGCCCACCATCCTCATAATTAACCAAATGTGCAGGTCCCAACCCTTGTATGGTTAACAATGGCGACTGCAGCCACCTGTGTGTCACCAAGCCAGGTCAAAATAATGGAAGCACTGTGGCCTCCTGTCTGTGTCCGACAGGATATGCATTGTATGGCAACCAGAAAACCTGCACCTCACGTGAGAGTCAGGGAGAGGGTATTAGGTGTGCATGTGTTAGGGGAGGTGTGCATGTGTTAGGGTGAGGTATTAGGTGTGCATGTGTTTGGGGAAGTGTGCATTGTTAGGGTGGGTTTTTGAGTGTGCATGTGTTAGGGGAGGTATGCATGTGTTAGGGTGAGGTATTGAGTGTCCATGCATTAGGGGAGGTGTGCATGTGTTAGGTGAGGTGTGCATGCGTTAGGAGAGGTGAGTCTCTGGGCAGGAAGCCTGACAACATCAGGACTACGGTAGTAGTTCCTACATGTATACCGGGTCGTGAATATCATTTTTTTAAAATGCTACCCACGTATACCTCGCGTACCAAGAAATGGATAGTGTAGCTCTTTGTTGCTATCGAACCAGAAGGCAAAGGCGGTCATTTTAATGTTTTGTTCCAGTGTTACAACTGCTAGCTTTAAGAGAACAAAGTTTTTCCTCGTCCCCAGGCCAATTCTTCTTCATCGTCCTCAAAACCTTGTTCCCCTCCTTTTAACACCACCTTTGCCTCCAATTCCTATATCCCACCAACTTTCTCATTAGAGAATGTTTTTCTTTACTTGTTAGTATTACATTACATTAACAACATTTAATTATCGTTGCCAGCACGGTGTTACGGTATTTTGAGAGTGTCTGTCTCGGCGCCGGCGGGTAGCACCAAGGGTGGGGAGGGGGTGAGGATCTGCCCCTACTGCAAGGGGTTCAGAAGGTGGGCGGATTAGCTTCCCAGAACAGGTCACATCACATTAGTGATGGAGTGAAGGCAGCAGAGGATGGGGTGAATCTGAAAAACGGCTTGACGTATTACCCCTTTCCCTATTAGAAATCAACCACTACCTCCTCATTGCTGCCGGTTCCACCATCCACCATCTGTCATTGGACGTCAGCTACGTGGCTGACATTGTCCTGCCCATCACGGGGATCATCAATGCTGTGTCTGTGGATGTGGACATAGCATTGGATGTGGTGTACTGGAGCGATGACTTTGCCGCGGGGATATACAGGGCACCCCTAACCGGAGGTAAGTGATGAGGGAGGGAGGAGGGGAGGGATGAGGAAGGGATAAGGGATGAGGAGGGATGAGGGAAGGAGGAGAGATAAGCGGTGAAGGAGGGAAGAGGGATAATGGAGAAGGGATGAGGGAGGGAGGGAGGAGGGTGTGGGAGGGAAGAGGGATAAGGGAGGAGGGATGAGGGAGGGAGGAGGGACGAGGTAAGTTTGAAGGAAAGAACGGGACACATTTTTAAGGGTGTTAGCCCTGTGTGTTAATGCTAGCCCTTGAACCAGCCAGTGATGTTTCATACCCTCAATCCCTCTCCCCTTCCACCACTACCAAACATGGTTTCAAGCACAACATGCCATGAGGCCACTTGATGTGGGCAACATAAATCCAATTCTGTATTTAACTGTGTATGCCTAGTGTGTCCATCACGCCATTGTAATGTTAGCCCTGACTCAAAACTGATTATCGCTCACGTGCTCACCGATTACAACATACACCCAATAACAATCAATACTATGTACTACATTCGTCCCTCTCTGTTCTAAAGCTCGACTTGAGCTTTGACTACAACCTATCAGGGGGACATCTGTTGTTTCTCTCTGGATACCTCCTAGTGGTCTGTTCTATCGTGCCTGGTTGCTCCTGTGTAGGGGGTGTTGGTACTTGTAGAGGAGGTGGTTGTGGCTCTGGTTGCAGTGGCTCTGGTGCCGGTGTTGGCGGATTTGCTACTGGAAGTGAGCTACCAACATCAAAGTGCTCAACAAATGGAGCTTCTCACTGCGAGCGGTGACTTGGCTCAACCCTCTGCGTATGCTGTGCACCACTGTTCACATCTTCCCCAACTGATGGTTAGATACGAGGTTGTAGACGATTTACATGCACAACTTTAGTCCTTTTTCCATCTGTAATCTCCATAGTAACTGGAGATTTCCTGGATTTCACTTTCCATTTCCCTTCCCATCATGGGTCAAGCTTTCCTGCTGTTGGGATGGACAGCCACACTAAATCTCCAATCTTAAAACTTCGTTCTGCAGAATTTTGGTCGTAAATACCCTTGTGGCACTGTGCAGCCTCCACAATATGTGCCTCCACCAGATCCTGGAGTTCAGCTAGTTTTGCTTGAAGGATTCCTCGATAATGCAGTGCATCATAACCAGTAAATGAAGAAAATGTGCTGGATTTTGGTTGTCTGCCATACATTAGTTGGAAGGGTGATGTCCCAGTCGAACTGTGTGTAGCTGTTCGATATGCATACAATACCAAGGGTAAGTGCTTCTCCCAATCATCCTGCCTTTGTGCATAGGTCCTGAGTAGCTGTAGCAAGGATCTATTTAGACATTCGACCATTCCATCTCCCTCCGGGTGGTAGGCAGATGTGTGGCTCTTTTTGATACCAAATGCCTCTAGAGTTTGCCGATAAATGGTGCTCTCAAAGTTCTGCCCCTGGTCAGAGTGGACAATGTCTGGAATTCCATAGGTACAAAACAGTTTAACCATTTACTTTGTGATTCTTTCTGCTGTCTGGTCAGGTATGGCAATTGCGTTGGGCCACTTTGTGAAATAATCCTGCACTACAAGTTGGTAGCGATTCTTTCTGTTAGACAGGGAATATCTATGGCAACCATTTGCCATGGTCTACCTATCGGAACATTCACAAGTGGTGCCCGAGTTGGTCTAACGAGCTTGGAATTTTGTCACTCTACACATTCCCTGCAAAGTGTATCCACATCACGAGCCATGTTTCTCCAGTATGCCTCCAGCCACACTCTTTCTAGTGTCTTTTGTGTTCCCAAATAACCTGCCGATGGTGCATTGTGGCAGTCTCTCAATAGCTGATAACGCATAGAGATATGGAGGATAGATACCATGATGGGTTCACAGATGGGCCGTGGCCTATACTTCCTGCACACCACGCCAACATGAATGACCAACTGTGACCAAAGTTGTAGAAACCTTCTAAGTGGTTGCTGTCTCCACTCCTGTTTTGCTAGTGGACGTTGTGACATCTCCAGTGCATTTCTCAACTTGTGTATCATTGCATCCTTCTGCTGTGCTTGTCTAACATCCTCCTTTGCCAAACCTGAATGAAGAGTGGTGAGTGCTGAGTGAACAGTAAGAGGTACAGTATCCTTTCTTCGCGACAACACGTCCACATTGCCGTTTGACGATCCTTTTCTGTACACAATGGAGAAGTCATATTCCTGAACAGCAAGAGCCCATCGACAAAGAAGACCTTCTGATTTCTGTTCAGCCAGCCACTGTAGTGGTGCATGGTCTGTCATTAACTGGAATGGTCGTCCTAAAAGGTCATGGCGGAACTGCATCATGCCCCAGACTATGGCCAAACACTCTTTCTGTATAACGCTGTAATTAGACTCTGATCTCAACAGTGTGCGACTAGCATAGCCAATTACATGTCCCTCTTGCTCTAATACTGCACTAGTCCCACACCACTTGCATCTGTCTGCAAGATCATTGTACCTGCTTGCATGCCTATCAAAACGAGGGAACACCAGGACAGGAGCTTGAGTTAACTGGCTTTTTAGTGACTCAAATGTCTTGTTGCACTCCTCTGTCCACTGAAACTCAACATTGTTGTGTGTTAACTGATGGAGTGGTGCAGCAAGGTCAGCAAAATGATTTATGTATCGCCGGTAATACGATGCAAGCCCCAGAAACTGTCGTACATCTCCAGCATCTACAGGTTTAGGCCACTCTGTTACTGCCCGAATCTTGCTGCCATCAGGAGACATTCCTTTTCCCGAAAATACATGCCCTGGATATGTCACTTGTGACATCCCAATTTGACATTTGACACCCCGGAGTGTTAATCTTCTCAGTCGTTTAAATGCCTCCTGTAAGTGAGCTGTATGTAACTCCTCACTTTCCAAGTGAATTAAAACATCATCGATGTACATTGAGACAAAAGGAAGACCTCGCATGATGATATTCACTAGGCATTGAAATGAACTCGGGGCTCCACTTAAACCAAAAGCATTCTGGTAAACTGAAACAACCCCATCCCTGGACCTGGGCAGAAAGCTGTTTTCTCCTGGTCTACATGATCTACTGGAACTTGCCAGTAGCCACTCTGCAGTTCTAACTTGCTTAAGATCACTGAACCAGAAAGATGATCCTGGACTTCATCCACAAGTGGCAATGGATAAGCATCTTTGTGAGTTCGTTTATTCAGTTCCCAATAATCCACGCAGAGACGTAATTCCCCTGATGTCTTCCTCACATAGACAGCTGGTGCCCTCCATGAACTGCTACTCTCTTCTATTATTCCTTTCTGCAGCATGTGCTGAATCTGGCTTTCAACTTCTGTTCTAAAGTGTGCTGGAATTCTTCGAGGTGGAACTCTAACTGGTGGTTCATTGGTGGTGATTTTGTGGCATGCGATGTTAGTAGTACCTGGTGTCTTGATGAATAGATCTTTGAACTCTTATACTCTAGAGTTGAAGCAAGGTTTAATGAACTTTGGAAATTCAAAATTTTCATGATCATCAAATGAGGGGATGGTACACCCCTCGATGTCTTCATTACTGTCATCAACCACCGATAATGCAGCACAGAATTTTGTTCTTCTTTGCTTCTCAGCCACCAAGGTGGGTGCTAACTCTAGTGGAATGTGGCGGCTCTTCTGTTCGTTCTGGTTACTCCTTTCCTTCCCTGGAGTTACAGTCACTGGAGTCGTTGTGAAGTCTAAAACAAGGCCTTTATCCTGTAAAAAATCAACTCCTAGGATGACAGGAGTGACAAGGTCTTTAACCACAATGAAATAGTGCTTCATTTCAGTATTTCCCAACACCACAGTAGCTTCAACATAGTCCACTATTGGCAGTGTCTCTCCACTGGCTGTCACTAAATTTAGCTTCTGTGGTAGCCATCTTCTGGTTATTCCTTTTAGGCCGAAAACTATTTCCTGATGTAGGAGTGAGACAGATGAACCAGAGTCAAGCATTATTTCAGTAGATGCTTCATCTATTTTACCTTTCATTATCGACACCTCACTCCTAATTGAAGCTACGACGACACAATCTGATGGGCTTACTGTTGTGTGGAATGACTGTTGCCCCCTGCAATCATCCCGTTGGAGCTGATTGAATCTGCTACGACAGTAACGCCGAATGTACCCAAATTTTCCACATTTGAAACGTTGGACAGACCTTGTTTGCTCATCACTGTGCCTTCTCCCAACTGTATTTGGATGTTTCAGTGCTGCTACTTGCTCTGTTAGGGCAAGGACTTGGCCTTGCAGTTCTGCTACAATGCAATCACGTTGAGACTGAGACACACTCGCAACTGGTTTTTCCTCTTCCATTGACATCAGCAGTTTAGCACATTCAAGTGTGGATGTCAATTCTTTAGCATCACCCGTAGCGCGAAGCTGTCAGCTGACTGCATTAGGCAAGCCAGCTAGGAATTGGTGCAACAATAGTTGCTCACTAGCACGAGCTTCGAGCTTGGGCATTGCTTGATCCAACGGTTGTTTTAGTTTGTGAAGGAAAAGAGACAACGCTTCACCGGGAACCAACCTTCTTTGATGGAACTGCTCTAGTGTTGAGAAGGTAGTTGACACCATCGTGGCGGTGAGCTTTTCCTTGACAATACCATAGTCCTTTCTTTCACCACCCCTGAGATCAAGCCACGTGGCGAGCGCCTCTTCTTTTAAAAGAGTCAGCAGCTTCACAGCCCTCACCTTCTCGTCCCAGCCGTTGGCATCACTACAAATGTCAAAACGCATAAGCCATTCTTGTATATTTCCCAATGCAAATGGCTTGGGCAGACTTGTGTGAGTCGAAGACGCCATTCTCTGCTACCAATGTAATATTAGCCGACTCAAAACTGATTATTGCTCACGTGCTCACCGATTACAACATACACCCAATAACAATCAATACTCGTGTACTACACCATTAACACACTTAACCCATTTTGTTACGTACTTTAATACTTTAATGAGTAATGTTGTTTTATCCGGTGTACATGCTAACGGAATGAGTAGGCATATTTGGAGGTGACTCTAACATACTTTACATATAAGAAATCCTTTTTTGCTTTGAAAGTACATACAAACACACACACATACACTTCTTTCATAAGGTGTTGCACAGCCAGTCATCACATGGCAAATCATGCAGCCAATGTCTCTGGCTGTGGACTGGATTGGTCGGAAACTGTACTGGGTGGACATGGGGACCCAGCGTCTGGAAGTGGCCAATCTGGATGGCACCAACAGAAAAATCCTCTTCTCCAATGCCCAGGGTATCAACATGCCAAGAGGCGTGGCATTGGACCTCAAGTCAACGTACGTGACTACGGCAACCGTCAATGGGTTATTTGGGTGGTGTTCTAAATGCTATAATTGATGGCAATGCTTTCGTAATCAGTAGTTACATGTATCCTCCCCCCCTCGTCCCCTTCCCGTTTGCTTCCCTTTTTCCCCTCCCTACCCCCCCCCCTCTCCTTACCTCTCTCTCCCTCCCTCTCTCCCTCTCTCCCATAGTTATATATACTGGACAGATGATAACACTATCCAAAGGGCAGCCATGGACGGTACCATGATGACCACTCTGGTAAAGGAAGGATGCTCAATCACATCTCTTGCTATTAGCAATGGATGGGCAGTGTGGTCTGACCCATGTTCCACGTCCATCAGGGTAGCCAATGTTAACACTGGAATGGACACTTCTGGAGGAGTATATGGTGTGTGTGTGTGTGTGTGTGTGTGTGTGTGTGTGTGTGTGTGTGTGTGTGTAGATGTATGTATGCATGCATGCATGTATGTATGTATGTATGTATGTATGTATGTGTCTATGTATTTTTGTATGTGTGTGTATGTATTTATGTATGTATGGATGTATTTATGTATGTATGCATGCATGCATGTATGTATGTATTTATGTATGTATGTGTGTATGTATTTATGTATGTATGTATGTATGTATGTATGTATTTATGTATGTATTTATGTATGTATTTATGTATATATGTATGTATGTATGTATGTATGTATGTATGTATGTATGTATGTATGTATGTATGTATGTATGTATGTATGTATGTATGTAAGGTATGTATTGATCAGCAAATTCCATCCATTCGCTAGATGAGGCCCAAAAGTTCTATGGAGTGGCCATGTTCAACAACAGCTTGTACTGGACCAACAGACAGGACAAAAGCCTGCGTAGGTCTAAATTTGGCACCACCGAGGAGTCCAGTGGACTGTATGAGACTGTCCTGGTCTCTAGGATGGGCGTGGATGTCAGGGAAGTGAGACTAATCCAGAAAAGTGATCTTACTGATAGAAGTATGTGGGCATGGTGTGAGGGAGGGGGGGGAGAGAGATGTTGATACATGTGATAGTGGCTTAAGGGTGTGGTGCCTCTGATGGTGTTGAAGTTAATAACCCAAAGGGTATTGTTTATTGTGAAGAGCACAAAGAGGTTGTGCTAGAGCATGAAGTCGAGACATGAGGTGATTAGTAGATTTTGACATAGCACTAATAATCATGTATACAGAAGAGATAAACACTAGGACTATTTTTTGTGAGCGTTTATATGCCACCAGATCTGTCACACCCACATTATTTAGTCTTACCCTCTACACACAAACACCTTGGACCTTCACTGCTTGTTTGCATGTTACTTATAATGTATCTAGTTTTACCACATCCCTGCTGTTGTAAGAGAATGATTTACTTCTAACTGCACCTTTTCATGCACACACAAAACACAAATGTACACACATACACGCACACACTTTACCAAACACATACGTGCACATGCACACACGTTACCAACACGCCATGCTCTACAGACTTCTACCAACACCCCTGTGCCCAGGACAGGGGGTGTGGCAGTCTCTGCCTTCCCAACGTGTGGTCAACCTCATCGCTATACTCATGTGCCTGTCCCACGGGCATCAAGCTTAACCCTGATGGACGGACATGTCCCAAGAGTGAGTTATTGGGGAGGGGCACCAAGCTAACCCCTGATGGGGAGGGAGTGTAGAGGGGGTGACACGAAGCTAACTCCTGATGGGGAGGGAGAGGTGAGTGTGACAGACCCTATGTACAGACTGTAATTTTAGTCTCCACAGTTGTTTCACTTCAATCTAATTACAGCAATACCCTTGGGTAAAAAACACAGTCTAAGACCTCAACTATATTATAACAATACATGAAGTCACCCTAGCGTGGGTTCAAACAACTTTGAGAGAGATGTTGGGAACGTGGGCAGGAATGTATGAAATAAACGTCCCTTCCTCACACAAACCCTCCTCCCACACACACCTATCCCCTTTCCTTCCACACACCCTATCCCTCCCTCCTCACTCACACACCTATCCCTCCTCCCACACACACATATATCCTCCCTCCTTCCACACCCACCTATCCCTCCCTCCTTCCACACACACCTATCCCTCCTTCCCACCCACACACACCCACACAGTCCCCTCCACTTTCCTTCTGGTCACAGTTAGTGGCATCACAAGCATGAAAACGGTTCCCGGCACCATCATGTCAATGTCCCTTGACACTCCAAACCAAGACCCACTTCTCCTGGTGGACAACCAGCTCGCCCCCATGGGCATAGACTTCCTCCTCTCCGGGCCCCAGGATGGCACCATGTTTTGGGTAGACCAAAAATCGCATGCCATACTCTCCTCCACCCTAGTGGGGGGTGGGCCCATCACAACCCTCGTCCCCTGGTCAGGGAACCCCCAGGCCCTGGCCGTGGACTGGATAGCCTCCAATGTCTACTGGATAGCCCAGGGCGGCCCGGGGTTGCCCGCCGCGGGCATTTATGTAGTCAGGGCCAACGGATCGTTCCCGAGGGCCGTCGTGATGGGCAACATGAGCAACGCCGTGCTTATCACTGTACACCCCATCATGGGGTGAGCCTTGCCACATAATACATACATACATACATACATACATACATACATACATACATACATACATACATACATACATACATACATACATACATACATACATACATACATACATACATACATACATACATACATGCATGCATGCATGCATGCATGCATGCATATGCATGCATGCATACATACATACATACATACATTCATGCATGCATGCATGCATGCATGCATGCATGCATGCATACATACATACATGCATGCATGCATGCATGCATACATACATACATACATTCATTCATTCATTCATAAACACACACCCATAAAATTGCATCATTGATATGTATGCATGTATAATTACAATCACGCATGCACACACATGCACCACATACTCTTACACACACAAGTTTTCTCTTCTGGGTGGACCAAATGCTGCCCCACAACATGATAGAACGCAGCAATCTGGATGGCTCAAATCGTATGGCAATATTATACAGCTCTGGCGTGATTGTGGACATAGTTGTGGACACCACCAGCAACCAACTGTACTGGATACACATGGACACCCACGCGATGCACGTCTCCGATCTTGATGGGTCCAATGAGCGCTTCTTCATACCTGGACCCTCTGCTTCAACACAGAACTACATCTTGGAGCCTCGCGGAATGGCTAAAGTAGACAACCAGTTCTTCTGGACTGAGCGGCAGTCAACTTGGCAGGCACTGCAGACGGGGCCGAAGAACTTCTTGGTGAGGAAAGTGAGTGCCTTTGAAACAAACCCAAATAGGATTGTCGTCGTTAACCCTTTGCGACCCGGAGGTAAGGAGTAATCGGTCGAGAGGTGGGAATGGGGGTTGAGAATTTTGTCTTTTGATTCATGTCACATCACCTTGCTGATAATTCCAAATAGAGCTCACCACACTCCCATCTCCTTTGCCCTGCTCTCTGAACAACGGAGACTGCTTGCAGCTGTGCCTGTCGTTCAACTCTACTCACCGTCAGTGTGGGTGTTCCCAAAACATCACTTGCAACGAGACATGTGAGCTACATAGACGTGTGCAATTTGTACGTTACATCAGAGATACAGTTGGTAGTGTCACTTCTCCTCCTCCCCTACAGTTGGTGTCCCACTGCACCTCCAGCTGCCCGCTCACAAGTATTCCTCACAGGCAGTGACCTCCTCACCTGCTCCAACTACAGCCATAGTCCTGCCAACGTACACTGCCTCCAGCACTGAAAACATGTATGTGTGTTTGTGAAGTGGAAGGTGGGGAGGAGAGAGGGGGGATGTGAGCAGTAAGGTGGGGGGGGGGGGGGCTTGATAGAGAGAGTGGAGTGTTCGATACCCTTTGATCTCATTTCTCTTCCCTCATTTCTCGTAGCAATAACGATGATTCATTCAACGGTTAGTGCTTGCATTCACACCACTTGGGCCATTCTGATGAGTATGGCTATATTTCTTATCAGTGAAGCCATGTAGCAATGGGGTGGGGGGGGGGGGGAGGGAGGGGGGGGGATTGATCAGTACACTGAAATGTTACACATATCTAATATTGCGTGTGATAGTTACGTGACACATTACGGGGAGGGGTACAGGCATATGGAATACACATAACAGTCTGTTCACAAACCCAACATTAATGGTAAGTAGGATGGGGTAGGAAGTGGGGGAGAAGGATGGGGTGAGGAAGGGGAGAGGGATGGGGTGAGGAAGTGGGTGAGAGGGATGGGGTAAGGCAGTGGGGGAGAAGGATGGGGTGAAGAAGTGAGGGAGAGGGATGAGGCGAGGAAGTGGGGAGAGGGATGGGTGCCACGTGATCATTGCTAATTATTACCATTTCCCACCACCCACACGTCACCTGCACCCTTCAATACCCACCCGCACCCAGTCATGATCGTTGGTGTGAGCATAGTGATGGGCCTGCTGATGGTGGTTGTGCTTGTGGCCATCATCATCATCCTCTTCATCCTGACAAGAAGGTAACGTGGTGGTTTTTTCCCCCCGGGAAAGATATTGAAACTTATGAAACTCTGCAACCTTAATTTAGGTATAGAGAGATGAGGAGTGAGGACCTGCCACAGATGAACAAGGAGGCACACACTGTGAGCACAATAAGATGTTTGTTAGGTGCCTTAAATTGGCAATAATGACTTCATAAATGACTTTTTAAAAGTCCGAGTATGCAACCAATCCACTCATAGGCTTTGGCACTTGATAATTACACAAATCCTTTCAGTCTTTTTATTCAGTATACAGATTATCATGATTGTATTATAAACAATGTTCTCTATGAAGCTACCAGCAGGAGCCGGCATCAAGGATCTGATCATAAGTTTTTTTCTTCTTTGTACAGGGGCGGAAAAGGAGAGTTCCATTTCAGTTGAACAACACCAAGGAGTCAATACCACTCAAGGACATGAACAAAAACCAACCCCAGAACAACCTTAACCAGTTCAAGGAGGATAACTCACAGGAGTACTATGACACCAGCTCCGTGAAGCGTGTACATCGTGTCACCACAATTGTCCCCAATGACCCGCCAATGAAACCTAAGGACAGTGTGTTGGAGACCATTGCGGAAGTGGAGATCGAAACTGAGTTGTTGCCGAGCACCCCAGAGGACACCAAGGACCCGGTGAGTGCTATGGAAGCTTGGGGCACCGCAGTAACTACTAGGGATGCTGGCAGTTTGGGTGACGGGGAAAAGGAAAAGGCCGGTGATCAAAAGGAGCAACTGCAGACAAAACCTCATGTTTGCCCTCGCCCCATCACCCCCCAAGGAACTAAAAAGGCGGAACTGAGGTTTAACCTGCCCCTCGAGCCTCTTAGAAACGATCCAGGCATTCCCCCTCCAGCTATACCTCCGCGTATACCACTCAAGGACATTAACAAAAGCCAACCCCAGAACAACCTTAATGCACAGGAGCACTTTGACACCAGCTCCATGAAGGGTGTACATTGTGTCGTTGCAAGTATCTCCAACAACCCACCAATGAAACCTAAGGACTGTGTGTTGGAGACGATTGCGGAGATGGAGATCGAAACTGAGTTGTCCCTGAGCACCCCAGAGGAATCCAAGGACCCAGGGAGTGCTATGGAAGCGGAGGGCGCCGCGGTAACTGCTGGGAACGCTGGTAGTTTGGGTGACGGGGAAAAGAAAAGGACTAGTGATCAAAAAGAGCAACTGCAGACAAAAACTCATGTTTGCCCTCGCTCCATCATCCCCCAGGGAACCAAAAAGACTGAACTGAGGTTTAACCTGCCCCCCGAGCCTCTCAGAAGCGATCCAGGCATTCCCCCTCCAGCTATACCTCCGCGTAGCCCCAGAGTTCCCCTTCCTCCTTCAAATAAAGATGGACCTGAGCAACTTTGGGGCCGTTCATAAATTTCGTCACATAAATTAAGACTGTTTTGGACCCCTCTCCCCACCATCACAGACCATCACAATAATTCCTACCCCCCTCTCAATTACATCACATTGCCCCCCCCCCACACACACACACCCACGAATAAGCTTTCAGTGTGCATATTTTAAATTTCATGCCAATGCTAATAAATGCAGCCAAAATTAAATGAAACAATTACCGCATGCGAGTCATGCATCTTCGCCAGTATCTTCTACCCACGGACGCTGAAGGTGCTCCTCCAAATTAACAAATAGACATGCATAGCCGTTTCAGTCCTTATTTCAGGGGTACCAGAACTCCTTCGAGATCAAGAAGATCTTCATTGATCCAGTAAGCCTGTTCCAGGCGGTTCTCCTCGTTAGCAGTTATTGCCATTAACTCTCTCTGGCAGCAACTCTTATTGGCCTCTCGCTTGATGGCTTCAACTGGAGCTTTCTTATGGACCACCATATGTTTCTGCAGCATCACCTCTGTAGAGAGAGCAGACCTTGCATGACCGATCAAGCAATAATTGCGAGTGAACTGATGAGCTGTACAGATCGTAGGGAAGAACTTTGAAAGTCTTTGTCGATCTTGGAAGTATATCATCAAGATTTAGAGCTTTGATACAAACAAAGATGGAAATGATGGTTCTCTTCATCAACATTTCTCTCTGGAGCTTTCAAGCCATCAATTAAGTTCAGTTTGTACAATAGGGATTGGAGGAGCAAGAAATCTTTCTGGCATAATTAAGAACTTTTGGGCTTGGAGCAGCAACTCGTATTATTGCACTTAACAATCTGGGTGAAAGATTGGCTAGTACGAAAGGTGTGCTGCAACCAAGTTGGGTCTTTTGATTGTAAGGTTTCAGGCTTCAGTTCAGATAGCTCAGGATCCAATATACTCGGCAACTATTGGATGGCTATCAAGAACTGTCTGGGACCAAATTTCAGCCAAGGTGCTTCTTCTCTAGGTCGGTGTCAATGGTCAGCCCTTGATCATTGAGATGGCTATCATACTTGTCATGAGGCAAAATTAAACCTGACTTAGTGGAGCCATTCTTCTTTCAACGCGGTTGAATGCACTTCTGCCAGGAGCATTTGTAGCAATGAAGTATGCATCCAGAATGTGTTGCACTAAATGATGCACAGCCATTTCTATGACCTTCTGGTAGCGAGGATTCTCATCTGGACCACCCTCTACAGTAATAACAAGGACAGGTTTCATTGCGTTGTCTGGTCCATACTTGGTTACAAGTGGATAAAAAATTTCTCTTTGAGAAATAGAGTGGGATGTAGGATTGGGATTGGTGGTGTAAAAAGCAAGGAAAAAAGACACATTATGGATTGGTACCAGAATACAACAAGACGGTCCTACATTTAGCCAAGAGCCATGCACTTTGAATTTCAATTAGCTAAATGTAGAACCGTCTTGTTGTATTCTGGTACCAATCCATAATGTGTCTTTTTTCCTTGCTTTTTACACCACCAATCCCAATCCTACATCCCACTCTATTAATTTTTTATCTACTTGTTTCCTTGCTTTTTTTCCCCTACCATGCAGAGGGATTGGTTAGTTGTCTTGATGCCAATAACGTAATATAATTGTGCCAATTACGTTAGCACTATCGGTAAATAAAATTTCATCGGCATTCAATAATGTTACGTAATTATGGTTCCCAATGAGCATTGGGGATGTGCTGCTGTACCACCAGGTCTGATTGCTTATGCAGGTTTGTTCATGGTATATGTGGTGACACCGCGCGTGTGTATAATGCCTTTTCACATGTTTATTTGATCACATCTTATTTTTAGTAAAAACTAGCATGTACAATTCTTAAACGAGAACCTGCCTCGCCTTGCACATCCCGGTTGTCCCCTCCTGTAGGGATAAAAATAACTGAAGCAGGAATGAGAGGGATGGATCAGCTGTGGCAAGTGGAGCAGGAACAGGAGGAATGGGTTTGTCCTCAATGCTGCTGTACATATATCTTCTATTGTAGGATCCATATCTGTATGTAAAAGAAAAGTACACCAAACCATATTCGCACCCCCATATTATGGTCTTGAATAGAACAACTGAGCAATGATTCGGAGATTACCATTATATATACTGCTGCACCTCATTGGTGGGAAAGTAAAAATAGTTGGCTTATCAAACCTGAAGTGAGGCTTCAAATGGAAGTGTTAACTATGGTCGCATTGCAATGCTGATAAAGTCCTCATACTTTTTTTGGGTGATGAGATATTTCAATTGTCACTGAGGTAATGAGTTCATACTTTGTAGTTTTCTCACATGTGACAATCAGAGTTAGCATAAGGTATAGGCTTCCAAAATGCAAAAGTTAGCTACACATTACTACACCCAATTATATCCTGTACCATATGCATAGCATACATGATTAAGTTTGACATAACAGTTCATATGCTACCATCGCTAATTCAACTCAAGTATCCCATCTCTTGACAATCAATCAGCATATGGACACACTAATTTTAATTTTTACATTGGTTGTGTAAGGTTTATGCACATATACACCAGCATTGCTATGCCCCAAGCAAGCTGACATGCTAATTATATGTATCTACTAAGCATTTGCACTTATAACCTTTTGCACATAACCTTCCCTTAAAAATTTCACATTTATGTTTGGAATTAGTGCTATGCCATCTTATTCCACTACCTAGTAGCATATCAGGAAGTGTGACATACATTGTCAGAAGCCAGCTAGAGCTGAAGTGTTGTGTTAACAGTTACAGGTGTTAATGTAACATCTGGAGCAACGCATCAGCATGCTGAGGCAGGCATGAAGTGCTAATCCCTAGCCTGCATGACATGTGATACCAGGAGAACTCAAAACCAGTTTAGATCCAGTATTCCTAATCCCCTTATTAAAAACCCCTGCTCACCCTTTCCATTGTTATACTGCTATTGTGTGGTATTATATTGAGGGGTGTTCATACACTATTCTCATCACAAATGTCTGCACTTAGGTTACAATCATGTGGCAACAATTACCAAGGTCACCTAGTGCTACTCTAATATCCGCTACAGGCTTTGTGAAAAGTAACTTGTTTTTATAATTATATCTACCTCTTCATCACTCAAGCGTCTACACTGACAGGTGCAAAGCCACTTTTTGGGACGGTCACTACTTTCACCCTTACTTTTATCCTTTATTTCATTAGTCACAACACACCAGCCATTAGTGTCAAGAGGGATTGCTAACATTCTAGTGTGTACTTTGATCAACTAACCATTCATGTGGTTCTTTAAAATCTTCAACAACCTTTTCTTGTACATTTTATTGCTATTTAGTGTCTTTTTAAGCAACATACACCCTGCCTTTTATTATCTCTTTGTGAGACAAAACCTAAACATTAAATTTATACACCCTGCCTTTTACATCTCTTCGTTCAAAGAGATAAAACCTGAGTAAAAATAACTTACTTTTCATTACATTAAAGTTACACATCAGAATGCTCAGTAGTCACCACAGTACTTGTTACAGTATACACATAAACTCACCGTTTAATCTTATTGTCCAGCACTTGGGAGGCAGTGTTAAGATCAAACCCAGACTATTTAGCCTTTTAAACTGCTCTTCTTGTTTCAGCATGATCAAGGTAGCGTTTGTGTTCACCAACCCGCTTGGATTCAGGGCCTTTTTGGTACCACCAGGTTCTTTCTGCGTCTCGCTTCGATCTGCGTCGTCTTTTCTTGCTCGCTTCGTCTCAGGGTCTTTTTCGTACCGCATCCGTCCAGCGTCTTGCATGGGTCATCATCAGAGATACAGTTTGAAGATACAAATTAAAATAGGATGACGAGGGGCTGTACCTTGCCCTTTTCTTAACCCGATCTCTTCTATTTCTTTGCTCGCTTCGTTTCAGGATCTTTTTCGTACCGCGCTTGACGAGCGTCTCGCATGGGTCATCATCATACCTTCAGTAAGAAGCAAATATATACATGTTGATAGATGGGAAGATACAATTTAACATAGGATGACGAGCTGAGGGTCTGTACCTTGCCCTTTTCCTGACCAGATTCACTCAAGATCCCGTTGTCGTTCGTCGGCTCGCTTCTCAGAGTTCGCTTGGTAACGTTCTCCGGCTTTTGCTTTGTTTGCATGTTTAAACCAGAACATAATTACGAACACGTGCAAGATCACGAGCTTAGTAAACGGGTCCTGGGCAATTAATCAAAGTTCCAATAGCAATTTCTATAGACGAAAGCCCGACAACATATGGGTCGTTACGATCCTTATCCAACTGTCCATCCGCAAGTATACTTCATTTTTTATAAATCGGCAAAAATACACCCACGCACACTCTTTATTAATTTATATCGAAACTGATATAAACAATATAGTTTCAATATTCACACAGGATGAAACTTCGCATCGAGCGCTACATTTTGGTGCAAATATCATTTTTTTCTAACTTGAGTTATGTTTGACGAAAGGAAGAAGGAGAAGGAGAAGGAGAAAAAAATGGTGGATTCGAGGGATCGACTACCGTACTGACAAGACGTAATTGGCGGAGCCAAAACTATTTATTTTAACTAACTGGCGAAATATTTGTAATTGGCGGAAGTCTCAGAATCTTTAAATTTATGGCGATTTATAATTGGCGGAAATGATGAATGTTAGCGTAGCTGTTGATCATACTTCTATTTAGACTGAATAGGCCGAAGAGCACCTGCTGCCTCCGCAAAAGCGGCAGCCAGGGCTGCATTCTCCTCATCCTCTGAAGCATCCCATTGGAGTGAAGTTCGTCGTCAAACTCAGCATCAGAAAGATCAGAATCGGATTCTGATTCAGATGTACCGTCATTGAATCGACTGGGTGCACGGGTCAGCCGTCGGGGACGTGTACTGGTATCAGTTGAAGAGAAGAAAGGAATTATTTCGTATGGCCGACCCGCTACCGGGTATATAGTAGTACCGGTATGACCACTACAGGCGCCGTATGTCTGTGCTTTGTACATTTACATGTACGGTAATCATTTAGCAGGGCAAGATTAAGGTCTAGGGATACTTATACAATCATGTGCGTAATGTCCTCCCCCCCCCCCACCCCCCACCCCCCCCCCCTTCCGCGACGCCGTGGATTCGCTGATAACATGTTCATTATATGAATAACATTTTCATTATGAAAAACTCCACCTGCATCACTCTCATGTACATCACTTGTTGCTGTTTCATCATTGTCATGCTCTCCATCTGCTTCCACAATTACATTAGGAAATTCCCCATCACAATCTGTATTTCCACCAGGATTTCTAAATTCGAAATTAGCACCACTGGTTTCATCATGCTTGTCATGGTCATCATCCTTTAGAAGAAATTCAGGCTCACCATCATCACATTTTGACACATCTGGATTCTGACCAATGCAGAGATTACCTTCCTGACAAAGTTCTTTACTGTCGTTTGTACTTTTGGTAGTTATGACACTATTGTGACAATCAACACTGTCAGAAACAACGCCATCAGCCTCCAAGTCCTCCTCCAAAATAATAGCAGATTTTTTGCTTGATGGAAATACAACTTCTCTAGGCATTTGACCAAACACCAACTCATACGGAGACCTGCCAGTAGTATCATGAACTTGGGTATTCATAGAATCTATTTTATAGTATGATTAACTATACAAATTATCTTATATGCCTACATGTTCGCGGGCAGTACTGTAGGCACGTTCCAAGGTTTGCTTCAATTTCCTCGCATACTGGTGGTGCAACTCGGCCTTGGAGCCACATACGATGTCTATAGAGGTAGCTTGGCCTGCCGTCCGAACACCATGCAGGTAGAACGGTGAGAATCCGGTGGAGGAATGGACACTCATGTTGTATACGCCATACAGACCTTTTTGAGATGCGACTCCCTGTCTATTGGGTTGTCATGCACATGCAGTGGTAGCCAGCATGCTGATTAGGGTCCTGTTAAAACGTTCTACAAGACCGTCAGATTGTGGGTGGTAAGGTGTCGTGCGGCTTTTGTAGATCTTGAGCAGACGACAGACCTCCTGTAAGACTCCCGACTCAAATTGGCGGCCTTGGTCAGAATGCAGTTGTTCGGGTACAGAGAAGCGACAGAAAAATTCATCCACCAGCTTCGTTGCCACTGTAACCGCCTCTTGGTTCGGAATGGCGTAAGCCTCAACCCATTTCGTGAAATAGTCTGAAGCCACCAATATATATGCATTCCCTGTCGTTGATGGCGAGATAGGCCCAACAATGTCCACAGCTACGATCTGCATCGGATACCCTGCAACTACATTCTGAAGTGGGGCCTTGCCTCTTTTACTCGGGTTCTTCCTAGCTGCACAGGTAGCACAAGTTTTACACCACTTTCTAACGTCATCCGAGTGCCCAGGCCAGTAGAATCTCTCCTTCAACCGGTATAGAGTTTTATTTTTACCCAGATGGGCCCCAAAGGCACCTTCATGCAACTGTTGCACAATTTCCTCTCTTATCTCCCTCGGAGCAACCAGCTGAAGGAAAGTATCCCCGTCACTGCCTTCATACCGTCTTAGAGAATCCCATTTTCCAACACTAGCTGGTCCCTTTGCTGAATGAATTGGTTGAATTCCCTGCTTTTTCCCTCAGCGTCCTTAGAACTTAGGGTCTTCCCGGAAGAAATAGCCTGGATAATGGGTGCAATGTCCTCATCTTGCTGCTGAAGCAGCTGAAGGTTGCTCTTTACTGGCACAACTGCAAACGCACCTGCCGAATCGTTTTCTGTCGGCTCACGCACTCGAGAAAGTGCATCTGCATTTAAATGGTTGCGCCCTTTTCGGTGGACCACTTCGAAATCATATTCCTGAAGTTGCTCCAACCACCGCGCCAGCCCCAGCTGTCCTTCAGGCTCTTTCATACTGTATATCCATTGCAGCGCACTGTGGTCAGTGCGAAGGACGATGTGTCGCCCTATCAGGACCTACGGTAGTAGGTCCTGTGTAGGATTGGCTCCGTAGGCGTGGTTTTCGATCGAGCGTTAGAAAACAGAAAATACGCTTCGTAGCCACTTGGCAGTCGCTATAAAATCTGCCCAAAACACGCTGCATCTATAGTCCAACGCGCGATGTTCGCAACCCTGCCATTGTCTCCAGACGGTATAGTCGATCCCTCGAATCCGCCATTTTTTTCTCCTTCTTCTCCTTCTCCTTCTTCTCCTTCACCTTCTCCTTCCTTTCGTCAAACATAACTCAAGTTAGGAAAAGCGGGAAAAAAAAGATATTTGCACCAAAATGTATGTTCTGGTTGAAACATGCCTTCGCGTCAAAAGAGATCGGTACAATGAGAGCAAAGCATGAACCTAGTTCGGTGGCAAACAAAGCAAAAGCCGGACAACGTTACAATGCGAACTCTGAGCAGAAGCGAGCCGACGAACGACAACGGGATCTTGAGTGAATCGTGTCAGGAAAAGGGCAAGGTACAGACCCTCGTCATCCTATTTTTTATTGTATCTTCCCATCTATCAACATGTATATATTTGTTGCTTCTTACTGTAGCTATGATGATGACCCATGCGAGACGCTGGTCAAGCGCGGTACGAAAAAGATCCTGAAACGAAGCGAGTAATGAAATAGAAGAGATCGAGTTAAGAAAAGGGCAAGGTACAGACCCTCGTCATCCTATTTTAATTTGTATCTTCAAACTGTATCTCTGATGATGACCCATGCGAGACGCTGGACGGGCGCGGTACGAAAAAGACCCTGAGACGAAGCGAGCAAGAAAAGACGACGCAGATCGAAGCGAGACGCAGAAAGAACCTGGTGGTACCAAAAAGGCCCTGAATCCAAGCGGGTTGGTGAGCACAAATGCTACCTTGATCATGCTGAAACAAGAAGAGCAGTTTAAAAGGCTAAATAGTCTGGGTTTGATCTAAACACTGCCTCCCAAGTGCTGGACAATAAGAAGTCAAGATTGAACGGTGAGTTTACGTGTATACTGTAACAAGTACTGTGGTGATTACTGAGCATTCTGATGTGTAACTTTAATGTAATGAAAAGTTAGGTAAAATAAAGTTAATTTTTACTCAGGTTTTATCTCTTTGAACCATGAGATGTAAAAGGCAGGGTGTATAAATTTAATGTTTAGGTTTTGTCTCACAAAGAGATGATAAAAGGCAGGGTGTGTGTTGCTTGAAAAGACACTAAATAGCAATAAAACGTACAAGAAAAGGTTGTTGAAGATTTTAAAGAACCACATGAATGGTTGGTTGACTAAAGTACGCACTAGAATGATTGCAATCCCTGTTGACACTAATGGCTTGTGTGTTGTGGCTAATGAAATAAAGGATAAAAGTAAGGGTGAAAGAAGTGATCATCCCAAAAAGTGGCTCTGCACCTGTCAGTGTAGATGCTTGTGTGATGAAGAGGTAGATATAATTATAAAAACAAAGTTACTTTTCTGTAGCGGACATTTGAGTAGCACTAGGTGACCATGGTAATTGTTGCCACATTGATCGTGATCTAAGTGCAGACATTTGTGATATGAACACCCCTCAATATAATACCACACAATAGCAGTATAACAATGGTAAGGGTGAGCAGGGGTTTTTAATAAAGGGATGAGGATTACTGGATCTAAACTGGTTTTGAGTCCTGCTCCTGGTATCACATGTCATGCAGGCTAGGGATTAGCACTTCATGCCTGCCTCAGCATGCTGATGCTTTGCTCCCAGATGTTACATTAACACCTGTAACTGTTGACACAACACTTCAGCTCTAGCTGGCTTCTGACAATGTATGTCATACTTCCTGACATGCTACTAGGTAGTGGAATAAGATGGCATAGCACTGTAATTCCAAACATAATGCATTCAAGATTTTTTTAAGGGAAGGTTATGTGCAAAAGGTTATATGTGCAAATGTGTAATGCTTAGTATACATATAATTAGCATGTCAGCTTGTTTGGGGCATAGCGATGCTGGCGTATATGTGCATAAACCTTCCACAACCAATATATAACATGTAAAAATAAAATTAATGTGTCCATATGCTGATTGATTGTCAAGAGATGGGGTACTTGAGTTGAATTAGCGATGGTAGCATATGAACTGACTTAATCATGTATGCTATGCGTATACGGTACAGGATCTAATTGGGTGTAGTTATGTGTAGCTAACTTTTGCATTTTGGTGGAAAGTATCAAGCCTATACCTTATGCTAACTCTGATTAAGTTGTCATGCATAATCCACATGTGAGAAAACTACAAAGAATGTACTCATTACTCAGTGACAATTGGAATAATGATAATTTTCATCACCCAAAAACTTTATCAGCATTGCAATGCAACCATGTAAAAATTAAAATTAGTGTGTCCATATGCTGATTGATTGTCAAGAGATGGGATACTTGAGTTGAATTAGCGATGGTAGCATATGAACTGTTAGTATGTCAAACTTAATCATGTATGCTATGCATATGGTACAGGATATAATTGGGTGTAGTAATGTGTAGCTAACTTTTGCATTTTGGAAGCCTATACCTTATGCTAACTCTGATTGTCACATGTGAGAAAACTACAAAGTATGAACTCATTACCTCAGTGACAATTGAAATATCTCATCACCCAAAAAAAGTATGAGGACTTTATCAGCATTGCAATGCGACCATAGTTAACATGTCCATTTGAAGCCTCACTTCAGGTTTGATAAGCCAACTATTTTTACTTTCCCACCAATGAGGTGCAGCAGTATATATAATGGTAATCTCCGAATCATTGTTCAGTTGTTCTATTCAAGACCATAATATGGGGGTGCGAATATGGTTTGGTGTACTTTTCATCTACATACAGATATGGATCTTACAATAGAAGATATAGCGGGTATGTATGTACAGCAGCATCGAGGACGAACCCATTCCTCCTGTTCCTGCTCCAATTGCCACAGCTGGTCCACTCCTGCTTCAGTTATTTTTATCCCTACAGGAGGGGACAACCGGGACGTACAAGGCGAGGCAAGTTCTCGTTTAAGAATTGTACACGCTAATTTTTACTAAAAATAAGATGTGTTTTTTGATCAAATAAACATGTGAAAAGGCATTATACGCACGCGCGGTGTCACCACATATACCACGAACAAACCTCGCATAAGCAATCAGACCTGGTGGTACAGTACAGCAGTACATCTCCAATGCTCACTGGGAACCATAATTACGTAACATTATTGAACGCCGATGAAATCTTAATTACCGATAGTGCTAACTTATTTGGCACAATTATAATACGCTATTGGTTTCAAGACAACTAACAAATCCCTCTGCATGGTAGGAAAAAAAAAGCAAGGAAACAAGTAGATAAAACATTTCTCTTTGAGAAATAGAGTGGGATGTAGGATTGGGATTGGTGGTGTAAAAAGCAAGGAAACAAGACACATTATGGATTGGTACCAGAATACTACAAGACGGTCCTACATTTAGCCAAGAACCATGCACATTTAGCTAATTGAAATTCAAAGTGCATGCATGGTTCTTGGCTAAATGTAGGACCGTCTTGTTGTATTCTGGTACCAATCCATGTGTCTTGTTTCCTTGCTTGTTACACCACCAATCCCAATCCTACATCCCACTCTATTTCTCAAAGAGAAATTTTTTATCTACTTGTAGAAGATAAGGACGGAAATGCTTCACAAAGGTGACTACAGCCAGCAATTCCTTCCTTGTGACATTGTACTTTCGCTCGGCTTTACTGAGTGTACGGCTCCCGTAAGCTACCACGCACTACAGAACCGCTCCAACACCAGTCTCGCTGCCATCAGTGTCAAGGAGAAAAGGTTTGTCAAAATTAGGGAAGATGAGCACTGGTGCCGATATCAGCCTCTGCTTCAACTCCTGGAATGCAGCATCACATTCACTGGTCCATTTGAACGCTCGGCCACGCTCAGTCAGCCGGTAGAGGGGCGTCATGATTAGTCTCGTACCCAGACCTACATTGCAGCTGCGGATGGATACATCACCGCCTACGCGAGTAGTGGGTCTGGTGTCCTGTACAAATTTCTGTCGAGCGATTACATAATACTTACATTCAACGTCATGTATGAATAATATTAATCTTCCGCAAGAATGCGTTAATGCTTTAATTAGCAAGCTACTACATTTCTGGACCTCTCCCTTCTTCGTACAATATCTTCCCCTATTAAGGAAGCGATTATCAGTGCACTTAGCATTGGTATCACCCGCGATCCTAAACGCCAGCTTTTTGATTTATCTCTCATAAGCGAAGTTACTCCGGTCAAGGTAAATGTAAGCTATGCTGCATCACAAGTGCTGGGTCACAGCCTGCGGTGGGGAGCACCCCGCCAAGGCCTGCCCCCTTGCCTGGGACTACGTGAGCTCCAGCAACTGAAAGATCATCCTGACAAGGCCTGTGTCTCCTGACGGTGTGTCCATGGACCTCGCTTTCCTTTCACTGCACACACCCTACAACGGACCTCGCTTTCCTTTCACTGCACGCAACCTACTTTCACTGTCCATTACTCCACAATTGACAATGTGGTGGGGCTCCTTAGCAGATTTGAAAAAGGAGCCGTGATGGCCAAGGTAGACCTAAAATCTGCATTCAGAATGGTTCCAATCCAGGCCTCTGAATGGAGTTCAGAATGGTTACAATCCAGGCCTCTGAATGGAGTTCCCATGCATTCAGAGGCCTGGATTGGAACCATTCTGAATGCTGATTTTGATGAGGCTCCACCACCATACCATCTTAATTCTGAAGCCAGAGCTGACATACGATGGTGGAACAGCTTCCTACCATCTTGGAATGGCATTTCTATACTCATCTCCCCAGATTGGAACTATGCAGAGTCCAATCCAGTTGTACATGGATGCCTCTGGCACCTGTGGTTATGGGGCCTGGTTCAGAGGAACTGCCACACCAGTGCCTCAAGAGCTGGCAGAGCTCTAGAAGGTCGCCTGAGGCACCTCCTCCACAGAGCTGTGGCCCCTTCAACGTCGATCCCCTATACAGGGCAGGGACCAGGAAGTACTACGCCTTCTGTCACAAATTTAACCTGACCACTCTGCCAAGGAATCAAGCACTCCATCAACCTTTTTACTGGGTATCTCAGTCAAACGGGGAGTGAGGAAGGATCGTCTATGAGAGAGGTAAGTTTATCAAAGTGGGCATGCTTACCCCTCTTGACTTCGTGCCTCGAGGGGTAGGGACATGGTAGTGAAGGCAGAAGGGGGCGTTGAGGAAGTTGCTCTCCCGCGACCTGGAGTGGTGGGTCCTCTCGCGCCGCTTGAACTTCTTCTTGCATGCGTCGGAGTCGCTCGACTCAGACGACGAGCTTGCTACTCTCCTAAGATGAGGATCGGCTGTGACATCGTTTCTCGCTCTTTGCCTTTTTAGCGCGATTGTGAGTGTCTTGCTTCGTACCTCTAGAACCGATAGCTCGTCAAATAAATACCCATAGCAGATCAGAACGCCGCAACCTGTTGGTAAGCTTACGAACATGTCCCGACCACGGACCACGTCTTCGATGACTCGGAACTGTTCTGGCATACCCCATACGTTCACGCGCCGACTGAATCGCACGTATTACAGTGGCGTAGGAACGATTTTAAGATTGGGGGGGCCAACTTTTTAATTTTTAAAAATGATCCATGAATGAAAAAAAATATGTGTATTCAGCTTGGTTACTAAAAATTTCTTAAAAGGGTACTCCTTTCATTGAGGAACAAAACTTCTGCGCTATGTCACTGAGATCTAGGCAATCAACAAGGTCTTTATACACGTGAGGTAACATAGTATTATTATTCCTGGACATGAATAGTAGATCTTTAATCGCCGAAGGGAGGAAAATGTTCGTTAATACCTTAGGCTGATAACGATACGCTAGGAATTGTATCCAGAAGTCTGGCAGCGGTACCTTCCCGGTCTGTTTTAGCGTCAGTATTCATCCTCCTCCGTTCGGCATTAGCTTGTTCGATCACCCCAGGCACGCCAATTAACTTCACTTGAAGAATCACACTGAACAGCAAGGCTTAGGGGAGTTAATTGGCGTGCAAAGTACTATCTGAAACCTTGGATACAACAATGGAAATTTGTAAATTAATTAAACTCTCACCCAAAAGAGAGGGAATCCTGAGCAGTATCAAAGCAGACACTCATATGGACACTCCTGGAATAAAAATGTTGTGTCCTACTCAGTGGACTGTTCAAGGAAGCTTTGAAAGGATTAAAGGCAATTATGAAGCCCTGATGTTTGAATGGGATATCTGCTTGGAAGAAAGATTGGACACTGAGATGCGGGCTCGTATAATTGGTGTGAAAGCTCAAATGGAGTCATTTCAATATTTTTTTGGATTAAATCTTGGTGCCACATGAGATCAGATGAAATGTTTGATCTATATTTCCTGAATGTTAAAAAACAGGCTAAGAATCATAGTCTACCGGAACCTTCACTGCCCATGCATCGCAATGTCCCAAAAAAAAATTAAAGTAGGAAGTAGACAATCTCATCAGCCATCATCAGCTGATGAATTTTTTCGAAACATATACTATGAAGCAATCCATTTGGTATAACCAATGCCATTAGACAAAGTTTCAAGCACCCAGGGTTTAAGGTCTACAGTCATATGGAAACATTACTTCTAAATGCTCTTAAACCGGGAATTGATGTAACTAATGAAGTAAAATAAATGTCAGAGAAATATGCAGATGGTGTGAATATCACACTTTTGAAGGCCCAATTACCTGTTTTTAAACTCATGCTAAGTGGAGAATTTCAATCATTCCACGAAATTTACAGTGCTTTTCAAAGCCTTGACCAATGTGAAAAGGACCTAATTTCGGAGATTGTTACTATATCTAAACTGATCTTGGTCAATCCAGCTACTAATTCAGTCAGTGGAAGATCTTTTTCTACCCCTCGTCGCCTGAAAACGTGGCTTCGTTCCAGCATGAATCAAATTAGATTTAATAACTTAGCTACTCTCATGATTCATAGGACAGAACAGCTAATATTCACCTGGACGAAGTTGCCTCTGAGTTCGCCTCTATAAATGATAATCGAAAGCGACATTTTGGTATATAGATGTGTAGGATCGATTTTTTTTGTGCATTTCAGTGGCTTGTATTTGTACGCGCGTTTCTATGAATATACGGAGGTGCGATTACAACTTAATTAAGTACAAAAATCCGCCCCCACACTTTATAATACCCTCCGCGGGCCCTGAGTTTCGCCGACTTCCTTTACCTACATTGTTGTATCAATCAGAGGCTATGCGTGTGTGATTGTGAGGGTGTACTGGTAAGGGAATTGCGTGTGGTAGAGTGGGTCGACTGGTTAGCATGTGCGGGCAGGAGGCTGTGGTGTGGTTGTGTAGGTGACCTGGTTAAGTGACTATATGGGCGTGGTTGAGTGTCTCGACACTTCTTCCTCCTCCCCATCTCACAGGGCATGCAGTGGAGGTCATCCCCTCCAAGAGATTGGCGCCAGCATGATGTGATAAGAGGATCTGTATAAATATTGTATCCATGTTGTGGGTTAGGTAGATTTTTAAAATGATAAAAACAATTGAGCTGGATATCATTCTGAGTATTTGGCTGTGTCTACTTCATTGCGCATGCGTGATCCTTGATAATAACACGCGTACGTTCGTGACACTTTTAATGGCGCTGTTTGTGAAAGGTATGTTTTGCTTGGTTTATGCCCAGTTGTTTTTCCCACGTTTAGCGATGCGTCGTTCGAGCAAAAAAACGTTGAGAAACCGAGTCTCGACGCGAGTGACGTTTTTCATCATACCATGCGTCATTTCTATATGGACCCTACTCCCGTGATAAAGTTTACATGCAAATTAACATAAAACTTAATCAGTCATGTACCTAAAATAGCTACACCTGAGCTCAGTTCACTGTGGAAAAGAGAGAAGTGTATTGCATTAGCATAAATGGTGCGTATATATTAATTCTTTACTTGATTGGCAGTAGGTTCCTATGAAAGACGGCAGGCAGGAACAGAAATATCCTCCAAATAGGTAGACACAGGTACCTCCGTTAAGACACCCACCACACTGGTCAGTAGGCATACTCTGCATAAGCAATTATCATGTATGGTCAAAGTCCATGCATCGATACGTGTTGCTTGCTCACCATGACACTGGAGATCTGAAACACCTGTTTGTATGTATTATTGACGTTGCATCCACAACGGACTTGAACTGAAAATGAAACCGTTTCGCTTCCATTTAGAAACTTGCTAGCAGATAGGTTTGCGTATATGGTAGCTATTGCTTCTGAAGAGATTACAGAACCATTCATCAACACCAAGCCTCTGATCCTGTCAGAATTTGAAACCGTGCTTATCCTGATCTCCACCGGTGTAGTACTGGCGGTGACTAAGAGAGAGAACGAGAATATCCGGCTCTTTCCTGAAGCAACGACAACACCACTGGACTGGCGAGGGACAAGGGTCAGATATTTGCACGGGTGGGCAGAAAAAGACAACTGGCTGCTGGTATTTCTCTGATATTGAAATCCGTAACCCAGGTAATCTCTACCTCTCAGTCTCACGGAACTGACTCTGCCCTGCGGATAAGTGATGTTTCCTAGATATGTTCCCGAACAGCTCACGAGACGAATGGTTGTTAGCAATACATTGTCGGGATTGAATACATCCAAATGAAACTGCGATACACTTGAGGATATGTTTTTTTTGGCATCATCATTGAATAAATTCACCACTACTATCCCATTTGTGCCTACATGAAAGAAATACAGATGCACAGTCATTTTACACGTGAGACATTTTCGTTTGATAACATTAAACCACAATAATCAAGATTTTAAACTAACCATGGCATTTACAAGAATTACATCATACGACAGCTAGCAGCTTTATGTACTCATTGTATGTAACCAAAGTGAGATAGATTCTGACCTCTCATGCATCCAGGTTTTACTCAAACGAAATTCAGCCCCTTCCTATATTTCTTGCCACTTAAACAAGAGTGCCCCGTTCGATAGTAGCGAAAGAAAGCGAAGCGCCTACTACTGATTTTCATGCAACAACGTTTCCATATCTTGTTTAGGTTGAAGACCTTCGCTAAGTTAATATTTTTCTTCATTACGTACTGTAAATGATGTAGCCATGGAGCCGGGCATGCGTAACAAGCATTACTTTAACACGCGCGGTTCAGTAAAAATGCACGAGGGTAAATGTGAACGCTGGGTGAAAAAGTAATAAGCCCGCCGTTCAGCAAGTATATCCACGCCAAGCATTTGGTGACGTTTTGTCTGTGACACTTAGAAAGATACATAATTATATATATAGAAGTAAAGAAAAACATTCTCTGACGAGAAAGTTGGGTGGGATATAGGAATTGGAGGCAAAGGTGGCGTAAAAAGGGGGGGGGAGCAAGGTTTTGAGAAAAGGGTAATAAGACAAATCCTATGTTTAGCACTTCTTTTGGTTCTGTTACATTTACACGTGCTAAATATAGTATTTTTGTCACATTACCCTTTTCTCAAAACCTTGTTCCTCTCCTTTTTACACCACTTCTGCCTCCAATTCCTATATCCCACCAATTTTCTCGTCAGAGAATGTTTTTCTTTACTTGTTTCCTCTATTTTTTTAATTTTAATTTTACACTGGCAAGTGCCCCCCCCCCCCCCCCCCCCCCCGCTTCAATTACCGTTACGAGCAGACGCCCGCTTTTGTTTGGGATCACTGTACGGAACGCGGGAGAACTCTAACTCGTCGTGTGGACTTTGGAGATATTCCACCGTTGCTTAACTCTTCTTTTTTATTGACGTGAATGCATTTAAATAAAAACAACACCGCTAGCCAAAGCAATCAAATGAAATCGCCCTGTTTATAACGCTGCACAATTCTAAATATACGTAAATGTCGCCATGGGAATGGTCACTCCACATTATGCAATGATTGCGTATATCAGTTTTATGCTTTATTCATATATCCAATGCGTATTGCTGTTAGGCGCAATCTATCAATTTGGGCAATCTATAAATTGCGCTGCGCACTATGTGAATCCACATAGTGCGCAACAATTTATAAATTGCGCAAATTCTTGGTACGTTAACACTTCGATAATGTCTAAAGAGGAGCATCGACTGATATTCGAGAAGTTTTGCCGTGAAAGGAATGTAGATAAAAGTAGAAGAACCATTAGCGAAGAGAAAGCCAAGAGGATTCGTCAAGCTGTTATGGGAGAGTATAGTGGCGTCACGGCTTCTTTCAGACATTGGGTGAATAGAACAAAGAAGTTTGAGCTGCTAAACTGCGCAGAGTTGGAGTTGACTGAACTAATGTTATGTCTCCCGGTTAAAACCAAGGTGAGTAAATCAAGAAAGCTACACCTACATGCATGCCATACAGGTAGTGTACACGGATAGGGGAGGGAATGTGCTCCTTTGTTCTCCTCTTCCTCAAGATAAAATCTAACCTTGTTCAGGGCTTTGACAGAGGAAAACCAGCTGCCTTCAATGTAACAGTTGCAGCTGTTCTATCCTCTATCCTCTGTAAAGAGGCACAGTGTGCATTTTCCATTTTAGGAAGGGCATTGCATGCATGGCAAGTTCTTTGTAGAACTGTAGGTTATATATATTGGATGTGTATTGTTAGTGTTTCTTATGCATCTATGTATTATATATAATAACTGCACATGTATGACTCATAATTGCTTGAATTGTATTCAATTAATTATTCTATTTACATGAAATGCACGAATATACAGCAGTAAGGTAATTAAATGCACCCTACTATAGGTACTAGACAGAGACAAAACACCTGGAGAGGATGGCTGTGGCATTGGCTCTATTTAACATTATCGTGTGGTTGCTATGGTTGAAAAGTTCTATGACATCCTTGAACGTATCCATTCATTGGATAGTGGTCATGTTGGTTACAAAAACCCTGGCAGAAGTATGTTTTAGGTGTCTTTGTTGTAATTAGCATTACTCATACAGCACTGTGCAGATAAATAGACTGACATTAATTTTTTAGTGTGCATCAAAACAGTTATAATATTATTTATGTCAGTATATCACTATTGCACTCTCAAATTTCAGGTACAGAAGACGTATGACTGCCTACCTAGAGAAGCTGTGCAGTATTTCTGTAACATATGTTCAATTTGTCAACATAAACAACTCCAGAATAGCACTGCTCCACTTAGACCAATAGTGTCATCAGGTTTTCTAACTCGATGCCAGGTAAAGTGATTATGTTATGTTAAGCATTCTACTATTATTCATGTGCCTCATTCCTACATGTTTAGATTGACCTCATTGATATGAGACATATGCCTGATGGTTCATATCATTACATCGCTCATTACATGGATAATTGGTCTAAGTTCCATATTCTGTGGCCTTTAATGAAAAAATCTGTTGGTTTAGTGAAAAGAGTATTTCCCTATTTGGGCCTTCCCAAGATCCTGCAATCTGACAATGGGAGGGAGTTTGTCAACGAGATTGTGAAAGAAGTTGTTCGATCATGGCTGGGAGAGATTGTCATAATCAGTGGGCGTCCTCGTCACTCACAGTCACAAGGGTTGGTTGAAAAAGGTAATCATCTTGTAGAAATGCAGATTCAGGCAATGAAAAATGAGAGGAAGGAGTCTGGAGATGTGCAATGGTCTGATTGGTTGGCTTGCATTCAATGTAAGTTGAACTAATTAATTAATTTATTCAATGTTCATGTCACATTCTACTGCAGACAATCTTAATACTCAAGTATGCCGCACTTTGAAAAAAAGCCCTATGAAGTGGTTTTTGGGCAACCTCCAAGAACAACTCCATTTGCTGAACTACCGAAGGGAAAGAACCCTTGTATCTTGGAGGAAGATGTTGCAGATCTCATTGCCACAGGTTAGGATCCCATATAATATCATATATGCCATTCTTATCGAGTGCTTCATATCAACAAGCGCATAGAAGCAATTTAAACAGTCAGTGCATAATATGCATAAGCACAATTGAGCTAGGCGATCAATCGTATAACAGTACATGAACATGGCTTTCCTGAATAACTATATGTTCATCCACTACAGGTGATGATGAAAACATTGCTTCTCCTCACTCATCTTCTCAAATGTTACCAACATCAAGAAGTCCCTTATCAAGCCCAGAAGTTCAATCACCAGTTTGAGGTCTGAAACTTGCATCGTCACCTTCAGCTCTGCCATCATCACCACTGTGTCATCAGTTACCTGCTCAGTCACCAATATCTGATAAACAAGTAACTGCAACCATGTAAGGTTTGACTTATGGCTGTTGCCATTTTATCATACCATTTTAGGAATGCCAAATGTTTTGCAGTTCCTGTATTCAATTCTTTGCTTCATTCAACTCCCCCTTCAAAGATTTCATTGTCTTCTGCATCTCCTGATGAAGTTCTATCACTTCAAAGGCAATCGTCAGTCTCACATTCAGATTATTCTCCAGTTATAAGGTTTGTCGTGCATGACAGCATAATATGTTGCATAGTATAATGATATAACCTTTCAGTGAACCAAAAGTGACATCACCATTGGCTCCACTAACAACCAGCTCCCGTCATCTAAAGATTAGAGAAGAAGTTGACAATGAGTATCAGAACGAATGAAGATCCAGTATGCCAAGCGCAAACATCATCAAATCAAAACGCATTCTGCAGGAGATAGTGTCACAGTAAGGATACCCAGAAATGAAAGATCGTCAACTGATATGCCTCGCTTGCTGTGCTATATTTTGGAGGCTAAGAATGATCATTACCGTCTTCAGTGAGTTTTTTTTTGTCTGTGTTCGTCTATTTTTAAACTTTCTATCTACATCTACATGTATGTCTGACTTCTGTATGATGAGGTGTGAAAATGGAATTATATCAACTTGTTATCCAAGTGGTGAACTAATGCCTTACACCGGGTCTGTCCCTTTCAAGTATAGTGCAGACAGTTCTAAGCTACCTACCTTAAGCCTTAGGGAAGCTGCTAGAACCAAGAAGGATCAGTTGAAATGCAATTGTACAAAGGATGCAAGAATAGGCATTGTCCTTGTAAAGGATATGGAGGTTATTATACAAGTCACTGCCATCCAAAGCGTGCTTGTACAAATAAGGAGTGCCATGAAACAGCTGATGGGGATGAGGAGTGTAGAGAGAGTAACTGGGGCCGATGATTGTGATGATATAAATGAATTGAAGGTAAAGAAGAACAGAGAGCGTGTCACAACTGCCAAGCACAAGACTGAAGCCACAATGATCAAATCAGTTCAAAGTGGGGATTGGCTTGATGATACGCACATGGATGCAGCATCATCACTTTTATCCTCCCAATTTCCTTCCTTGTGTGGGTTGTATAGCACTTTGCTAAGGCAGAACTTATCATTTCCTGTTACAAGAGAGTCCTTCATTCAAATACTTAATGCAGGAGGGAACCATTGGATTACAGTTCAGCACACTCAATCCTTTTCTGTTAATGTGTTTGACAGCAAATTCTCTACAATACCTATGGATGTAAAGATGCAAATTGCTGCTTTGTTGTGCTGTAGCAGCTCACGGATTACAACAAGAGTTCCGAAAACTCAAAGTCAGATGGGATCATCAGACTGTGGAGTATTTGCAATAGCATTTGCTACTGATTTGGCATTTGGATTGAACCCAGCAAGCCATTACTATGAGCAGGATAAGTTAAGACCACATTTCATAGAATGTTTGAAAAGTCAACAAATGACACCTTTCCCTTCAAAAAACATCCAACCAGGAAAGCCTAACACAGAGTATTTGTATGTATACTGTCACTGTCGCATGCCAGATGATGGAGAAGAACGGATGGCTCAGTGCACTGGCTGCAAGGAATGGTACCACGAGTCATGTGAAAACATTCCCCAAGCAGTATTTAAAGATGATAGTCATGACTGGAAATGTAAAGTGTGCATTGCTAGGGAGACACTGTCTGCTTAGTTGATAAGCACCCTTAATACACTATAGGTTGTCCTCTTACAATTGTCGTGTCAGTTTATAAATGGACATGTACCGTATAATCCCAGATAAACGCCGCGGCGTTTATTCGGAACAATTGTAATTTTTTCAATCCCTCGTGTTTTCTCTTGAACTGTATGTACAAATCAGATGCTATTTTAGAATCTCATAGCCATACACCCCTACTACTGTGTTGCATTCTTGGTAAGTCTTAATCTTTGTCCTGTTTGAAGTAAGGACCGACGACGTAGGTGACGGTTGCGGTCGCCGCGACCCGTAGTTAACGAAGCTATAAATTTTTTGTATTGGTACATTGCTCACCTTGTACCCTTGCCTGACCGATCTGTCAAGTTAGTTATTGCGTTGCGTTGCGTGTTGATTTTTAGAGGAGCGTACAAAAGCCTTGCTTCTTCCCGCCCTGTTGCTGGCAAAATGGGGTTGCCATATTCAAATTAATAACGAATAATTTCATTCCGCCCTAAAATACAAGCGCAGCGTATTAACCAATGTAAATGTTTAGTGCCCGACCTTATGACATCACCAGTACTATACATCCAGGCTATGCGGGAGCGTAATTGCTCAAATTAGTATCACTATTAGAGCTTAATTTGCATGTGCGCGTACGTGCGTACATACGTAGCGAGATAGCGCATTGACTTGCAACTTGGAATTCATTAAGGATGTCTGGCCCCATTAGAAAGAAGTCGTACAGTGTAGTATTTAAACTTCGGATTGTGAGCAAGACTGAGACCAGTAGTATTAGAGCAGCAGCAAAGGAAGCGGGAGTGGATAAGAAACGGGTTCGTGAGTGGAAAAAACAGGAAATGGAATTGGAAGAAATGATGAAGAAGCAAGGCGAGATAGCATGCAAGGTCCGAAAACGTCTTTCAGGAGGTGGGAGAAAGGTTCAGTTCCCGGTACAAGAAAAATTGATTGCGCGCCGCATCTTGCAACAGAGAGCCCTGCATGTTCGTGTGGTGCGCAGGGATGTAGCTCGCTTTGCTAAAGACATATCACAAATCCAAGTTTTAAGGCTTCACCTGGCTGGATTTTTAGACTCATGCGGCGACACAAGGTTGTCACGAGGGTGAAGACAACAGCTGGCCAAAGTCTCCCGAAAAATGTGAGTGAAATAATTGTAGACTATGTAACAACGTGCAGCAAGCGCATAAGAAGGAATCAGCTACCTCTCCCCTGCATCGCCAACATGGACGAAGCAGCAATTTGGGCTGATATGCCAGGTAATTCCACTATTGAAGTAAGAGGGCCCACACTGTACAAATAGCAACAACAGGACATGACAAACTATTTGCCTAGCCGCGTTTGCCGATGGCACAAAGTTGAAGCCATTCGTAGTCTTTAAAGGAAAAAGGATCCCGAAGGAAATAAGAAATGTGCACGCTGCTGTAATTAAAATGAGCGACAATGGATGGATGAATGAAGATCTCACCATGGAATGGATAGCTACAGTGTGGAATGGCTCGGTTGACCTGGAAGTGCAAAACGATGGGATACATTTAAATGCCACTTTACTAGCAGTGTGAAATCTCGTATAGGAAGAGAGCAACACAGATATCGTTGCAGTATCGTGTGGATGCACTAAAATTCTGCAGCCTGCAGATGTGTGCTGGAATGCACCGTTTAAGGTACGCTATCGCGACTTGTATACAGCATGGATGTCTGCACTGAACCACGAGCGAACTAAAGCTGGCAATTTGCGAGCTCCGTCAAAGGCTCTTATGGTGGATTGGGTGTTAAGATCTTGGGAGTCTCTCTCTTCTGAAACGATTTGTCACTTATTTGATGTGTGTGGTGTAACAAGCTGTGACCCAAAGGTGATTCATTACACCAAAGAAGGAGGATTAGAGAATGATGCCCACCAACGACTTGTAAAATTTATGCAAAGTCCGCCAGATGCCGATGACAGCGAAGAAGATGAGAATGAAGTCGATGATGAATGGTCCCTAACACAAGGCAGTGATAATGAGGATGGTTTAGTTGGTGTAGAAGACAGTGAGGATGAGGTCGTGGATAGCCATGAAATAGATTAAATTTAATATATTTTAGACGTAGCTAGCTAACTTGCTGCGCCACTATTGTTCCGAGTGGGTCAAAAAGGATATAATTAGAACAATGCTAAACATACCGTAATAATGGCGTCATTAAACTCATTATCTTAGTGCATTGTTTGGAGCCACTGTTTGCACAACCAGAATGAAATGCAGCAACATGAACGGCCTAGGCATGAAGATAGACCCTTTCTGTACACATACGTACCTAATTCAGATGCAGAAAATTTTTTTAACTCTGGGCCCAGGATTGGTTCTGAGGGTAGGGCTGGTTGTGCGCGGGAACAAGGCTGGTTGTGCATGGGAACAGGGCTGGTTGTGCATGGGAACAGGGCTGGCTGTGCATGGGAACAGGGCTGGTTTTGCATGGGAACAGGGCTGGTTGTGCACGGGGACAGGGTTGGGTGGTGAGGGTAGGTCTTGTTGTACATGGGGTCAGGGCCATGCAAGCATGCATGGACATTAGAATATTTCATTTTCTACAATGCCAGTGTCTGGTGTGTAAAACATTCCGTGCACAACTAAAATGTAGTATTGTATGGTTCAACCGTTGCTAGGTCTCGTGCACGAACTGTTAACTTCAAAACTTATAACAGAGCCGCTTCGAAAACAAAATAATTATCAAGTTCATTCCATCTGCAATATACAAAGCTATGCGCCGTTGGAGCCAGAAAGCTTCCTCAGTTTGTACACAAGCCAATGAGTAATGACGTACCGCTAAAAGTGTATATGTTTTAAGTCGCATAGTGTTCGAGTGGCTTAAGCTACGATCATGGTACTTATGGCGTCGGATAGAGTACAAGTTGTATACCATAAAACAGCGTCAAATATACTACCAAGTGTCGTGTTCAAAAAAAGTAGCGCACATTCCAACGTTGTTTTATTGCAATATTTCGTTGCTAAGCACACCCAGCCATTTCAATATTTCAGGGCGTAGGTCATTTTGACCCACGCTTCAAAGTAGTAGTGGCGCCGGGAAATGAAATTATTCGCCAACGATCGTTATTAATTTTAATATGGCAACTCCCATTTTGCCAGCAACAGGGCAAGGCTTTTGTACGCTCTGCTAAAAATCAACACGCAATGCAACGCAATAACTAACTTGACAGATCGGTCAGGTAAGGGTACAAGGGGAGCAATGTACCAATACAAAAAATTTATAGCTTCGTTAACTACGGGTCGCGGCGACCGCAACCATTACCTACGTCGTCGGTCCTTACTTCAAACAGGACAAAGATTAAGACTTACAAGAATGCAACACTGTAGTAGGGATGTATGGCTATGAGATTCTAAAGTAGCATCTGATTTGTACATACAGTTCAAGAGAAAACACTTAAACCACGAGGGGTTGAAAAAATTAATATTGTTCCGAATAAACGCCGCGGCGTTTATCTGGGATTATACGGTATGATACAAGTAAACGTGTCACTGTAAAGTATGCTAACATACTAATATCTGGGCAGAATGGGCACACTACCTTTCTTAGGACTTCATACGTATTGGAATAATGCGCTTATTAGAAAGAAAATCGAGGGTAACAGAGACCATTCAATAAAAAGAGCATGCCCCCCCCCCCCCCCCCCCGCAAATGATGTTTTATATTGCTTCTATAGGTTGCAGAACTTCACAAATCATAAATTGCGCACGTTACGCAAATTATAAACGGACCGTGCACATTACGATTCACAGTTTGCGCAACGATTTATAAATTGTTGCGCACTATGTGGATTCATATAATGCGCAGCGCAATTTATAAATTGCGCAAATTCACAATTTGCGCCTAACATTACAATATGCACAATCTTAGTGCTAAAATAAACTTACAAGCAAAGGGAGGATTTTCAGAAATGGAGAACTTGGAATCAACGAAGGTAACAGCGTAGTGCACAACTGTTTCCGTATTATAGTACATTTGGCCTGCGGAACACATGGCCCATCGCCCGGCGTCAGGAGACCTGACAGTGAAAGTGTTTGGACCTGCTATCTGCGTGGTTGTGCCATTGGGGTATGTCAACGACATGTTTTTCATAAAAAAGGCACTGATGTGGGAGGTATACAATGATGCATCAATGGAGTAGCAGTTTTCTGCGGATCTCTTATGGTAATCTTGGTTTAGAAGAGTGGCATTTATTATTGGCTTAATGCCTGTCAGGTGAGATGCGAACGTTGTGAGTGTTTGTATAACCTTGCTGATCTCAAAAGCAGAGGTTAGTACCAAACCTTGATTAATACTGGCGATACTTTGGTATGGATAGTATGATCCAATGTCCTCCGAGGCCAAGATGAAATGAACCTTCACCCCCGTGTCAGTAACTTGCTTCGTAACATTCTTCAGGAGTAAAACATCCTTCGCAGGCGCGTCGGTGATCACTATCATTTGTGAAGCCTGGCTATAGAGGTTTAATCTATAGCTCACCCCACCGTCCTTCACTGTACGATTCGCCCGCATAGCTTCAAGAATTGCCCCCATGCAGTACTCAGGACGATCACCGCCGGAATGGGCTGTAAGGTTACTAACTACCGAATATAGATTTTTTAGTTCCTGATAAGGATCTCCGAAGTCGCGCCTTGTAGTCGCGATGTAGTTTGGTCCGCAATCTAAAGGATATTAAAATGAATGCAATTCAGTGATAGGCATGGCTTACTTGGCAGTTTACTATAACTTGGATCCGGATCCCCGTCATAATCATTGAATGGTGTCAATACGTAGAAATAAGGATTTTGTTGTTCAAGCGCAATGATACTCTTTATTGCTTCTTTTACACCAGCGATAGCATTTGACATGCTTGCAGTTGTGTCTACGACAAATGTGAGAGAGGAGAATAATCCTAGATTGTGGTTGATAGAATTGAAATTAAAACCAAATATATCCCTGGCTTCGAACGGAGTGATCAAGGCGAAGAAATCATTCATATTTGGATTAGTACCGCTGCTTTGACGTTTTGTTCTTGTGTGCGAGCACAAAGTCTTTGCAAGTATGCTTCGTAAAACGTTAGCTTTCTTAGATGTATTCGAGTCACGTACTTCGACTAACTGATCATACAAGGTGTAAATTGTCGCATTGGTATGAGTTGATGCTTTGCACACTCTTATGTACTCTTCCGCAATTTCAACGATTGTCGATGAAAATTCGTCATACTGAACTTTAGAAATCGTGATGTTTAGAACTTTGCTTAGTGTCTCGAAGAGAAGTTTGATGTTCAGAGCAGGATCTGCTGCAGATACGTGTCGATTCCTGCGTACGCTACTGCTTTCTCCTGGGTTTATGCTGCACTCCGGACGGTAGATGAATTCCAGTATCAGTGCTCTGACGTCGGCGATAACGGTTGGGCCCGGGGATGACTTTGGACCCGACGAAAAGTGGAAAGTGGATAAACGAGCTGCGGAAGCGGAATAAAACGTACTAGTTGAAGGCGTAATAAGCATGCTGTCAGGTGACTTGAACGATACGTTACGAGGAGGCGGGATGACGATTCCCAGTTGGGGAGGCGGTGGCCCGAGTTCTCTCTGGAATACAGTGTACATCACGATGGCAGTGCCTTCTAGTATCACTGTAGAGACGTCCTGCATGTCGATGGCCAATTGGTGTAAGTCCACACCGCACTGATTTGACTGCAATCCAGAGACGGTGCTTAGTAATAAAGCTAAAAGAACCGCACAATGTAAAGGGTAGAACATTTGGTGGTAGCATATAAATAATCTTCGTAACTGATAACGAAACAGAACGTTTTTATGGTGTATGCATGTGATCGCATCCAATTAAATTAATTATTATTTAAATCCAGTCAATTCGGAAATTGCCCATACATGTACACAGGACCTTAGATATCAAGAAATGCTCAGAACTATATAGGGATGTGCCCCCCCCCCCCCCCCACCGTATATATTCATATATTCTGCCGACTGTGTAGAATGATGCATGTGTATAGACTTGGTTTACTTTGCCATCTAGACCATCTGAATAGGGATCTGAACTTTCATTACATTAGTGGAAACATTCCGCGGGTTCAAGAAATGAACCCACGGAATGTTTCCACTAATGTAATGAAAGTACAGATCCCTATTCAGATGGTCTAGATGGCAAAGTAAACCAAGTCTATACACATGCATCATTCTACACAGTCGGCAGAACCCTATGCGTCTGCCACAGCACAGTCACCAACCCATGCCTCATCCCAGATCCCCGTGGAATTTACAGTACAGGGGACCTAAACATACGTAAGTGGTCTTTGCCCCCGTATATATGAATATATACGGGGGGGGGGGAAAGGCGGTGGTGTGCACATCCTATATAGTTCTGAGCAGTCGTTTTATTATCCTAACGCACTTTCTCTTCTATCACACACACACACATACACATCCATGCACGCACACGCACACGTACACACACACACACACTTGTAACAAAAAACAAGTTGGATATGAACAGAAAAATATATTGTGCTAGGATCACAAGACACAGACAGGATTGCCCAACTATCAATTTGGACCAAGATGTCAACTTTCAGTCTATGCAGCTGCATGAGGACGTCCTCAAGTTATATGAAATGCCCAAAGTCTTTTAATTGTGATGGTTAAAGCATGTCCCGGCAGCCAGAACACAGTAAAACTTTTATTGATTGTAATACCTGCTGTTTTTACTTATAAGCAGCTTGCTCTAGTGACTTCGAAGGCAGCAAAGTGAAGATCGAGCGTGCCTACATTATCCGCGATCACTCTTTGGTGAGTGTAGATCAAGCTAACGAGGCCTCAGGCCTCTGTGTGGCAGACAAAGCGCGTTACCCCTTATCTTACTGTACGACCTTTCCCCATAACAGTCGGGTTAATAGCATTCTCTTGTCTGTGATGTGATGTCTTGGTGGCATTTTGGTCCACGGGCAATGAGTTTCTTTTGACCTTCATCTTTTTCTTATTTTTGTTTTTTGTTTGTAGAAAGCTTTGGAGTGCAACACAAATGATCCAACCAGCCGCCATCTGATTGGAGTGTGGTGACCTCCACGACCACAACTTCACTGTCCATTTATCCATCCCCCCCCCCCCCCCCAACATATCACACTGCCTTTCCCCCAGGCCTCCATTACATCACTCTGCCTCTTCCCCAGCATATCACACTGCCTCTTCCCCAGCACATCACTCTGCCTCTTCCCCAGCACATCGCTCTGCCTCTCCCCAGCACATCACTATGCCTCTTCCCCAGCACATCACTCTGCCTCTTTCCCAGCATATCACACTGCCTCTTCCCCAGCACATCACACTGCCTCTTCCCCAGCACATCACTCTGCCTCTTCCCCAGCACATCGCTCTGCCTCTCCCCAGCACATCGCTCTGCCTCTTCCCCAGCACATCACTATGCCTCTTCCCCAGCACATCACTGTGCCTCTTCCCCAGCACATCATTATGCCTCTTACCCAGGTGCTGTAAAGTATCAGAGATGCCTTGGCTCCAGCGTAAGGTTGCCGAGGTGATATTTACCACACCTCCAAGTTCAAGTTATGATGAGGAGGTTTGTGATCACTCTTCTCATTCCCACTTCTCCAACACACACCTGCCTTCATTTTAATCATATTCCATGGCATCAAATATCATGCAGCCACACCCACATTTGGCTATCCCCACTCAAAGATAGAACAGTGCAGATTTTATTGCTTAAAGTTTATAGATATTTGTACATGATTGGCCAAATTTTTGATCGTCAGCATCCTAACAAGCACTCATCACCCTCACCAGCACTCATCAAGCGGTTTACCAAGGGCCCAGTTGGGTAGCAAAATGTCTGCATTCGCAGGGGCGGCGGAAGCTGAACTTAATTGGGGGGGGGGCGCTGAAGTTTGACACGATAATTATATTCATTACAAATTTGCGCGTACACACTTGCATGCTGCTCAAAATTTGCAGACGAACGAAGTAATGGGCAGGTAATTAAATCGATGAGTGGCATACCGGCGGGCGTGGCAGCGAATCACATTACCTGAACCACACCGCTAACGCTTATTCATATTAAGGTGTGTCACAATTATGGGGGGGCTCTGCCTCCCCTCCCCCCCTCAACATCATATTTGCGGGTCCTACAGCCCCCCTCCTTGTCCCCCCCCCCCCTCCCCCCCCCCCCTTTCCGCCTCCCCTGATGTTGGGCGATCATGTGTAAGGATACAACACATCCTACACCCCTATTAGTTGGAAACCGAAAGAGGCTTTGGTGCGTGGCTGCGTGCATGCGTGCGTGGTGTATGTGCGTGTGTGTGGGTGGGTGTGGGGGTATGTGTGTCCATATGTAATTGCGTGTGTGCATGCCCAGCCCAGTATCTAACAAAAAACTTGCTTGTGCATTAAAAAAAAAAAAAAAACGAGCCGTATATACGTATTTAATTGATGTCCGGCAACGCGTGTGGTATTTATTTGAACCCAAAACCTGCGCGGTTTTGTACCTAAAACACATAACAATTTCTACGAAACCATGCATAATTGCATTACTGTGACCTGCTGGGCCACCATACGTCAGACGTCACAATGAGGTTTTTACTGGCCATCATAATGATATTGCAGCATGCACGTGACCCCTACCGTATTAAATCTCATGCCACTAGTAGGCCATGCACAAAAGCAAGGTATGTACTATCTTCGATTCTGTTAGTAAACACGTTCACTTTCGTCTTTCGCAGCATCACAGGTTAGTAATTTTTATTCTGTCCGAGCACACTGCGACATAATCCGATAATGTAATATTATTCCGCCTGCAGCAAGTGATGCTGTGCTGTGTTCGTCTAATCGCAATGAAGCCACTGGGCGGTTGGAGATCGACTGTTCGTCATCGACCTTTGGTAAAGCAACTTGTTTTGTTGATACAGAGACGAACAGATGTAATGGAGGTGAATTCAGCACCACGAGTACATAGCAGGGTGGGTCACAAGATATAAGGATTTTTTTTTCCAGTCTATCCGTTTTTCTTCGTCGATACCACTTATTTTGATGGCCCACACACGGTCCACATCATTGCAAACGGAGTTAATAATTCATTTCAGTTTAATGCAGGTTTGTTCATTATAATGTTATGAGATCTTAAACTATGCAGTTTCTTGCATGCAGTTAAACCGCTGGATGTTCGGTGTTACGAAACGACGGACTATTCCAAATTGGAGTTTAAAATTGCTTGTTGCGTTGATAAGCAACGTTTTCAAGCACTATGTGCCATTGACAGTTCGCCATGGACTGCATGTTTGTTACACAATACGCACCCGTTTTTTGTAACGCCTGCGCCTCCTCTCATCATGCATAGGTCCTACGAGGATTGCGTTAACTGAATACAGCGTGGAGGTCCATACGTTGATGATCGCCGTGTCTGATGACGACGGTCTCACTTACAAACCGTTGAGTTCAGAGGTGCCGGTACGTACGTGCATGTATATACGTATTCGTTTTCCTGTGTATCATCAGTATGCAGTATAGCTTCCAGGGTATTCATTTACAAATTAATAATTATAAAATTGTTCCGCCAATGCGACATATAAGTTTTATCTGTAGCTATATAGCACACTGTGACTGTAGTAATGCCGCACCCTTATACTGGTAGGAGCTATCTAGTTGGGTTTTGGAGTCATTGAAACCAGTCACAGGAGTCCCCGATTACGAATCCGGGATCCAATTGGCACCATGAATATTGCCTCGGCCGCGCGCCACACTGTAAACCGTACAGCTTATTAATGTCCCGCTTGGGCGTCATCAGTCATGTGGGTATGTTTGTACACAGTCAGATATAGGGGACTGAGACACAACTTCGAGTACACTAGCTTATTCAACAAACTCGTTTTAATTAATTTTTTCAATCTGGCTTCAGAATGGCGATTTCAGTTGTTCTTTAAATTATGTGCACGCAAAGAAGCAGTGTATATGTGACAACTTGCCCCATGGGTTAGAAGACACACACGCTTTTCCTATATATAGGAACTACGTTAGGAACTACGTTAGTAGTTCCTATATGAAAATTGACCAGGGTCGTGAATATCATTTTAATAACGCGCCCACCGTATAACTCGCGTACCAAGAAACGGATAGTTTACATCTTTGTTGCTATCGAACCAGAAGGCAAGGACGGTCATTTTAATGTTTTGTTCCAGTCTTCGAACTGTTTGCTTTAAGAGAACAAGTTGTATATCGTCCCCAGGCCAATTCTTCTCCGTCTTCTCGGGTGAGTATAGCTCGGGATAGGAATGGTTTTAAAGAGCGCAAGTTATACCGATCGCTTTAGAATCTTCTGGAAGGACATCTTCAGGTATCAGATATATCAATGAAGTAAGATACTGATATACGTAATAATTACGTATATGGAGTGCTATATTTAACCGTTCCATGTATGGCGACATTCCCCGTATATTACAATGTTATAAACAGCAGTTTTGTTCACCTTTTTTTTTTTCACAATGCCTTCACGTAAACAAAAGAAGAGAGCTAAACGACGAGAGGAATACCTCCAAAATCAAGACGACGAGTTAGAGTCATCCCGCTTTCGGTACAATGCTGTTCCTGAAAAAAAAAAGCGGTCGAGACAGCTACATAGCAGACTGAACTAACATTTATCGGCGGGTAAATATGTCTCCTAAACATGATATGCACATAGTATTCTTATTATGACAACATTTAAAAAATTTGCATCGTATTTAAATAGAAAGTACGCACACTGCAAGAGAATACACATACAAGATATAAAAATTTAATTAAAATAAAATTGGTGATGTAGGATTTGTAGACAGCAATTGAGTAAAAAGTAAGGAAACAAGGAATTACGGATATTAGGCATTCATTTAATTATAAATATTACAGACCTACATTATTTAGCAAATCTACCTCCTTGAAATTCTGTGCTAAATGTAGGTCTGTAATATTTATAATTAAATGAATGCCTAATATCCGTAATTCCTTGTTTCCTTACTTTTTACTCAATTGCTGTCTACAAATCCTACATCACCAATTTTATTTTAATTAAATTTTTATATCTTGTTTCACACATTTTTATGCATGAGAATAAACGAAGGAGGAAGTATATATGCATATTGAGGCATGTATTGGGCAACCTTAGAATCATACTCTATCGTAGCACAAGAGATCGTTTGATCTGCTCACATGCAATCGAACAGTGGGGAAGGGTGAGGTGCAATGGGTGGAGCAGGGCACGCCTACTCCCAGCTACATGTAAGCTGGGATCCGCCTCTGGTAATAAGCTAAAATTATACTATCAGAGATACATGTATTGAATAATTGTGGGTAAAAACATTGATTTCTCTCTTGTACCTGATGACATCTAGTACATGTAAGACCACATGTTGGGCTATACCATGTGTGTTATGCACACAGGAAGGAGGCAGGCTTGCTGTGGTTTTATTACAGCTGCAAGTTGTACAAAAAGTTGACGCAGAAGAACCTTTTCACATGCCTTGCAGCTGTAGACCCAGAGCCATTAATTTACATGGTACCCCAAGGTCACAGCTGCAACCCTAATTGGCCATTTGATAGATCTTGTAAAGCATAAATTACAATGATGTACTTGACAACACAGGGATGTTCAGGTTTGCAGCCATAGAGATATTAAGACCACATGCTGGGACACCATACATGGAATCATGGTTAGTCCTACAAAGCATAAATCACTTATCCAAATTGAAACTGTAGCTCTTGTAAAAAAGAGCTGCATGTAATAGGTAACTGGTTCCAGTTGAAAACAGGAGAACATCATGGAGGGTCCATGTGCATGTTTTAGCAGCCATAGAAGCTATGGCAAGGTTTTAGACCACACACCATGCCACCATATATGGTATGGAATGCAGGAAGGGGCAGGCTTGTGGTTGCAAAGTTGCAAGATAAATGTTGACACAGAGAAACTTGTTCACATACCCATGCAGATGTAGACAGCAATATATAACATGACATATGAACACATACATGGGAGGGAGGCAGGCCTATTTTTAAGAGCAGTTTTGTATAGAGAACATCAACTGATATAAGGATTGGATTGTGAGTTAAGTATAACATATGATTGTGTGAACTCATATTCCTCTTTTCAGGGTGAGGGCCTATAGAGACAGATCCATTAATTTACATGCAGTCAAGGTCACAGCTGCAACCCCATTTGCCATTTGATAATCCTGCAAAGCATAAATCTCTTAGTCAGAGTGATAGCTCTTAAAAGAGCTGTAATTGGTTCCAGATGATGTACTGCAGAACCCAGGGAAGGATTGCTCCATGTTCAGGTTTGCAGCCACAGTATATGTGTCAAAGTTTAAGACCACATGCTGGGACACCACACACGGAATCATGCAGGAAGTTAGTTAGTCCTGCAAAGCGAGGCAGATAGATAGCTCTTAAGAGAGGTGCATGTAATAGGTTCCAGCTGAAAATTAGAGATCACCATGGTCCTACATGTTTTAGCAGCCATAGAAGCTATGACACATACTGGGCCACCAAATATGGTATCCATACAGCAGGCATGTGATTTTATAGACTGTACAGCTGTAAGATAAAATATTTGTGTCACAGTTTACACAGAGAACCTAGGGAACATGTTTTAGCAGCCATAGATGCTACATCCTGTATGGTAAGGTTTAAAAGACACATGCTGGGCCACCAAATATGGTATCCATTGACAGGCATGTGGGTTTTATCCTTGTAAAAATATAATAGTCAACATTCACAAGACACAACCAGAGAATGTGGTATAAAAATCCCCTCAGAGAGTATCACAAGCATATACTCCAATGCAAATTGATCACATTTCATCATTGGGGATTTTTAGACACACATACATATATTATGCTGTCATCAACAAATGGTACAAAAAGGCAAAGAAAGGGTGAAAGCAACTAAATCCATGTACAGCCAATTGCCTGATTGTGTCAATGATCGTGTGTGTGTGTGTGTGTGTGTGTGCGTGTGTGTGTGTGCATCAGGTCAGGGGAGGACAACCTTGCTGCAGGAAGGTGTGCTTTCATTTTTTTTTTGCACATCACTCACTCAACCCTTTGAACACAGCATTTTTTTTTGCAGCAAATCACATCATACACATTGACCTGTGACATCAAGATACCAACACAAACGGTGGCATGGCTGTTTGCTTTTCACTAGCATTCCTTTAAATACTGCATTTATTGGGTACCTCATGGTGATGACAACATACATGTATACTAACACATCTATGCAGGCAGCTGAGATGTCACAACTTCAAAATGGTTACCATTCACATGAAGAATGTACATTGATTTTTGTGTTACATCTTCAACGATTCCAGGATCAATGTGGGAAGGAAAACGTGGTTCCCATCTTTGGTTAATGGTTGAAAAGGCATATATGTTACACTTTAACAGGTGGGCCAGTACTGACATTTCGTTTGTTGTCCCCCAAGAATTGACCTTATCTATACGTGTGTTATGTATGTACTCTTGTACACTACTGCCCATGTCAACACACTGTGCTTCTTCCAAATAGGTAGCAATGCGCCTCATGTGACTAACAATAGCTGTGCGGATTTCAAAATGCTGGTCTTGTGACCCAGTTATTATGTAGGAGAAAGAACGAAACAGACAGTTCCCATCACCTACAATTCTAACTACAGTGGTTAGGTCAGGGCGGTTTAAGAGAACGCTCCCACCCCCTTTTTCAGAATGGATTTCACCGTGGAAAGTAAGACCTAGTTGAGCACACTTTTCATGCTGCCATGTCAAATCAGTTTGGTGATAGCGGAACACATACCAAGTGGTAGTAGGGGCACTACGTTCTACCACGTGTGTTCTTTTGTTCTGTTTTTTACAAGAGCCATCGTCCAATTTACGCTTCTTAGGTGGTGTCTTCTTCAACTCACTCGTACGTTTGGATGGTGGCAGTGTGGGTACAATACTGCTTGTGTCAACTGGTATTCTTTTGTTTTGTTTTGTACACGAGCCATCATCCAATTTACGCTTCTTAGTTGGTGGCTTTTTCAACTCACTCATAGGTTTGGGTGGCTGCAGTGGCACTATTCTGCTTGGGTCAACTACACTAAGCAAACCAGTAATCTTATGCTTATCAGCTGTTTGTTTGTCTGGTACCTTTAAAGATGGTAGGTTACGTGTTAATGTTTTTCTGAGTCTGTTGACCTCCTCAATACATTCCAAGCTGACTTTTATTGACTTTGGATCAAATGCTACCAGGTGAAGACCTTCTAGTGTCCTTACGCGAGACAACGCTACATATGCCATACCTGTGGCAAATACGTCAGATGAGAGATCTATGATAGCACAGTCTAACGATAAACCCTGACACTTATGGATGGTCACTGCAAATGCTAGTATCAGAGGAAACTGCTTTCGGTACACAAAGCATTTCTGAATTACCTGAAATTTGCTTCGCACTCTTTTTATTTGGCATTCTTTTGCAGGGTTGTGGTCAAACATGACATGGATGCAATCCACGCCAATTGATTTAATAGTACCTAGGGCCCCGTTAACTAAGCCTTCCATGGTACTGATGTTTCTACGCAACATCACTCTTGCACCAACTGCTAACTTCAGCACAGCCTCTAAACCTGCTGTCAAGTTACAGTCTAGATTCAGTTTTTGAAGAGCTGCTGCAGCCCTCTTAGTCCACTTAACTGAACCTGTAGTCTCATCAGTCTCATCTATACACGGCACCTCAACAATGCCCACACCCAAGTTTGCGAGCATGCCACAATTGAAAATGTCACAAGCTTTCCGTGTGGAAAACAGGCTCAGAGGTGATTTTCCACACTTTTGAAGGTCTTGGAACATTTCAAGAGGGGTGCATGTAATCACTCTGCTTTTTAATGTGGCAATAGTGTTTGCTGATAGAGAGTCTGTTCTCACATCATTTAACAACAAACCAAACTCAAGATCTTCTTTCTGCCTCTGGTTAATGATCAACTCGTCATACTCCACACACTGATGCCAAATGTTTACAGATGTGAGGCAGCCTAGCCTTGTAGCTATCAGTTTGTTTGAAATGCTCTGAAATACAGGGGAGCCATGGACAGGGGGAAGCTGTAAAATATCCCCTACAAACAGGATGTTAATGCCACCAAACCACTGGTCACCGCCAAATAACTCTTCCAGTCTGAGGTGTATGTATGCTAGGTTCAAACTGGAGAGCATAGAAACTTCATCTATTATGATTAGTTTCACATGCCTAAAACCATTTCGCATAACCTTTACAGATTCCTTGGGCAGGGGCCAATATGTAGAGGTTTTCCCCTCATGCTCTACTGGGAGCTGAAAGAGGCGATGTACTGTTACACCATTAATGTTATATGCTGCCAGACCAGTAGGGGCACATAATGCACACGTCAGGGCACCCATGTCTGGCCATAGCTCAGCTATCTTAGCTTTAAGGGTATGAATGAGAAAAGACTTCCCTGTTCCACCAACCCCACTTAGGAACATGTACAATGGCTGCAAACTTGAGCAAGTGCATTCACCATCTTCATGTCTCTTTTGGTGGACAAGATGGGTGACAATACGATCAAATACTCGTACTTGATCCTGGTTGAGCTTAGCAACCATATGATCAATGTTGACTGCTTCTGATGGACAATCATTTAGTTGGTAAACGTCTTCCATAGCAGTTTTGGCTTCTCCTTGCACCAAGCCATCTTCTGGGACCTGAGGGACAGGGGCTTCCTGCAGAAGGGCTCTTGCCTCGTTGATGGCATGCACCTTCTTGTGTGCTTCAAGTGCTACCTGTAGCCTCTGGTGATGGTCAGAGAGCATGGGGTTAGCCGAAAGCTGACAACTAAATGCAGCCTCTGCAGTCTCTTGCTTTCCTACTAAATCACTTTCATTTCTGAAAGGGATGTAAAGGAGTATAAGAGAGTAAAAGTAATCCTCTCTCTGCTGCTCATTGCTGGGATCATACAGTTTATGATTGGGCAGCCATGCCTTGGTCCGCTTGCGGTACGCTCTCTGTCCACTGGTGTCTGTACCACTGTACTCGTACCACTTTATGAAATCATACAGACACACATCGTCCAAGTTTCTTGGACGATGTGGATAGAAATTGTCCAAAACATTATTTTCCAAAATGTCTGTTGATGTAGGGTCATGAGTATCAATGGAAACTAGCTGCTTGTGATTTTTTACACGACGTTTTCTCTTATGGGGAAATGCAGCATCAATCCATTTGACTGTTTCTGATTTTTCAGTCAAATGGTCTCCTAGCAGCAGATCACTGGCTTCATACAGCCCAACTTCCCTAGAACGCAAGCACCTGATTCCAAAAGACCATAGCTTGCTGTATATGGTACTGCTGGTGCTAACTTCCTGCCAGACATCTTGCATGTTACTCTTCTCTGCTTTGGTAACATACCCTGTCACATAGTGTGCCAGGGTCAGAGAAGACTCTGCTATGTACTGGATGTCCATGTTGGCTTTCCACAACAGCAGCAGAAGTGGGTTGTAGTCGTTAACACGAGCTTCCTGTGGTAAACGTGGAAGCTGGTAGATTTTCTTTTTGGACTTGAGGCACTCCTCAACAGGGTACAGAGAGGCACATTCAGTGCTATCTCGAGGAAAGCCAGACTTACAAGTGGTGATGAATGTACCTTTAAGGTTTCTCTTACGCTTGCAGTACGCACTGCACGTGTGCATCTGGTACTTTGTGACCAGCTTATGGAGTTCAGGATTAAGGGCAGCGTCGGGAATCTTACAAGTGATCCTTTCCTGAATCCATTTCAGAACACTTACAGGATCACTTTCACCAATCACAGGTGCCCCCTCTATCCAAAGCAGGATGTGGTAGTGTGGGGCACCTCTGGACTGATATTCCTTCTTATAGTAGTGATGTGTTACCACTCCAAGGACGGCGGCTTTCAGGATGACAAGATTAAAGAAAGCGTGGAATTTTAAGGAAAACACTCTTGAAACAGAGATGGCATCCTCTACGCACAATTTAGATATGGGATATGTGCTGGGCTGGTCATTGACCTTTCTCAGATAGCGAGCAATGTCCTCGCAGTCATACTCTGCACAGCTGAAGGTCAAGAAGAGGGTTGGTGTTCCCCACTCCCTAACCATGCACTTTAGTTCACTACTCCTCAAGAACCAGAACTGTTTTGTACCACGAACCGTTTGGAATATGGTGGAAAGGTTAGCTTCTACAGCTTTATCAGATTTGGACACACTGGACAGGAACTCATGCACAGGCAGACTGGTATTTCCTGTGCATTTCAACAGATTATAGATGCCAGATGCTATCTGGCGCATCTGCTGCTGTGACAAAAGAAAGAACACGTATTGTGCATCTTTTCTGAAGCGAGAGTCCTTGTTCAGGAGTCTAGACTTGGCATATTCAGATGATGAAATGGGCACTTCTCGTGTGTATAGTTCACCAAAATGTCCCGAAGGAAACAAATTGGGAAAACACATTACATCAAGATATGCTTGCCTATTGTCAAGTGGTTTTTCTTTCACGTTCAACATTTTGTACTGATCAATGTCAGGACTGATGGAATTGTGCTGGTCCAATGAACGTATAGTATACGACTGGAACATGGCTATGTCTTCTTTGGTAGCCTTTTCTATCATGGTGCTAGAAGTGTTATCGATTGTTTCGACAACCTTCTTTGTAGCTTCTTCAAGGGATTCGTCATCAACATTCTTGTAAAGCCAATTTATCTCTTTAAGTTTAACCAAAGCTGCCTTAACAACATTGATATCCACTAAAGATTGCCAGACCACCTTTCCTTTGGTTGGGACACCATTAACCATAATGTACAGCTCCGGGTCAGGTATTGGCACTGCTGTATCAGTACCTACCTCACCTAGAGTTTCCATTGTTTTATTCAGTGGTAGTGGAAGGAAAAACACAGAACCTTTGCAGGCCTGTAGCGAGTTGTATTTAGGCACATTACCAGTGTATGTGCCTAGTCTGACTATGGTCTGAAATGCTTTAGCCCTTTGAACTAACTGCCTGCTGAGGGCATCTAGCCTTTTTAACTCCTCTGGAACAGTCTCGGTCAAAAGGCCATTTAGGATACATCTAGGGGGCATTTTGTTTGCATTAAGTAGTGGGCGACAGTACATGCACACATACAGGTCATTTTGGTCCAAATCATGCTCAGTAAGATATGCTCTCAACCACATCCAAATGTCTGTATGGTACTTGTCACGAGTAAAATCTACACCTGAAACCTGTTTACGCTGGTGTAACCTCTCACAGCTACAACAGGGAAACTCTGGGTCATCTTTCCACCTAGCTTGCACTTCAGCAATAACATCTGCATGACTTATCAAAAGATGGTGTTCAATGGGACCAAGGCCAGATACTGAGTGATCTTCAACAAACACTGCATTTTCACTCCCATCTTCACTAAACACCAGGGATAGGTCTGCAAAGCCCAGTGTGTGTACTACCTCTTCTACATTACCAGAAGAAAGAGCTTCGTCTATGTGGGCCACTGCAAAGTGACTCTTGCGCACAGAGTACAAAAGCCACAGAAATCTTCTCAGCATTGGATAGTGTGTTGAGGCTGCTCGAATTACTCTTAGTGGACATGCACATGACAGCATCTCACAAGATATGGGATGCCCATGCAGTTCACTGACCCTAGGCTGTTCTCCATCATCTGGAGTGTCAGGAATAGTAGCCTGTGCCTGTTGAACTAAAGTACAACCTCTGTCTATTTTGTCAAGCCCCTGTCGTATCTCATTGTGTGACTTTTTAAAGAGGGACTTTGTGGTACATATTACCTCTATCTCCTCTTTACTGGGCTGTCTGCACTCACTAGAACATTCCCACTTTAGTGGCCTCATGCTCATTGTCCCTATCTCCTTACTGACAACACAGCGACCATGCTGGTCTACTGGCATGGCTTGTACGTGTTTAACTGGTGTGTAAGAACTATCATAAAAATACGGCTCTGAACCCACAGAGTGACAACGCTCCAAACTGTCTACATTGGAATGCGAAAAACTCAAAGCATTGATGGAGCGCGCACCTTTAATGAGCGCCCCAGCATGTACTCTACGCAGGCTCAAAGCTTTGCTTACCAAAGCATTTGTGCAAATCTCAGCTACTGCTTCACTAGCAGTTCGTGTGAGCACCTTTTTAGCTAGACAGGGATTAACTTTATTGAAGGCATCATTCAACTGTCCAAGTAATGAGCTATTGTTATGAAGGGCTTTATTTAGCTCACCCTTGTATGTAACCTGTACACTAGGACTAGGCTCAAACAGAGAGTATCTAAAGGGAGAAGAATAGAAAAACAGAAGTTAAATATGAATATTTTATGTTTTAGATATTATATGCGCACCCTCGTTAAATTTAGGTTTGTTATTCTGAGTGAGGTATGTAAATTTTTAAGCATGAATTATTCACGCACAAGGTATGGAGTATATGGGGCAGTGCAATAGAAATTTGGGCTTATGTAGGACAACTAAAAGAATTTAATGCTTGCCATTGATACGTATGGCTATGAGAGCGCTATCCTGTATCCAAAAACTGTTAAATTTGAAAAGCAAAAGCCCAATTTTCTCTTGCACTGCCCCATATGTATTGTGGGCGTTATTCGTTTTCCTATCTACATGTAACTCACAGACGACTCGCAAGAACACACGCATACGATACAATATATCGGTCCCTTGCGTGTAGGACACATTGCACCCAAACATTGCAAACACTCCTACCTCATAGGATTTCTTTTCCTGCGGCTGTTTATCCTTGAGATATCTCTCTTGGCCTTTGGATTTGCCTGATATTGATCTTGTTTGGAGGCTAAAATCAGTTCTCTATTTTGATCATAGTAGGCCTTCATGCTATCCTTCTTACTTTCCGGATCAAGCCAGTATTGGGCCTTCGCGCTCTCCTTCTTACTTTCCGGATCAAGGCAATATTGGGCCTTCGCGCTCTCCTTCTTACTTTCCGGATCAAGCCAGTATTGGGCCTTCGCGCTCTCCTTCTTACTTTCCGGATCAAGCCAGTATTGGGCCTTCGCGCTCTCCGTCTTACTTTCCGGATCAAGCCAGTATTGGGCCTTCGCGCTCTCCTTCTTACTTTCCGGATCAAGGCAATATTGGGCCTTCGCGCTCTCCTTCTTACTTTCCGGATCAAGCCAGTATTGGGCCTTCGCGCTCTCCTTCTTACTTTCCGGATCAAGCCAGTATTGGGCCTTCGCGCTCTCCTTCTTACTTTCCGGATCAAGCCAGTATTGGGCCTTCGCGCTCTCCTTCTTACTTTCCGGATCAAGCCAGTATTGGGCCTTCATGCTATCCTTCTTACTCTCAGGATCGGCTTTGTAGCGCTTCCTGTCGCAAGTCTTCTTTTTTTCATGCGCTTCTTGAAAACTGTCACGCTCCTCAATATCTTGCGACTCGCCAACACAACAGTCATCATTTAACTTTGCGATCTTCTTTGCACGATTCTTTTCTCTTCGCGATCGACGTGACGGCATTTTGAAGAAAACAAACCAGACACGTCAAGCTTTTGGTACAACCGTGACAACAATTGAATAGTATGACTGTAGCGCACTATATGAAATATAGAACGTGTTCAACCCCACGTTCCCGCCCACTTTTATGTCTTCCAAAGGCCGATAAAATCTGTTGTGGACTATACTAACAAAACTAAGTTTGCTAGAGATTGAAATTTGTGTCAAGCATAACTCTTGCTACTAACATAATAAAACAAATCCAACTCGACAATAAGTTTCTAACTTGTTGGTTCTAGTGCTTCCGCATAACGGCTAACATTATACTTCAATCGTGACAAAGATGCAATGCAATAAACCTCTTATCCGAGCAAATCTTATCTTATCAGATCCGGAAGAAGAAGAAGAAGAAGAAGAAGAAGAAGAAGAAGATGGAGAAACTTTTTTTCAGGTTCGAGTGTGGGAACGAGAGAGCGTTATCTCTGTTGTCCGAGCTTTCTAAGCGTCGGCAGTTTTATTACATTGTAGGTAATTGTTGGCTGTATCCAAATACGCTCGCTAAAGTCCAACTGATTCTACGGTGCAGCGGCAATAGTGGAATCTGGTGTTTCGCTAATCGTATTCATCACACTTCAAATCCTACATAGGACCTACTAACGTAGGTTCTGATACACACACGAGATTCTAACCTACTTAAGTTTAAGTTTATTTAATGATCTTGGAACGCTCTGCCAAGGATTGCCCTGACATTTGCCTAACAAGGGTCAGGTTCAGCCTTCCGTATAGAGCTGCGATGGCTACGGACTTTGGGCAGTTCTGTCTTATGGCCAGTCGGGGAGCAAGATGAGATAATGCCCACTTAGCTTCTGTACCCCAGCACCCATACGTCTCTACTGCAAGCGGGATGGACACCCAATCAAATTCAGGTACATTTGGCATCATTTGACTTATGCTTGCGTTCCTCGGCTGCAAAGGCTGTCACACTCGCTTCAGGTGAATTGCTAGAAACTAGCGGTGATGTGACAGTGAAGTCGAAAGCAGCCGGTGTCACGAATAGATTATCCCCCGTAATCAATTATCCCCCGGATAATCAATTCCGGAATAGTTTTATCCCCCCGGATAAATTATTCCGGAATAGTTTATCCCCCTTTGGAATAGATTATCCCCCCCCCCCCCCCCCTCCCCCGTTCCTTCTTCTTTCTCTCCCTCTCCACCATGCCCCATCCACCCCTCTCTATCCCTTTGTCTCTCTCTCCCTTCGTCTCTCTCGCCCTCGTCTCTCTCTCTCCCTCGTCTCTCTCTCCTTCGTCTCTCTCTCTCTCTCTCTCTCTCTCTCTCTCTCTCTCTCTCTCTCTCTCTCTCTCTCTCTCTCTCTCTCTCTCTCTCTCTCTCTTTCTCTCTCTCTCTCTCTCCTCTCTCTCGTGAACTTATATGTACGTGCGTGTGTTACTGGGTATGCAATACGTGTGTACCACTGATATCAGAAGTAAAACATAATCTGAGGCAACATGGACTCTTATTTTGAATTGATCTATCACACTATTCCATTAACACGCTTAGTACGGCTGAGTTAGTGCACTGCTGGTGCATCGTACTTCGCTCCATGTGTGAGTTAAGGTTCTCCACATATTTTTTTTTTTTCTGCTGCTGATGTGCATGTGACAATTAATGGCTTCGTGCATGGAATTACTGCATATAATTCAAGGTTAATAACAATCCAAGCTTTCAGTTCAAAAGGTTGTCCACATAATATAATACTGCTTCTTCATAATTCATTTCTTTGCTCTTGGAAATAATTGAAATCATCAGCTATAAGTGACAGAAACATTAAATTAAAAGCATTATATAATTAACATCAGAATAGATTACCTCTGGGTATAGAACATCCAGGCAAGGATGTTTGCTTTGTTGCCTCCATATCCCTCATCAATGGCACTTCCATATAAAAAGTGCTGAACTGCATCAACCTTCACGAAGATTTAACAGTTTCTAATTGATAAATGCATAACTAAGCATACCACTTTGCAGTTAACGATGGGCCACTTTCTGAAGAGAGACTTAAGCTCAGTAGGATTTATTGAGCTAAACATTCCATCACGCTTTCCTTGAATGTAAACATCAAAGAAGCCTGACTTCACAAGGTTTTTGCAAATCAGCTGCAGATGTTCCTAACAAGTGATGTGCATGTTAATAACAGCACATATACACATTTCTAACCTCATAATCATGGCAAGATTGTACAAGATCTTCAAAGGACAAGTGCTGATCCCTGGTGATGTTCAGGCAGATCAATATGTAATGTGTTCCAATTTTTAACGTTTACCTGTCTACGAATGCTGGAAGTGGTTTCTTCCAAAGCTTTAAATTCTTAGCATGTTTTTCATAAAAGCACCTTTCAGGTAAAGGATCAACTGGACTAATTTCCTCAGGCAGTGGTGTGTTGAACTTGGCAATAAACTTTTGTATGTGCATGTCTTCACTGTGTGGATTTTTGAAAAATTTGTTTACATTACTAGTAATTCTTGTGACATAAGCAAGAACATACTACCTGTCTCAGAAGAACTACTGGTGAACTGTTAAAAAAGTCAAAATCAGATGCGTTCATGACAATTTGTAATAATGGTACCTTTTCAATAGAAGCTTTAACATCTAGCAAGGCTCCTGTGGAACACTGGTTCAGAATGAACTGTTCTGTTTTATCATTGATAATGACCACTTTAGATGGACTGTTGTGTGCATTGGTGCAAGTAAATACATATCTTTTGATTGCATATTGTTGATTGTGTCACCTCTCCATCAGCCATAATGCAAGCCAGGAGCGAATTACGATACTCTTTGTCTATACAAGGTATAACTCATGTATTTAAAACATATTAGTTCCATACAGCACAACAAGTAAACTACTTACTGGAAAATTTAGAGGACTCTTCTTTACTAACAATCACCAAACTACATGCAGGTGAATGTAAATGGCTGTTACTACTTATTCAATATAGCAAATTCCTATGCTGCTATACATCTGAGAGCATAGATTTAAATCAAATAACAATCTTTAATAGGATTTATCTCATGATTTTACATGCATGCTAGCAGATGGATACACATGTATATAGTAAAACCAATTCACAACGTATAATACAACGTACGTTTTATGAACTCCAAAGTGACCGCTCTGCTGGATCTTTGTGAACGGTGTCAAGCAGTCTAACCTTCTCGTCAACCGTAACAACTCGATACCTTTCTTCCTCCCGTACAGACGTCAGCCCTTTCTTCCGCCTTTTTGTCTTGAAAAGCAAGCCATCTTCGGTTATGAAACCCTCACATTTCTGTCGATAAGCCCTTTTAGCATCTTTGTAATCTTTTGACTCCAACACATCCCGAGGCCAATTTCGCTGCTCACTGTCTTTGCTCTCAAGGAAACGAACAATTTCGTCGTATTCTTTTACATCCGTCCGTTATAAAGGACACGAGTGAGCGTTTTATGAAGGGGGTTAACCTATTCCAAGGGATGATAAACTATTCCGGAATAATTTATCCTAGGGGGATAATCTAATCTGGAATAGATTATCCGGGGGATGAATTTATTGGGGGATAATCTATTCCGTGACACCGGCTTGCCCAGCATCCAATTTGCTGCAAGGACGACAGCTGGTCGTTAATTGTGCTCATTAAGTCCATAACCACTTCCCCAGCAAACCCCGCCTACGGACAACGCAGATCGCATAGCTGACACAAAACGCAGGAACGAGTCAGGAACCTTCCATCACTGAATCGGAACCTACGCGAGTAGGTTCCATATAGGAATCCTGCAGTATCATGAAGTCCATTAAAAAACGTCAATCGCTTCGCTCTTAGTGGCAATCGAGCGATATCTCAAAAAGGAGAACAGTTCTGCGTTATATCTGTGTCATAAGGCGGTGTACTTTTAGAGAATAAAAATACTCGTCCCCATCGTCCGTACCCAGTCCTACCTAAAAAATTTTCCTCCATCGTCGTCGTCTTCTTCTTCTTCCTTCGGGATAGCATAACTCATGACAGGAACGTTTGTAAAGCACGCCATTGTGTACCAATCGTTTCAAGATGTGTCCGCATGTTATCTTCAGGTGTCTGTTATACGCCTAACTTATCTGGCAATTAGCTGAAGCTAGTAGTACCTTATTGGTGTTGATGTACAACTAGCACATTACATCAACTATTACAATGTTCATGACGCACCAGTATAAAATAACAGCGGTATTCATGACGTACCAGTATAAAATAACCAGCGTTATCAAATTCGATGGCAATCTCAAGGACAATTCTGATTCCACTCTAGCATCTAAAAATGGAAAGATGCTGCCAGATCTGCGTATGTCAAGCGCGGACCGAAAGGAACAACAAAACGACCACCCAAACAGGCCCGTAGGGGCTGTAAATATGTGGTCCGGGGAATGTAATTATATTCACAAGGGAAAGAAGTGGGTGTGTATCAAGGGTACCACTGTCCGCCAGCAAAGCGGTAGCGCTCTCTATTTGGGGTCTGGGGCTCCGCCCCAGCCGCTTTGCAACTTTCACACTTTTTAAGTTACAAAACATAATAACAGTTACGCTCCACTATAATTATGATGATCCCTATGTGCACTTTCGTAATTCTCTATACAATTCTGCTGCATGCCCAGCTATAAATTCAATCAGTCGTATAACAGACAATGGCTTAGTGCAATCTAAATCTAAAACATGTTGGGAGCTTTACACGAAGTCATTGAATTTGGCTTTAAGATTCAGTTTATCTGTCCTGTCTTTATTAACATGGAGGCATCAAACGTATTAAGCCTTTGTTGAGACATTGCTGTGCTGAGATAGGTTTTCACTCGTCTCTAAGCACTAAAATATCGTTCAGATGTAGCATTTGTCGCTGGCGGTTTATAAAATCAACTGCAGATCTTTTTAAACTTCACATATAAGTGTTTGCTGCCCTTGGGATAGCGAAAATATAAACAGGCTGAATTGCGCTGCAAACGTATGATGCACCGACGAATGTATAATAATGCACGGAGCAGGTCACAGAAAACAAGAACTGAGCTTCACTTCAAAATTCACACGAGAAGCAAATAAAAATTCATCCATACACTGGTCCTTGTATACAATACATGCATGCGGCGCTGCGCATGCCATGCAATGCTCTCCAGCTCTACTCATTGTCTCAAAAAGGGCCGATGACTTGTAAAAATTTAAATTAAAATTTTTTTTTTTCCTCGTTCGTCCGGCGGATGCCGGACTTGCCGGACCTATTCCTACGGCCCTGCCAAAGGTAACGTTACGGCATCGATAAATGTTGGATCGATAAACTATTAGCATGCATGGTATATCGCTAAAATGGAAGGAATAGTTTAGTTACAGCGGTAGATTATGAAATAATTAAGCAATGATTATAATTAGAACATGTGCCGTTTTTAACCACTTTGGTTCTCACGAGCTATTACAATGAAGCGTTCGAGATCGCCGTCACTGTTTACGTAGTCCAGTGGCGGATCGAGCGAGGGGGGGGGGGGGGGGGGGTCCAGGGTGTCTGGACCCCCCCTCGTACCTGAATATGAATATAATTAGTCGTATGACGTGTCTTACTTGCGATATACATTTCTACGGAGTGCACTTCGTGAAGTTGCTAAATAGCTCATTCCTATTGCTTATTCCTTGGTTAGTACTATATTTTTGTCTGTAAATTGCGAGATACGTAGTAGGCTGTTATTTATACGTAAGGTAAATGTATTCCAAAATGCTAACCCACGGTCGTTTCTTTCCGCAGTTATTTTGATTCGTGCTGTATTATTAGTACCCATCAAGGTTGAATGCACCTTGCTGCAAGACCATTGCAAATTTCAATTTTAAATTTTAACATAGCAAAGAAACTAAGCCGGCGCATGTAACGTACAATGCAAATCTGCGACGGAAATACACTAGCCATTTAAATCCGCAAACCACAATAGCCTGGAAACCAGAACGTACTCTTCCCCTGTGGAAAAATTGGAATGCGCACCACAAATTTTCGCGCGCATTCCAATGATACTTGAGATGAAATGGCCAACGTTATGACAAGGTATCATCCTCCACTTGCTTTGAGGATTACGTGGTCTGCCATTGACTGTCAGATTGCAATATATTGGGTATTGTTGCAAGGTTATAAGCAACCTAGCTCCTTGCAATTAATTGCTTGGTACTCTTCCCCTTAAGAGCGAAATAGCACATCAGTGGAATTTAGAACAATGGTGCATGTAGAGTACCTACGTCCATATAATAATCCTGCAGTATCATGAATGTCATTAAAGTATATATACCTTATGCACAAAACCATGAATCTCATTTACTTTAAATTGGAATAGGATTAATGGTACTTGTGTAATGTAGGTGGAGGAATACCGTTAATCAATTGAACGCATTAAAAAGGAGTATCATCGTTTGGTGAGAATCATCGTTTTGGTGCAAAAGGTCTTAGGAATCAAAGGTGATTGTGGTGTAAATAGCAACGGAACAAGGGTTCTGATTGAAAAGGAAAAATTAAATACACCTATACATTTAACATGTTACTAATATTGGTCTACTTCATTTTCAATCAGAAGCCTTGGTCCTTGTTTTAATAACCACCATCATTGCTTTTGATTCCTATATACAACCAACCTTCTCGTATAGAGAATGTTATTACTTGTTATACTATAAGGTCAACCTAATTGTAAATAAAATAAAAACAGCACTGTTGTCGACTTTTGCAACGATTACGAGAAGGTTGGGCGTATATAGGAATCAAAGGTGATGGTGGTGCAAAAGCAAGGTACAATTAAGGCTTCTGATTGAAAAGGGAAAATGAAACAGACCTATTTTAGCAACATGTTACATGTGCGTGCTAATATAGGTGTGTTTCACTTTTCCTTTTCAATCAGAAGCCTTAATCCTAAGCTTTTTACATCACCATCACCTTTGCATTCCTATACCCCTCCAACCTTCTCGTATAGAGAAGTTTTTATTACTTGTTTCCTAAATTTTTCTGGTAGAATAGAATTTGGTATATATATTGCATTTAGTATAGACCCAGGTAGCAAAAACGTCCATTTATGCGATCATGACAGGTTTATTTCAGAATCTGCAATCTTGTTGAGGCGTAATATTACACTAGTAAGGACAAAAGGTTGATAAAAGTTTAAAAAGCATTGGCAAAAGTGAAGCCATATAATACAGGATAAATGTACTTTAAACTATTATCAGATAAACCATGCATGCAAATTTAACGTAAGCAACTTTGGAAGTTCCGACTATGAATGTCATTAAAAATTTTATACGTGACCCCGTCTCTAACAAGACTCCCGACGATCAGATCGTTTAGCTTGTTATAGCAATCGAACTAGAA
>OY811979.1:5897968-6133764 GCA_963681505.1 Eunapius fragilis | reverse complement strand
TGACACAAATCAACAATATGCAATCAAAAGATATGTATTTACTTGCACCAATGCACACAACAGTCCATCTAAAGTGGTCATTATCAATGATAAAACAGAACAGTTCATTCTGAACCAGTGTTCCACAGGAGCCTTGCTAGATGTTAAAGCTTCTATTGAAAAGGTACCATTATTACAAATTGTCATGAACGCATCTGATTTTGAACTTTTTTAACAGTTCACCAGTAGTTCTTCTGAGACAGGTAGTATGTTCTTGCTTATGTCACAAGAATTACTAGTAATGTAAACAAATTTTTCAAAAATCCACACAGTGAAGACATGCACATACAAAAGTTTATTGCCAAAGTTCAACACACCACTGCCTGAGGAAATTAGTCCAGTTGATCCTTTACCTGAAAGGTGCTTTTATGAAAAACATGCTAAGAATTTAAAGCTTTGGAAGAAACCACTTCCAGCATTCGTAGACAGGTAAACGTTAAAAATTGGAACACATTACATATTGATCTGCTGAACATCACCAGGGATCAGCACTTGTCCTTTGAAGATCTTGTACAATCTTGCCATGATTATGAGGTTAGAAATGTGTATATGTGCTGTTATTAACATGCACATCACTTGTTAGGAACATCTGCAGCTGATTTGCAAAAACCTTGTGAAGTCAGGCTTCTTTGATGTTTACATTCAAGGAAAGCGTGATGGAATGTTTAGCTCAATAAATCCTACTGAGCTTAAGTCTCTCTTCAGAAAGTGGCCCATCGTTAACTGCAAAGTGGTATGCTTAGTTATGCATTTATCAATTAGAAACTGTTAAATTCTTCGTGAAGGTTGATGCAGTTCAGCACTTTTTATATGGAATTGCCATTGATGAGGGATATGGAGGCAACAAAGCAAACATCCTTGCCTGGGATGTTCTATACCCAGAGGTAATCTATTCTGATGTTAATTATATAATGCTTTTAATTTAATGTTTCTGTCACTTATAGCTGATGATTTCAATTATTTCCAAGAGCAAAGAAATGAATTATGAAGAAGCAGTATTATATTATGTGGACAACCTTTTGAACTGAAAGCTTGGATTGTTATTAACCTTGAATTATATGCAGTAATTCCATGCACGAAGCCATTAATTGTCACATGCACATCAGCAGCAGAAAAAAAAAAATATGTGGAGAACCTTAACTCACACATGGAGCGAAGTACGATGCACCAGCAGTGCACTAACTCAGCCGTACTAAGCGTGTTAATGGAATAGTGTGATAGATCAATTCAAAATAAGAGTCCATGTTGCCTCAGATTATGTTTTACTTCTGATATCAGTGGTACACACGTATTGCATACCCAGTAACACACGCACGTACATATAAGTTCACGAGAGAGAGAGAGAGAGAGAGAGAAAGAGAGAGAGAGAGAGAGAGAGAGAGAGAGAGAGAGAGAGAGAGAGAGAGAGAGAGAGAGAGAGAGAGAGAGAGAGAGAGAGAGAGAGAGAGAGAGAGAGACGAAGGGAGAGAGAGACGAAGGGAGAGAGAGAGACGAAGGGCGAGAGAGACGAAGGGAGAGAGAGACAAAGGGATAGAGAGGGGTGGATGGGGCATGGTGGAGAGGGAGAGAAAGAAGAAGGAACGGGGGAGGGGGGGGGGGGGGGATAATCTATTCCAAAGGGGGATAAACTATTCCGGAATAATTTATCCGGGGGATAAACTATTCCGGAATTGATTATCCGGGGGATAATTGATTACGGGGGATAATCTATTTCGTGACACCGGCTGCTTTCGACTTCACTGTCACATCACCGCTAGTTTCTAGCAATTCACCTGAAGCGAGTGTGACAGCCTTTGCAGCCGAGGAACGCAAGCATAAGTCAAATGATGCCAAATGTACTGAATTTGATTGGGTGTCCATCCCGCTTGCAGTAGAGACGTATGGTTGCTGGGGTACAGAAGCTAAGTGGGCATTATCTCATCTTGCTCCCCGACTGGCCATAAGACAGAACTGCCCAAAGTCCGTAGCCATCGCAGCTCTATACGGAAGGCTGAACCTGACCCTTGTTAGGGCAAATGTCAGGGCAATCCTTGGCAGAGCGTTCCAAGATCATTAAATAAACTTAAACTTAAGTAGGTTAGAATCTCGTGTGTGTATCAGGACCTACGTTAGTAGGTCCTATGTAGGATTTGAAGTGTGATGAATACGATTAGCGAAACACCAGATTCCACTATTGCCGCTGCACCGTAGAATCAGTTGGACTTTAGCGAGCGTATTTGGATACAGCCAACAATTACCTACAATGTAATAAAACTGCCGACGCTTAGAAAGCTCGGACAACAGAGATAACGCTCTCTCGTTCCCACACTCGAACCTGAAAAAAAGTTTCTCCATCTTCTTCTTCTTCTTCTTCTTCTTCTTCTTCTTCCGGATCTGATAAGATAAGATTTGCTCGGATAAGAGGTTTATTGCATTGCATCTTTGTCACGATTGAAGTATAATGTTAGCCGTTATGCGGAAGCACTAGAACCAACAAGTTAGAAACTTATTGTCGAGTTGGATTTGTTTTATTATGTTAGTAGCAAGAGTTATGCTTGACACAAATTTCAATCTCTAGCAAACTTAGTTTTGTTAGTATAGTCCACAACAGATTTTATCGGCCTTTGGAAGACATAAAAGTGGGCGGGAACGTGGGGTTGAACACGTTCTATATTTCATATAGTGCGCTACAGTCATACTATTCAATTGTTGTCACGGTTGTACCAAAAGCTTGACGTGTCTGGTTTGTTTTCTTCAAAATGCCGTCACGTCGATCGCGAAGAGAAAAGAATCGTGCAAAGAAGATCGCAAAGTTAAATGATGACTGTTGTGTTGGCGAGTCGCAAGATATTGAGGAGCGTGACAGTTTTCAAGAAGCGCATGAAAAAAAGAAGACTTGCGACAGGAAGCGCTACAAAGCCGATCCTGAGAGTAAGAAGGATAGCATGAAGGCCCAATACTGGCTTGATCCGGAAAGTAAGAAGGAGAGCGCGAAGGCCCAATACTGGCTTGATCCGGAAAGTAAGAAGGAGAGCGCGAAGGCCCAATACTGGCTTGATCCGGAAAGTAAGAAGGAGAGCGCGAAGGCCCAATACTGGCTTGATCCGGAAAGTAAGAAGGAGAGCGCGAAGGCCCAATATTGCCTTGATCCGGAAAGTAAGAAGGAGAGCGCGAAGGCCCAATACTGGCTTGATCCGGAAAGTAAGACGGAGAGCGCGAAGGCCCAATACTGGCTTGATCCGGAAAGTAAGAAGGAGAGCGCGAAGGCCCAATACTGGCTTGATCCGGAAAGTAAGAAGGAGAGCGCGAAGGCCCAATATTGCCTTGATCCGGAAAGTAAGAAGGAGAGCGCGAAGGCCCAATACTGGCTTGATCCGGAAAGTAAGAAGGATAGCATGAAGGCCTACTATGATCAAAATAGAGAACTGATTTTAGCCTCCAAACAAGATCAATATCAGGCAAATCCAAAGGCCAAGAGAGATATCTCAAGGATAAACAGCCGCAGGAAAAGAAATCCTATGAGGTAGGAGTGTTTGCAATGTTTGGGTGCAATGTGTCCTACACGCAAGGGACCGATATATTGTATCGTATGCGTGTGTTCTTGCGAGTCGTCTGTGAGTTACATGTAGATAGGAAAACGAATAACGCCCACAATACATATGGGGCAGTGCAAGAGAAAATTGGGCTTTTGCTTTTCAAATTTAACAGTTTTTGGATACAGGATAGCGCTCTCATAGCCATACGTATCAATGGCAAGCATTAAATTCTTTTAGTTGTCCTACATAAGCCCAAATTTCTATTGCACTGCCCCATATACTCCATACCTTGTGCGTGAATAATTCATGCTTAAAAATTTACATACCTCACTCAGAATAACAAACCTAAATTTAACGAGGGTGCGCATATAATATCTAAAACATAAAATATTCATATTTAACTTCTGTTTTTCTATTCTTCTCCCTTTAGATACTCTCTGTTTGAGCCTAGTCCTAGTGTACAGGTTACATACAAGGGTGAGCTAAATAAAGCCCTTCATAACAATAGCTCATTACTTGGACAGTTGAATGATGCCTTCAATAAAGTTAATCCCTGTCTAGCTAAAAAGGTGCTCACACGAACTGCTAGTGAAGCAGTAGCTGAGATTTGCACAAATGCTTTGGTAAGCAAAGCTTTGAGCCTGCGTAGAGTACATGCTGGGGCGCTCATTAAAGGTGCGCGCTCCATCAATGCTTTGAGTTTTTCGCATTCCAATGTAGACAGTTTGGAGCGTTGTCACTCTGTGGGTTCAGAGCCGTATTTTTATGATAGTTCTTACACACCAGTTAAACACGTACAAGCCATGCCAGTAGACCAGCATGGTCGCTGTGTTGTCAGTAAGGAGATAGGGACAATGAGCATGAGGCCACTAAAGTGGGAATGTTCTAGTGAGTGCAGACAGCCCAGTAAAGAGGAGATAGAGGTAATATGTACCACAAAGTCCCTCTTTAAAAAGTCACACAATGAGATACGACAGGGGCTTGACAAAATAGACAGAGGTTGTACTTTAGTTCAACAGGCACAGGCTACTATTCCTGACACTCCAGATGATGGAGAACAGCCTAGGGTCAGTGAACTGCATGGGCATCCCATATCTTGTGAGATGCTGTCATGTGCATGTCCACTAAGAGTAATTCGAGCAGCCTCAACACACTATCCAATGCTGAGAAGATTTCTGTGGCTTTTGTACTCTGTGCGCAAGAGTCACTTTGCAGTGGCCCACATAGACGAAGCTCTTTCTTCTGGTAATGTAGAAGAGGTAGTACACACACTGGGCTTTGCAGACCTATCCCTGGTGTTTAGTGAAGATGGGAGTGAAAATGCAGTGTTTGTTGAAGATCACTCAGTATCTGGCCTTGGTCCCATTGAACACCATCTTTTGATAAGTCATGCAGATGTTATTGCTGAAGTGCAAGCTAGGTGGAAAGATGACCCAGAGTTTCCCTGTTGTAGCTGTGAGAGGTTACACCAGCGTAAACAGGTTTCAGGTGTAGATTTTACTCGTGACAAGTACCATACAGACATTTGGATGTGGTTGAGAGCATATCTTACTGAGCATGATTTGGACCAAAATGACCTGTATGTGTGCATGTACTGTCGCCCACTACTTAATGCAAACAAAATGCCCCCTAGATGTATCCTAAATGGCCTTTTGACCGAGACTGTTCCAGAGGAGTTAAAAAGGCTAGATGCCCTCAGCAGGCAGTTAGTTCAAAGGGCTAAAGCATTTCAGACCATAGTCAGACTAGGCACATACACTGGTAATGTGCCTAAATACAACTCGCTACAGGCCTGCAAAGGTTCTGTGTTTTTCCTTCCACTACCACTGAATAAAACAATGGAAACTCTAGGTGAGGTAGGTACTGATACAGCAGTGCCAATACCTGACCCGGAGCTGTACATTATGGTTAATGGTGTCCCAACCAAAGGAAAGGTGGTCTGGCAATCTTTAGTGGATATCAATGTTGTTAAGGCAGCTTTGGTTAAACTTAAAGAGATAAATTGGCTTTACAAGAATGTTGATGACGAATCCCTTGAAGAAGCTACAAAGAAGGTTGTCGAAACAATCGATAACACTTCTAGCACCATGATAGAAAAGGCTACCAAAGAAGACATAGCCATGTTCCAGTCGTATACTATACGTTCATTGGACCAGCACAATTCCATCAGTCCTGACATTGATCAGTACAAAATGTTGAACGTGAAAGAAAAACCACTTGACAATAGGCAAGCATATCTTGATGTAATGTGTTTTCCCAATTTGTTTCCTTCGGGACATTTTGGTGAACTATACACACGAGAAGTGCCCATTTCATCATCTGAATATGCCAAGTCTAGACTCCTGAACAAGGACTCTCGCTTCAGAAAAGATGCACAATACGTGTTCTTTCTTTTGTCACAGCAGCAGATGCGCCAGATAGCATCTGGCATCTATAATCTGTTGAAATGCACAGGAAATACCAGTCTGCCTGTGCATGAGTTCCTGTCCAGTGTGTCCAAATCTGATAAAGCTGTAGAAGCTAACCTTTCCACCATATTCCAAACGGTTCGTGGTACAAAACAGTTCTGGTTCTTGAGGAGTAGTGAACTAAAGTGCATGGTTAGGGAGTGGGGAACACCAACCCTCTTCTTGACCTTCAGCTGTGCAGAGTATGACTGCGAGGACATTGCTCGCTATCTGAGAAAGGTCAATGACCAGCCCAGCACATATCCCATATCTAAATTGTGCGTAGAGGATGCCATCTCTGTTTCAAGAGTGTTTTCCTTAAAATTCCACGCTTTCTTTAATCTTGTCATCCTGAAAGCCGCCGTCCTTGGAGTGGTAACACATCACTACTATAAGAAGGAATATCAGTCCAGAGGTGCCCCACACTACCACATCCTGCTTTGGATAGAGGGGGCACCTGTGATTGGTGAAAGTGATCCTGTAAGTGTTCTGAAATGGATTCAGGAAAGGATCACTTGTAAGATTCCCGACGCTGCCCTTAATCCTGAACTCCATAAGCTGGTCACAAAGTACCAGATGCACACGTGCAGTGCGTACTGCAAGCGTAAGAGAAACCTTAAAGGTACATTCATCACCACTTGTAAGTCTGGCTTTCCTCGAGATAGCACTGAATGTGCCTCTCTGTACCCTGTTGAGGAGTGCCTCAAGTCCAAAAAGAAAATCTACCAGCTTCCACGTTTACCACAGGAAGCTCGTGTTAACGACTACAACCCACTTCTGCTGCTGTTGTGGAAAGCCAACATGGACATCCAGTACATAGCAGAGTCTTCTCTGACCCTGGCACACTATGTGACAGGGTATGTTACCAAAGCAGAGAAGAGTAACATGCAAGATGTCTGGCAGGAAGTTAGCACCAGCAGTACCATATACAGCAAGCTATGGTCTTTTGGAATCAGGTGCTTGCGTTCTAGGGAAGTTGGGCTGTATGAAGCCAGTGATCTGCTGCTAGGAGACCATTTGACTGAAAAATCAGAAACAGTCAAATGGATTGATGCTGCATTTCCCCATAAGAGAAAACGTCGTGTAAAAAATCACAAGCAGCTAGTTTCCATTGATACTCATGACCCTACATCAACAGACATTTTGGAAAATAATGTTTTGGACAATTTCTATCCACATCGTCCAAGAAACTTGGACGATGTGTGTCTGTATGATTTCATAAAGTGGTACGAGTACAGTGGTACAGACACCAGTGGACAGAGAGCGTACCGCAAGCGGACCAAGGCATGGCTGCCCAATCATAAACTGTATGATCCCAGCAATGAGCAGCAGAGAGAGGATTACTTTTACTCTCTTATACTCCTTTACATCCCTTTCAGAAATGAAAGTGATTTAGTAGGAAAGCAAGAGACTGCAGAGGCTGCATTTAGTTGTCAGCTTTCGGCTAACCCCATGCTCTCTGACCATCACCAGAGGCTACAGGTAGCACTTGAAGCACACAAGAAGGTGCATGCCATCAACGAGGCAAGAGCCCTTCTGCAGGAAGCCCCTGTCCCTCAGGTCCCAGAAGATGGCTTGGTGCAAGGAGAAGCCAAAACTGCTATGGAAGACGTTTACCAACTAAATGATTGTCCATCAGAAGCAGTCAACATTGATCATATGGTTGCTAAGCTCAACCAGGATCAAGTACGAGTATTTGATCGTATTGTCACCCATCTTGTCCACCAAAAGAGACATGAAGATGGTGAATGCACTTGCTCAAGTTTGCAGCCATTGTACATGTTCCTAAGTGGGGTTGGTGGAACAGGGAAGTCTTTTCTCATTCATACCCTTAAAGCTAAGATAGCTGAGCTATGGCCAGACATGGGTGCCCTGACGTGTGCATTATGTGCCCCTACTGGTCTGGCAGCATATAACATTAATGGTGTAACAGTACATCGCCTCTTTCAGCTCCCAGTAGAGCATGAGGGGAAAACCTCTACATATTGGCCCCTGCCCAAGGAATCTGTAAAGGTTATGCGAAATGGTTTTAGGCATGTGAAACTAATCATAATAGATGAAGTTTCTATGCTCTCCAGTTTGAACCTAGCATACATACACCTCAGACTGGAAGAGTTATTTGGCGGTGACCAGTGGTTTGGTGGCATTAACATCCTGTTTGTAGGGGATATTTTACAGCTTCCCCCTGTCCATGGCTCCCCTGTATTTCAGAGCATTTCAAACAAACTGATAGCTACAAGGCTAGGCTGCCTCACATCTGTAAACATTTGGCATCAGTGTGTGGAGTATGACGAGTTGATCATTAACCAGAGGCAGAAAGAAGATCTTGAGTTTGGTTTGTTGTTAAATGATGTGAGAACAGACTCTCTATCAGCAAACACTATTGCCACATTAAAAAGCAGAGTGATTACATGCACCCCTCTTGAAATGTTCCAAGACCTTCAAAAGTGTGGAAAATCACCTCTGAGCCTGTTTTCCACACGGAAAGCTTGTGACATTTTCAATTGTGGCATGCTCGCAAACTTGGGTGTGGGCATTGTTGAGGTGCCGTGTATAGATGAGACTGATGAGACTACAGGTTCAGTTAAGTGGACTAAGAGGGCTGCAGCAGCTCTTCAAAAACTGAATCTAGACTGTAACTTGACAGCAGGTTTAGAGGCTGTGCTGAAGTTAGCAGTTGGTGCAAGAGTGATGTTGCGTAGAAACATCAGTACCATGGAAGGCTTAGTTAACGGGGCCCTAGGTACTATTAAATCAATTGGCGTGGATTGCATCCATGTCATGTTTGACCACAACCCTGCAAAAGAATGCCAAATAAAAAGAGTGCGAAGCAAATTTCAGGTAATTCAGAAATGCTTTGTGTACCGAAAGCAGTTTCCTCTGATACTAGCATTTGCAGTGACCATCCATAAGTGTCAGGGTTTATCGTTAGACTGTGCTATCATAGATCTCTCATCTGACGTATTTGCCACAGGTATGGCATATGTAGCGTTGTCTCGCGTAAGGACACTAGAAGGTCTTCACCTGGTAGCATTTGATCCAAAGTCAATAAAAGTCAGCTTGGAATGTATTGAGGAGGTCAACAGACTCAGAAAAACATTAACACGTAACCTACCATCTTTAAAGGTACCAGACAAACAAACAGCTGATAAGCATAAGATTACTGGTTTGCTTAGTGTAGTTGACCCAAGCAGAATAGTGCCACTGCAGCCACCCAAACCTATGAGTGAGTTGAAAAAGCCACCAACTAAGAAGCGTAAATTGGATGATGGCTCGTGTACAAAACAAAACAAAAGAATACCAGTTGACACAAGCAGTATTGTACCCACACTGCCACCATCCAAACGTACGAGTGAGTTGAAGAAGACACCACCTAAGAAGCGTAAATTGGACGATGGCTCTTGTAAAAAACAGAACAAAAGAACACACGTGGTAGAACGTAGTGCCCCTACTACCACTTGGTATGTGTTCCGCTATCACCAAACTGATTTGACATGGCAGCATGAAAAGTGTGCTCAACTAGGTCTTACTTTCCACGGTGAAATCCATTCTGAAAAAGGGGGTGGGAGCGTTCTCTTAAACCGCCCTGACCTAACCACTGTAGTTAGAATTGTAGGTGATGGGAACTGTCTGTTTCGTTCTTTCTCCTACATAATAACTGGGTCACAAGACCAGCATTTTGAAATCCGCACAGCTATTGTTAGTCACATGAGGCGCATTGCTACCTATTTGGAAGAAGCACAGTGTGTTGACATGGGCAGTAGTGTACAAGAGTACATACATAACACACGTATAGATAAGGTCAATTCTTGGGGGACAACAAACGAAATGTCAGTACTGGCCCACCTGTTAAAGTGTAACATATATGCCTTTTCAACCATTAACCAAAGATGGGAACCACGTTTTCCTTCCCACATTGATCCTGGAATCGTTGAAGATGTAACACAAAAATCAATGTACATTCTTCATGTGAATGGTAACCATTTTGAAGTTGTGACATCTCAGCTGCCTGCATAGATGTGTTAGTATACATGTATGTTGTCATCACCATGAGGTACCCAATAAATGCAGTATTTAAAGGAATGCTAGTGAAAAGCAAACAGCCATGCCACCGTTTGTGTTGGTATCTTGATGTCACAGGTCAATGTGTATGATGTGATTTGCTGCAAAAAAAAATGCTGTGTTCAAAGGGTTGAGTGAGTGATGTGCAAAAAAAAAATGAAAGCACACCTTCCTGCAGCAAGGTTGTCCTCCCCTGACCTGATGCACACACACACACGCACACACACACACACACACACACACGATCATTGACACAATCAGGCAATTGGCTGTACATGGATTTAGTTGCTTTCACCCTTTCTTTGCCTTTTTGTACCATTTGTTGATGACAGCATAATATATGTATGTGTGTCTAAAAATCCCCAATGATGAAATGTGATCAATTTGCATTGGAGTATATGCTTGTGATACTCTCTGAGGGGATTTTTATACCACATTCTCTGGTTGTGTCTTGTGAATGTTGACTATTATATTTTTACAAGGATAAAACCCACATGCCTGTCAATGGATACCATATTTGGTGGCCCAGCATGTGTCTTTTAAACCTTACCATACAGGATGTAGCATCTATGGCTGCTAAAACATGTTCCCTAGGTTCTCTGTGTAAACTGTGACACAAATATTTTATCTTACAGCTGTACAGTCTATAAAATCACATGCCTGCTGTATGGATACCATATTTGGTGGCCCAGTATGTGTCATAGCTTCTATGGCTGCTAAAACATGTAGGACCATGGTGATCTCTAATTTTCAGCTGGAACCTATTACATGCACCTCTCTTAAGAGCTATCTATCTGCCTCGCTTTGCAGGACTAACTAACTTCCTGCATGATTCCGTGTGTGGTGTCCCAGCATGTGGTCTTAAACTTTGACACATATACTGTGGCTGCAAACCTGAACATGGAGCAATCCTTCCCTGGGTTCTGCAGTACATCATCTGGAACCAATTACAGCTCTTTTAAGAGCTATCACTCTGACTAAGAGATTTATGCTTTGCAGGATTATCAAATGGCAAATGGGGTTGCAGCTGTGACCTTGACTGCATGTAAATTAATGGATCTGTCTCTATAGGCCCTCACCCTGAAAAGAGGAATATGAGTTCACACAATCATATGTTATACTTAACTCACAATCCAATCCTTATATCAGTTGATGTTCTCTATACAAAACTGCTCTTAAAAATAGGCCTGCCTCCCTCCCATGTATGTGTTCATATGTCATGTTATATATTGCTGTCTACATCTGCATGGGTATGTGAACAAGTTTCTCTCTGTCAACATTTATCTTGCAACTTTGCAACCACAAGCCTGCCCCTTCCTGCATTCCATACCATATATGGTGGCATGGTGTGTGGTCTAAAACCTTGCCATAGCTTCTATGGCTGCTAAAACATGCACATGGACCCTCCATGATGTTCTCCTGTTTTCAACTGGAACCAGTTACCTATTACATGCAGCTCTTTTTTACAAGAGCTACAGTTTCAATTTGGATAAGTGATTTATGCTTTGTAGGACTAACCATGATTCCATGTATGGTGTCCCAGCATGTGGTCTTAATATCTCTATGGCTGCAAACCTGAACATCCCTGTGTTGTCAAGTACATCATTGTAATTTATGCTTTACAAGATCTATCAAATGGCCAATTAGGGTTGCAGCTGTGACCTTGGGGTACCATGTAAATTAATGGCTCTGGGTCTACAGCTGCAAGGCATGTGAAAAGGTTCTTCTGCGTCAACTTTTTGTACAACTTGCAGCTGTAATAAAACCACAGCAAGCCTGCCTCCTTCCTGTGTGCATAACACACATGGTATAGCCCAACATGTGGTCTTACATGTACTAGATGTCATCAGGTACAAGAGAGAAATCAATGTTTTTACCCACAATTATTCAATACATGTATCTCTGATAGTATAATTTTAGCTTATTACCAGAGGCGGATCCCAGCTTACATGTAGCTGGGAGTAGGCGTGCCCTGCTCCACCCATTGCACCTCACCCTTCCCCACTGTTCGATTGCATGTGAGCAGATCAAACGATCTCTTGTGCTACGATAGAGTATGATTCTAAGGTTGCCCAATACATGCCTCAATATGCATATATACTTCCTCCTTCGTTTATTCTCATGCATAAAAATGTGTGAAACAAGATATAAAAATTTAATTAAAATAAAATTGGTGATGTAGGATTTGTAGACAGCAATTGAGTAAAAAGTAAGGAAACAAGGAATTACGGATATTAGGCATTCATTTAATTATAAATATTACAGACCTACATTTAGCACAGAATTTCAAGGAGGTAGATTTGCTAAATAATGTAGGTCTGTAATATTTATAATTAAATGAATGCCTAATATCCGTAATTCCTTGTTTCCTTACTTTTTACTCAATTGCTGTCTACAAATCCTACATCACCAATTTTATTTTAATTAAATTTTTATATCTTGTATGTGTATTCTCTTGCAGTGTGCGTACTTTCTATTTAAATACGATGCAAATTTTTTAAATGTTGTCATAATAAGAATACTATGTGCATATCATGTTTAGGAGACATATTTACCCGCCGATAAATGTTAGTTCAGTCTGCTATGTAGCTGTCTCGACCGCTTTTTTTTTTCAGGAACAGCATTGTACCGAAAGCGGGATGACTCTAACTCGTCGTCTTGATTTTGGAGGTATTCCTCTCGTCGTTTAGCTCTCTTCTTTTGTTTACGTGAAGGCATTGTGAAAAAAAAAAAGGTGAACAAAACTGCTGTTTATAACATTGTAATATACGGGGAATGTCGCCATACATGGAACGGTTAAATATAGCACTCCATATACGTAATTATTACGTATATCAGTATCTTACTTCATTGATATATCTGATACCTGAAGATGTCCTTCCAGAAGATTCTAAAGCGATCGGTATAACTTGCGCTCTTTAAAACCATTCCTATCCCGAGCTATACTCACCCGAGAAGACGGAGAAGAATTGGCCTGGGGACGATATACAACTTGTTCTCTTAAAGCAAACAGTTCGAAGACTGGAACAAAACATTAAAATGACCGTCCTTGCCTTCTGGTTCGATAGCAACAAAGATGTAAACTATCCGTTTCTTGGTACGCGAGTTATACGGTGGGCGCGTTATTAAAATGATATTCACGACCCTGGTCAATTTTCATATAGGAACTACTAACGTAGTTCCTAACGTAGTTCCTATATATAGGAAAAGCGTGTGTGTCTTCTAACCCATGGGGCAAGTTGTCACATATACACTGCTTCTTTGCGTGCACATAATTTAAAGAACAACTGAAATCGCCATTCTGAAGCCAGATTGAAAAAATTAATTAAAACGAGTTTGTTGAATAAGCTAGTGTACTCGAAGTTGTGTCTCAGTCCCCTATATCTGACTGTGTACAAACATACCCACATGACTGATGACGCCCAAGCGGGACATTAATAAGCTGTACGGTTTACAGTGTGGCGCGCGGCCGAGGCAATATTCATGGTGCCAATTGGATCCCGGATTCGTAATCGGGGACTCCTGTGACTGGTTTCAATGACTCCAAAACCCAACTAGATAGCTCCTACCAGTATAAGGGTGCGGCATTACTACAGTCACAGTGTGCTATATAGCTACAGATAAAACTTATATGTCGCATTGGCGGAACAATTTTATAATTATTAATTTGTAAATGAATACCCTGGAAGCTATACTGCATACTGATGATACACAGGAAAACGAATACGTATATACATGCACGTACGTACCGGCACCTCTGAACTCAACGGTTTGTAAGTGAGACCGTCGTCATCAGACACGGCGATCATCAACGTATGGACCTCCACGCTGTATTCAGTTAACGCAATCCTCGTAGGACCTATGCATGATGAGAGGAGGCGCAGGCGTTACAAAAAACGGGTGCGTATTGTGTAACAAACATGCAGTCCATGGCGAACTGTCAATGGCACATAGTGCTTGAAAACGTTGCTTATCAACGCAACAAGCAATTTTAAACTCCAATTTGGAATAGTCCGTCGTTTCGTAACACCGAACATCCAGCGGTTTAACTGCATGCAAGAAACTGCATAGTTTAAGATCTCATAACATTATAATGAACAAACCTGCATTAAACTGAAATGAATTATTAACTCCGTTTGCAATGATGTGGACCGTGTGTGGGCCATCAAAATAAGTGGTATCGACGAAGAAAAACGGATAGACTGGAAAAAAAAAATCCTTATATCTTGTGACCCACCCTGCTATGTACTCGTGGTGCTGAATTCACCTCCATTACATCTGTTCGTCTCTGTATCAACAAAACAAGTTGCTTTACCAAAGGTCGATGACGAACAGTCGATCTCCAACCGCCCAGTGGCTTCATTGCGATTAGACGAACACAGCACAGCATCACTTGCTGCAGGCGGAATAATATTACATTATCGGATTATGTCGCAGTGTGCTCGGACAGAATAAAAATTACTAACCTGTGATGCTGCGAAAGACGAAAGTGAACGTGTTTACTAACAGAATCGAAGATAGTACATACCTTGCTTTTGTGCATGGCCTACTAGTGGCATGAGATTTAATACGGTAGGGGTCACGTGCATGCTGCAATATCATTATGATGGCCAGTAAAAACCTCATTGTGACGTCTGACGTATGGTGGCCCAGCAGGTCACAGTAATGCAATTATGCATGGTTTCGTAGAAATTGTTATGTGTTTTAGGTACAAAACCGCGCAGGTTTTGGGTTCAAATAAATACCACACGCGTTGCCGGACATCAATTAAATACGTATATACGGCTCGTTTTTTTTTTTTTTTAATGCACAAGCAAGTTTTTTGTTAGATACTGGGCTGGGCATGCACACACGCAATTACATATGGACACACATACCCCCACACCCACCCACACACACGCACATACACCACGCACGCATGCACGCAGCCACGCACCAAAGCCTCTTTCGGTTTCCAACTAATAGGGGTGTAGGATGTGTTGTATCCTTACACATGATCGCCCAACATCAGGGGAGGCGGAAAGGGGGGGGGGGGAGGGGGGGGGGGGACAAGGAGGGGGGCTGTAGGACCCGCAAATATGATGTTGAGGGGGGGAGGGGAGGCAGAGCCCCCCCATAATTGTGACACACCTTAATATGAATAAGCGTTAGCGGTGTGGTTCAGGTAATGTGATTCGCTGCCACGCCCGCCGGTATGCCACTCATCGATTTAATTACCTGCCCATTACTTCGTTCGTCTGCAAATTTTGAGCAGCATGCAAGTGTGTACGCGCAAATCTGTAATGAATATAATTATCGTGTCAAACTTCAGCGCCCCCCCCCCAATTAAGTTCAGCTTCCGCCGCCCCTGCGAATGCAGACATTTTGCTACCCAACTGGGCCCTTGGTAAACCGCTTGATGAGTGCTGGTGAGGGTGATGAGTGCTTGTTAGGATGCTGACGATCAAAAATTTGGCCAATCATGTACAAATATCTATAAACTTTAAGCAATAAAATCTGCACTGTTCTATCTTTGAGTGGGGATAGCCAAATGTGGGTGTGGCTGCATGATATTTGATGCCATGGAATATGATTAAAATGAAGGCAGGTGTGTGTTGGAGAAGTGGGAATGAGAAGAGTGATCACAAACCTCCTCATCATAACTTGAACTTGGAGGTGTGGTAAATATCACCTCGGCAACCTTACGCTGGAGCCAAGGCATCTCTGATACTTTACAGCACCTGGGTAAGAGGCATAATGATGTGCTGGGGAAGAGGCACAGTGATGTGCTGGGGAAGAGGCATAGTGATGTGCTGGGGAAGAGGCAGAGCGATGTGCTGGGGAGAGGCAGAGCGATGTGCTGGGGAAGAGGCAGAGTGATGTGCTGGGGAAGAGGCAGTGTGATGTGCTGGGGAAGAGGCAGTGTGATATGCTGGGAAAGAGGCAGAGTGATGTGCTGGGGAAGAGGCATAGTGATGTGCTGGGGAGAGGCAGAGCGATGTGCTGGGGAAGAGGCAGAGTGATGTGCTGGGGAAGAGGCAGTGTGATATGCTGGGGAAGAGGCAGAGTGATGTAATGGAGGCCTGGGGGAAAGGCAGTGTGATATGTTGGGGGGGGGGGGGGGATGGATAAATGGACAGTGAAGTTGTGGTCGTGGAGGTCACCACACTCCAATCAGATGGCGGCTGGTTGGATCATTTGTGTTGCACTCCAAAGCTTTCTACAAACAAAAAACAAAAATAAGAAAAAGATGAAGGTCAAAAGAAACTCATTGCCCGTGGACCAAAATGCCACCAAGACATCACATCACAGACAAGAGAATGCTATTAACCCGACTGTTATGGGGAAAGGTCGTACAGTAAGATAAGGGGTAACGCGCTTTGTCTGCCACACAGAGGCCTGAGGCCTCGTTAGCTTGATCTACACTCACCAAAGAGTGATCGCGGATAATGTAGGCACGCTCGATCTTCACTTTGCTGCCTTCGAAGTCACTAGAGCAAGCTGCTTATAAGTAAAAACAGCAGGTATTACAATCAATAAAAGTTTTACTGTGTTCTGGCTGCCGGGACATGCTTTAACCATCACAATTAAAAGACTTTGGGCATTTCATATAACTTGAGGACGTCCTCATGCAGCTGCATAGACTGAAAGTTGACATCTTGGTCCAAATTGATAGTTGGGCAATCCTGTCTGTGTCTTGTGATCCTAGCACAATATATTTTTCTGTTCATATCCAACTTGTTTTTTGTTACAAGTGTGTGTGTGTGTGTACGTGTGCGTGTGCGTGCATGGATGTGTATGTGTGTGTGTGTGATAGAAGAGAAAGTGCGTTAGGATAATAAAACGACTGCTCAGAACTATATAGGATGTGCACACCACCGCCTTTCCCCCCCCCCCGTATATATTCATATATACGGGGGCAAAGACCACTTACGTATGTTTAGGTCCCCTGTACTGTAAATTCCACGGGGATCTGGGATGAGGCATGGGTTGGTGACTGTGCTGTGGCAGACGCATAGGGTTCTGCCGACTGTGTAGAATGATGCATGTGTATAGACTTGGTTTACTTTGCCATCTAGACCATCTGAATAGGGATCTGTACTTTCATTACATTAGTGGAAACATTCCGTGGGTTCATTTCTTGAACCCGCGGAATGTTTCCACTAATGTAATGAAAGTTCAGATCCCTATTCAGATGGTCTAGATGGCAAAGTAAACCAAGTCTATACACATGCATCATTCTACACAGTCGGCAGAATATATGAATATATACGGTGGGGGGGGGGGGGGGCACATCCCTATATAGTTCTGAGCATTTCTTGATATCTAAGGTCCTGTGTACATGTATGGGCAATTTCCGAATTGACTGGATTTAAATAATAATTAATTTAATTGGATGCGATCACATGCATACACCATAAAAACGTTCTGTTTCGTTATCAGTTACGAAGATTATTTATATGCTACCACCAAATGTTCTACCCTTTACATTGTGCGGTTCTTTTAGCTTTATTACTAAGCACCGTCTCTGGATTGCAGTCAAATCAGTGCGGTGTGGACTTACACCAATTGGCCATCGACATGCAGGACGTCTCTACAGTGATACTAGAAGGCACTGCCATCGTGATGTACACTGTATTCCAGAGAGAACTCGGGCCACCGCCTCCCCAACTGGGAATCGTCATCCCGCCTCCTCGTAACGTATCGTTCAAGTCACCTGACAGCATGCTTATTACGCCTTCAACTAGTACGTTTTATTCCGCTTCCGCAGCTCGTTTATCCACTTTCCACTTTTCGTCGGGTCCAAAGTCATCCCCGGGCCCAACCGTTATCGCCGACGTCAGAGCACTGATACTGGAATTCATCTACCGTCCGGAGTGCAGCATAAACCCAGGAGAAAGCAGTAGCGTACGCAGGAATCGACACGTATCTGCAGCAGATCCTGCTCTGAACATCAAACTTCTCTTCGAGACACTAAGCAAAGTTCTAAACATCACGATTTCTAAAGTTCAGTATGACGAATTTTCATCGACAATCGTTGAAATTGCGGAAGAGTACATAAGAGTGTGCAAAGCATCAACTCATACCAATGCGACAATTTACACCTTGTATGATCAGTTAGTCGAAGTACGTGACTCGAATACATCTAAGAAAGCTAACGTTTTACGAAGCATACTTGCAAAGACTTTGTGCTCGCACACAAGAACAAAACGTCAAAGCAGCGGTACTAATCCAAATATGAATGATTTCTTCGCCTTGATCACTCCGTTCGAAGCCAGGGATATATTTGGTTTTAATTTCAATTCTATCAACCACAATCTAGGATTATTCTCCTCTCTCACATTTGTCGTAGACACAACTGCAAGCATGTCAAATGCTATCGCTGGTGTAAAAGAAGCAATAAAGAGTATCATTGCGCTTGAACAACAAAATCCTTATTTCTACGTATTGACACCATTCAATGATTATGACGGGGATCCGGATCCAAGTTATAGTAAACTGCCAAGTAAGCCATGCCTATCACTGAATTGCATTCATTTTAATATCCTTTAGATTGCGGACCAAACTACATCGCGACTACAAGGCGCGACTTCGGAGATCCTTATCAGGAACTAAAAAATCTATATTCGGTAGTTAGTAACCTTACAGCCCATTCCGGCGGTGATCGTCCTGAGTACTGCATGGGGGCAATTCTTGAAGCTATGCGGGCGAATCGTACAGTGAAGGACGGTGGGGTGAGCTATAGATTAAACCTCTATAGCCAGGCTTCACAAATGATAGTGATCACCGACGCGCCTGCGAAGGATGTTTTACTCCTGAAGAATGTTACGAAGCAAGTTACTGACACGGGGGTGAAGGTTCATTTCATCTTGGCCTCGGAGGACATTGGATCATACTATCCATACCAAAGTATCGCCAGTATTAATCAAGGTTTGGTACTAACCTCTGCTTTTGAGATCAGCAAGGTTATACAAACACTCACAACGTTCGCATCTCACCTGACAGGCATTAAGCCAATAATAAATGCCACTCTTCTAAACCAAGATTACCATAAGAGATCCGCAGAAAACTGCTACTCCATTGATGCATCATTGTATACCTCCCACATCAGTGCCTTTTTTATGAAAAACATGTCGTTGACATACCCCAATGGCACAACCACGCAGATAGCAGGTCCAAACACTTTCACTGTCAGGTCTCCTGACGCCGGGCGATGGGCCATGTGTTCCGCAGGCCAAATGTACTATAATACGGAAACAGTTGTGCACTACGCTGTTACCTTCGTTGATTCCAAGTTCTCCATTTCTGAAAATCCTCCCTTTGCTTGTAAGTTTATTTTAGCACTAAGATTGTGCATATTGTAATGTTAGGCGCAAATTGTGAATTTGCGCAATTTATAAATTGCGCTGCGCATTATATGAATCCACATAGTGCGCAACAATTTATAAATCGTTGCGCAAACTGTGAATCGTAATGTGCACGGTCCGTTTATAATTTGCGTAACGTGCGCAATTTATGATTTGTGAAGTTCTGCAACCTATAGAAGCAATATAAAACATCATTTGCGGGGGGGGGGGGGGGGGGGCATGCTCTTTTTATTGAATGGTCTCTGTTACCCTCGATTTTCTTTCTAATAAGCGCATTATTCCAATACGTATGAAGTCCTAAGAAAGGTAGTGTGCCCATTCTGCCCAGATATTAGTATGTTAGCATACTTTACAGTGACACGTTTACTTGTATCATACCGTATAATCCCAGATAAACGCCGCGGCGTTTATTCGGAACAATATTAATTTTTTCAACCCCTCGTGGTTTAAGTGTTTTCTCTTGAACTGTATGTACAAATCAGATGCTACTTTAGAATCTCATAGCCATACATCCCTACTACAGTGTTGCATTCTTGTAAGTCTTAATCTTTGTCCTGTTTGAAGTAAGGACCGACGACGTAGGTAATGGTTGCGGTCGCCGCGACCCGTAGTTAACGAAGCTATAAATTTTTTGTATTGGTACATTGCTCCCCTTGTACCCTTACCTGACCGATCTGTCAAGTTAGTTATTGCGTTGCATTGCGTGTTGATTTTTAGCAGAGCGTACAAAAGCCTTGCCCTGTTGCTGGCAAAATGGGAGTTGCCATATTAAAATTAATAACGATCGTTGGCGAATAATTTCATTTCCCGGCGCCACTACTACTTTGAAGCGTGGGTCAAAATGACCTACGCCCTGAAATATTGAAATGGCTGGGTGTGCTTAGCAACGAAATATTGCAATAAAACAACGTTGGAATGTGCGCTACTTTTTTTGAACACGACACTTGGTAGTATATTTGACGCTGTTTTATGGTATACAACTTGTACTCTATCCGACGCCATAAGTACCATGATCGTAGCTTAAGCCACTCGAACACTATGCGACTTAAAACATATACACTTTTAGCGGTACGTCATTACTCATTGGCTTGTGTACAAACTGAGGAAGCTTTCTGGCTCCAACGGCGCATAGCTTTGTATATTGCAGATGGAATGAACTTGATAATTATTTTGTTTTCGAAGCGGCTCTGTTATAAGTTTTGAAGTTAACAGTTCGTGCACGAGACCTAGCAACGGTTGAACCATACAATACTACATTTTAGTTGTGCACGGAATGTTTTACACACCAGACACTGGCATTGTAGAAAATGAAAGATTCTAATGTCCATGCATGCTTGCATGGCCCTGACCCCATGTACAACAAGACCTACCCTCACCACCCAACCCTGTCCCCGTGCACAACCAGCCCTGTTCCCATGCAAAACCAGCCCTGTTCCCATGCACAGCCAGCCCTGTTCCCATGCACAACCAGCCCTGTTCCCATGCACAACCAGCCTTGTTCCCGCGCACAACCAGCCCTACCCTCAGAACCAATCCTGGGCCCAGAGTTAAAAAAATTTTCTGCATCTGAATTAGGTACGTATGTGTACAGAAAGGGTCTATCTTCATGCCTAGGCCGTTCATGTTGCTGCATTTCATTCTGGTTGTGCAAACAGTGGCTCCAAACAATGCACTAAGATAATGAGTTTAATGACGCCATTATTACGGTATGTTTAGCATTGTTCTAATTATATCCTTTTTGACCCACTCGGAACAATAGTGGCGCAGCAAGTTAGCTAGCTACGTCTAAAATATATTAAATTTAATCTATTTCATGGCTATCCACGACCTCATCCTCACTGTCTTCTACACCAACTAAACCATCCTCATTATCACTGCCTTGTGTTAGGGACCATTCATCATCGACTTCATTCTCATCTTCTTCGCTGTCATCGGCATCTGGCGGACTTTGCATAAATTTTACAAGTCGTTGGTGGGCATCATTCTCTAATCCTCCTTCTTTGGTGTAATGAATCACCTTTGGGTCACAGCTTGTTACACCACACACATCAAATAAGTGACAAATCGTTTCAGAAGAGAGAGACTCCCAAGATCTTAACACCCAATCCACCATAAGAGCCTTTGACGGAGCTCGCAAATTGCCAGCTTTAGTTCGCTCGTGGTTCAGTGCAGACATCCATGCTGTATACAAGTCGCGATAGCGTACCTTAAACGGTGCATTCCAGCACACATCTGCAGGCTGCAGAATTTTAGTGCATCCACACGATACTGCAACGATATCTGTGTTGCTCTCTTCCTATACGAGATTTCACACTGCTAGTAAAGTGGCATTTAAATGTATCCCATCGTTTTGCACTTCCAGGTCAACCGAGCCATTCCACACTGTAGCTATCCATTCCATGGTGAGATCTTCATTCATCCATCCATTGTCGCTCATTTTAATTACAGCAGCGTGCACATTTCTTATTTCCTTCGGGATCCTTTTTCCTTTAAAGACTACGAATGGCTTCAACTTTGTGCCATCGGCAAACGCGGCTAGGCAAATAGTTTGTCATGTCCTGTTGTTGCTATTTGTACAGTGTGGGCCCTCTTACTTCAATAGTGGAATTACCTGGCATATCAGCCCAAATTGCTGCTTCGTCCATGTTGGCGATGCAGGGGAGAGGTAGCTGATTCCTTCTTATGCGCTTGCTGCACGTTGTTACATAGTCTACAATTATTTCACTCACATTTTTCGGGAGACTTTGGCCAGCTGTTGTCTTCACCCTCGTGACAACCTTGTGTCGCCGCATGAGTCTAAAAATCCAGCCAGGTGAAGCCTTAAAACTTGGATTTGTGATATGTCTTTAGCAAAGCGAGCTACATCCCTGCGCACCACACGAACATGCAGGGCTCTCTGTTGCAAGATGCGGCGCGCAATCAATTTTTCTTGTACCGGGAACTGAACCTTTCTCCCACCTCCTGAAAGACGTTTTCGGACCTTGCATGCTATCTCGCCTTGCTTCTTCATCATTTCTTCCAATTCCATTTCCTGTTTTTTCCACTCACGAACCCGTTTCTTATCCACTCCCGCTTCCTTTGCTGCTGCTCTAATACTACTGGTCTCAGTCTTGCTCACAATCCGAAGTTTAAATACTACACTGTACGACTTCTTTCTAATGGGGCCAGACATCCTTAATGAATTCCAAGTTGCAAGTCAATGCGCTATCTCGCTACGTATGTACGCACGTACGCGCACATGCAAATTAAGCTCTAATAGTGATACTAATTTGAGCAATTACGCTCCCGCATAGCCTGGATGTATAGTACTGGTGATGTCATAAGGTCGGGCACTAAACATTTACATTGGTTAATACGCTGCGCTTGTATTTTAGGGCGGAATGAAATTATTCGTTATTAATTTGAATATGGCAACCCCATTTTGCCAGCAACAGGGCGGGAAGAAGCAAGGCTTTTGTACGCTCCTCTAAAAATCAACACGCAACGCAACGCAATAACTAACTTGACAGATCGGTCAGGCAAGGGTACAAGGTGAGCAATGTACCAATACAAAAAATTTATAGCTTCGTTAACTACGGGTCGCGGCGACCGCAACCGTCACCTACGTCGTCGGTCCTTACTTCAAACAGGACAAAGATTAAGACTTACCAAGAATGCAACACAGTAGTAGGGGTGTATGGCTATGAGATTCTAAAATAGCATCTGATTTGTACATACAGTTCAAGAGAAAACACGAGGGATTGAAAAAATTACAATTGTTCCGAATAAACGCCGCGGCGTTTATCTGGGATTATACGGTACATGTCCATTTATAAACTGACACGACAATTGTAAGAGGACAACCTATAGTGTATTAAGGGTGCTTATCAACTAAGCAGACAGTGTCTCCCTAGCAATGCACACTTTACATTTCCAGTCATGACTATCATCTTTAAATACTGCTTGGGGAATGTTTTCACATGACTCGTGGTACCATTCCTTGCAGCCAGTGCACTGAGCCATCCGTTCTTCTCCATCATCTGGCATGCGACAGTGACAGTATACATACAAATACTCTGTGTTAGGCTTTCCTGGTTGGATGTTTTTTGAAGGGAAAGGTGTCATTTGTTGACTTTTCAAACATTCTATGAAATGTGGTCTTAACTTATCCTGCTCATAGTAATGGCTTGCTGGGTTCAATCCAAATGCCAAATCAGTAGCAAATGCTATTGCAAATACTCCACAGTCTGATGATCCCATCTGACTTTGAGTTTTCGGAACTCTTGTTGTAATCCGTGAGCTGCTACAGCACAACAAAGCAGCAATTTGCATCTTTACATCCATAGGTATTGTAGAGAATTTGCTGTCAAACACATTAACAGAAAAGGATTGAGTGTGCTGAACTGTAATCCAATGGTTCCCTCCTGCATTAAGTATTTGAATGAAGGACTCTCTTGTAACAGGAAATGATAAGTTCTGCCTTAGCAAAGTGCTATACAACCCACACAAGGAAGGAAATTGGGAGGATAAAAGTGATGATGCTGCATCCATGTGCGTATCATCAAGCCAATCCCCACTTTGAACTGATTTGATCATTGTGGCTTCAGTCTTGTGCTTGGCAGTTGTGACACGCTCTCTGTTCTTCTTTACCTTCAATTCATTTATATCATCACAATCATCGGCCCCAGTTACTCTCTCTACACTCCTCATCCCCATCAGCTGTTTCATGGCACTCCTTATTTGTACAAGCACGCTTTGGATGGCAGTGACTTGTATAATAACCTCCATATCCTTTACAAGGACAATGCCTATTCTTGCATCCTTTGTACAATTGCATTTCAACTGATCCTTCTTGGTTCTAGCAGCTTCCCTAAGGCTTAAGGTAGGTAGCTTAGAACTGTCTGCACTATACTTGAAAGGGACAGACCCGGTGTAAGGCATTAGTTCACCACTTGGATAACAAGTTGATATAATTCCATTTTCACACCTCATCATACAGAAGTCAGACATACATGTAGATGTAGATAGAAAGTTTAAAAATAGACGAACACAGACAAAAAAAAACTCACTGAAGACGGTAATGATCATTCTTAGCCTCCAAAATATAGCACAGCAAGCGAGGCATATCAGTTGACGATCTTTCATTTCTGGGTATCCTTACTGTGACACTATCTCCTGCAGAATGCGTTTTGATTTGATGATGTTTGCGCTTGGCATACTGGATCTTCATTCGTTCTGATACTCATTGTCAACTTCTTCTCTAATCTTTAGATGACGGGAGCTGGTTGTTAGTGGAGCCAATGGTGATGTCACTTTTGGTTCACTGAAAGGTTATATCATTATACTATGCAACATATTATGCTGTCATGCACGACAAACCTTATAACTGGAGAATAATCTGAATGTGAGACTGACGATTGCCTTTGAAGTGATAGAACTTCATCAGGAGATGCAGAAGACAATGAAATCTTTGAAGGGGGAGTTGAATGAAGCAAAGAATTGAATACAGGAACTGCAAAACATTTGGCATTCCTAAAATGGTATGATAAAATGGCAACAGCCATAAGTCAAACCTTACATGGTTGCAGTTACTTGTTTATCAGATATTGGTGACTGAGCAGGTAACTGATGACACAGTGGTGATGATGGCAGAGCTGAAGGTGACGATGCAAGTTTCAGACCTCAAACTGGTGATTGAACTTCTGGGCTTGATAAGGGACTTCTTGATGTTGGTAACATTTGAGAAGATGAGTGAGGAGAAGCAATGTTTTCATCATCACCTGTAGTGGATGAACATATAGTTATTCAGGAAAGCCATGTTCATGTACTGTTATACGATTGATCGCCTAGCTCAATTGTGCTTATGCATATTATGCACTGACTGTTTAAATTGCTTCTATGCGCTTGTTGATATGAAGCACTCGATAAGAATGGCATATATGATATTATATGGGATCCTAACCTGTGGCAATGAGATCTGCAACATCTTCCTCCAAGATACAAGGGTTCTTTCCCTTCGGTAGTTCAGCAAATGGAGTTGTTCTTGGAGGTTGCCCAAAAACCACTTCATAGGGCTTTTTTTCAAAGTGCGGCATACTTGAGTATTAAGATTGTCTGCAGTAGAATGTGACATGAACATTGAATAAATTAATTAATTAGTTCAACTTACATTGAATGCAAGCCAACCAATCAGACCATTGCACATCTCCAGACTCCTTCCTCTCATTTTTCATTGCCTGAATCTGCATTTCTACAAGATGATTACCTTTTTCAACCAACCCTTGTGACTGTGAGTGACGAGGACGCCCACTGATTATGACAATCTCTCCCAGCCATGATCGAACAACTTCTTTCACAATCTCGTTGACAAACTCCCTCCCATTGTCAGATTGCAGGATCTTGGGAAGGCCCAAATAGGGAAATACTCTTTTCACTAAACCAACAGATTTTTTCATTAAAGGCCACAGAATATGGAACTTAGACCAATTATCCATGTAATGAGCGATGTAATGATATGAACCATCAGGCATATGTCTCATATCAATGAGGTCAATCTAAACATGTAGGAATGAGGCACATGAATAATAGTAGAATGCTTAACATAACATAATCACTTTACCTGGCATCGAGTTAGAAAACCTGATGACACTATTGGTCTAAGTGGAGCAGTGCTATTCTGGAGTTGTTTATGTTGACAAATTGAACATATGTTACAGAAATACTGCACAGCTTCTCTAGGTAGGCAGTCATACGTCTTCTGTACCTGAAATTTGAGAGTGCAATAGTGATATACTGACATAAATAATATTATAACTGTTTTGATGCACACTAAAAAATTAATGTCAGTCTATTTATCTGCACAGTGCTGTATGAGTAATGCTAATTACAACAAAGACACCTAAAACATACTTCTGCCAGGGTTTTTGTAACCAACATGACCACTATCCAATGAATGGATACGTTCAAGGATGTCATAGAACTTTTCAACCATAGCAACCACACGATAATGTTAAATAGAGCCAATGCCACAGCCATCCTCTCCAGGTGTTTTGTCTCTGTCTAGTACCTATAGTAGGGTGCATTTAATTACCTTACTGCTGTATATTCGTGCATTTCATGTAAATAGAATAATTAATTGAATACAATTCAAGCAATTATGAGTCATACATGTGCAGTTATTATATATAATACATAGATGCATAAGAAACACTAACAATACACATCCAATATATATAACCTACAGTTCTACAAAGAACTTGCCATGCATGCAATGCCCTTCCTAAAATGGAAAATGCACACTGTGCCTCTTTACAGAGGATAGAGGATAGAACAGCTGCAACTGTTACATTGAAGGCAGCTGGTTTTCCTCTGTCAAAGCCCTGAACAAGGTTAGATTTTATCTTGAGGAAGAGGAGAACAAAGGAGCACATTCCCTCCCCTATCCGTGTACACTACCTGTATGGCATGCATGTAGGTGTAGCTTTCTTGATTTACTCACCTTGGTTTTAACCGGGAGACATAACATTAGTTCAGTCAACTCCAACTCTGCGCAGTTTAGCAGCTCAAACTTCTTTGTTCTATTCACCCAATGTCTGAAAGAAGCCGTGACGCCACTATACTCTCCCATAACAGCTTGACGAATCCTCTTGGCTTTCTCTTCGCTAATGGTTCTTCTACTTTTATCTACATTCCTTTCACGGCAAAACTTCTCGAATATCAGTCGATGCTCCTCTTTAGACATTATCGAAGTGTTAACGTACCAAGAATTTGCGCAATTTATAAATTGTTGCGCACTATGTGGATTCACATAGTGCGCAGCGCAATTTATAGATTGCCCAAATTGATAGATTGCGCCTAACAGCAATACGCATTGGATATATGAATAAAGCATAAAACTGATATACGCAATCATTGCATAATGTGGAGTGACCATTCCCATGGCGACATTTACGTATATTTAGAATTGTGCAGCGTTATAAACAGGGCGATTTCATTTGATTGCTTTGGCTAGCGGTGTTGTTTTTATTTAAATGCATTCACGTCAATAAAAAAGAAGAGTTAAGCAACGGTGGAATATCTCCAAAGTCCACACGACGAGTTAGAGTTCTCCCGCGTTCCGTACAGTGATCCCAAACAAAAGCGGGCGTCTGCTCGTAACGGTAATTGAAGCGGGGGGGGGGGGGGGGGGGCACTTGCCAGTGTAAAATTAAAATTAAAAAAATAGAGGAAACAAGTAAAGAAAAACATTCTCTGACGAGAAAATTGGTGGGATATAGGAATTGGAGGCAGAAGTGGTGTAAAAAGGAGAGGAACAAGGTTTTGAGAAAAGGGTAATGTGACAAAAATACTATATTTAGCACGTGTAAATGTAACAGAACCAAAAGAAGTGCTAAACATAGGATTTGTCTTATTACCCTTTTCTCAAAACCTTGCTCCCCCCCCCTTTTTACGCCACCTTTGCCTCCAATTCCTATATCCCACCCAACTTTCTCGTCAGAGAATGTTTTTCTTTACTTCTATATATATAATTATGTATCTTTCTAAGTGTCACAGACAAAACGTCACCAAATGCTTGGCGTGGATATACTTGCTGAACGGCGGGCTTATTACTTTTTCACCCAGCGTTCACATTTACCCTCGTGCATTTTTACTGAACCGCGCGTGTTAAAGTAATGCTTGTTACGCATGCCCGGCTCCATGGCTACATCATTTACAGTACGTAATGAAGAAAAATATTAACTTAGCGAAGGTCTTCAACCTAAACAAGATATGGAAACGTTGTTGCATGAAAATCAGTAGTAGGCGCTTCGCTTTCTTTCGCTACTATCGAACGGGGCACTCTTGTTTAAGTGGCAAGAAATATAGGAAGGGGCTGAATTTCGTTTGAGTAAAACCTGGATGCATAAGAGGTCAGAATCTATCTCACTTTGGTTACATACAATGAGTACATAAAGCTGCTAGCTGTCGTATGATGTAATTCTTGTAAATGCCATGGTTAGTTTAAAATCTTGATTATTGTGGTTTAATGTTATCAAACGAAAATGTCTCACGTGTAAAATGACTGTGCATCTGTATTTCTTTCATGTAGGCACAAATGGGATAGTAGTGGTGAATTTATTCAATGATGATGCCAAAAAAAACATATCCTCAAGTGTATCGCAGTTTCATTTGGATGTATTCAATCCCGACAATGTATTGCTAACAACCATTCGTCTCGTGAGCTGTTCGGGAACATATCTAGGAAACATCACTTATCCGCAGGGCAGAGTCAGTTCCGTGAGACTGAGAGGTAGAGATTACCTGGGTTACGGATTTCAATATCAGAGAAATACCAGCAGCCAGTTGTCTTTTTCTGCCCACCCGTGCAAATATCTGACCCTTGTCCCTCGCCAGTCCAGTGGTGTTGTCGTTGCTTCAGGAAAGAGCCGGATATTCTCGTTCTCTCTCTTAGTCACCGCCAGTACTACACCGGTGGAGATCAGGATAAGCACGGTTTCAAATTCTGACAGGATCAGAGGCTTGGTGTTGATGAATGGTTCTGTAATCTCTTCAGAAGCAATAGCTACCATATACGCAAACCTATCTGCTAGCAAGTTTCTAAATGGAAGCGAAACGGTTTCATTTTCAGTTCAAGTCCGTTGTGGATGCAACGTCAATAATACATACAAACAGGTGTTTCAGATCTCCAGTGTCATGGTGAGCAAGCAACACGTATCGATGCATGGACTTTGACCATACATGATAATTGCTTATGCAGAGTATGCCTACTGACCAGTGTGGTGGGTGTCTTAACGGAGGTACCTGTGTCTACCTATTTGGAGGATATTTCTGTTCCTGCCTGCCGTCTTTCATAGGAACCTACTGCCAATCAAGTAAAGAATTAATATATACGCACCATTTATGCTAATGCAATACACTTCTCTCTTTTCCACAGTGAACTGAGCTCAGGTGTAGCTATTTTAGGTACATGACTGATTAAGTTTTATGTTAATTTGCATGTAAACTTTATCACGGGAGTAGGGTCCATATAGAAATGACGCATGGTATGATGAAAAACGTCACTCGCGTCGAGACTAACGTTTTTTTGCTCGAACGACGCATCGCTAAACGTGGGAAAAACAACTGGGCATAAACCAAGCAAAACATACCTTTCACAAACAGCGCCATTAAAAGTGTCACGAACGTACGCGTGTTATTATCAAGGATCACGCATGCGCAATGAAGTAGACACAGCCAAATACTCAGAATGATATCCAGCTCAATTGTTTTTATCATTTTAAAAATCTACCTAACCCACAACATGGATACAATATTTATACAGATCCTCTTATCACATCATGCTGGCGCCAATCTCTTGGAGGGGATGACCTCCACTGCATGCCCTGTGAGATGGGGAGGAGGAAGAAGTGTCGAGACACTCAACCACGCCCATATAGTCACTTAACCAGGTCACCTACACAACCACACCACAGCCTCCTGCCCGCACATGCTAACCAGTCGACCCACTCTACCACACGCAATTCCCTTACCAGTACACCCTCACAATCACACACGCATAGCCTCTGATTGATACAACAATGTAGGTAAAGGAAGTCGGCGAAACTCAGGGCCCGCGGAGGGTATTATAAAGTGTGGGGGCGGATTTTTGTACTTAATTAAGTTGTAATCGCACCTCCGTATATTCATAGAAACGCGCGTACAAATACAAGCCACTGAAATGCACAAAAAAAATCGATCCTACACATCTATATACCAAAATGTCGCTTTCGATTATCATTTATAGAGGCGAACTCAGAGGCAACTTCGTCCAGGTGAATATTAGCTGTTCTGTCCTATGAATCATGAGAGTAGCTAAGTTATTAAATCTAATTTGATTCATGCTGGAACGAAGCCACGTTTTCAGGCGACGAGGGGTAGAAAAAGATCTTCCACTGACTGAATTAGTAGCTGGATTGACCAAGATCAGTTTAGATATAGTAACAATCTCCGAAATTAGGTCCTTTTCACATTGGTCAAGGCTTTGAAAAGCACTGTAAATTTCGTGGAATGATTGAAATTCTCCACTTAGCATGAGTTTAAAAACAGGTAATTGGGCCTTCAAAAGTGTGATATTCACACCATCTGCATATTTCTCTGACATTTATTTTACTTCATTAGTTACATCAATTCCCGGTTTAAGAGCATTTAGAAGTAATGTTTCCATAATACTGTAGACCTTAAACCCTGGGTGCTTGAAACTTTGTCTAATGGCATTGGTTATACCAAATGGATTGCTTCATAGTATATGTTTCGAAAAAATTCATCAGCTGATGATGGCTGATGAGATTGTCTACTTCCTACTTTAATTTTTTTTTGGGACATTGCGATGCATGGGCAGTGAAGGTTCCGGTAGACTATGATTCTTAGCCTGTTTTTTAACATTCAGGAAATATAGATCAAACATTTCATCTGATCTCATGTGGCACCAAGATTTAATCCAAAAAAATATTGAAATGACTCCATTTGAGCTTTCACACCAATTATACGAGCCCGCATCTCAGTGTCCAATCTTTCTTCCAAGCAGATATCCCATTCAAACATCAGGGCTTCATAATTGCCTTTAATCCTTTCAAAGCTTCCTTGAACAGTCCACTGAGTAGGACACAACATTTTTATTCCAGGAGTGTCCATATGAGTGTCTGCTTTGATACTGCTCAGGATTCCCTCTCTTTTGGGTGAGAGTTTAATTAATTTACAAATTTCCATTGTTGTATCCAAGGTTTCAGATAGTACTTTGCACGCCAATTAACTCCCCTAAGCCTTGCTGTTCAGTGTGATTCTTCAAGTGAAGTTAATTGGCGTGCCTGGGGTGATCGAACAAGCTAATGCCGAACGGAGGAGGATGAATACTGACGCTAAAACAGACCGGGAAGGTACCGCTGCCAGACTTCTGGATACAATTCCTAGCGTATCGTTATCAGCCTAAGGTATTAACGAACATTTTCCTCCCTTCGGCGATTAAAGATCTACTATTCATGTCCAGGAATAATAATACTATGTTACCTCACGTGTATAAAGACCTTGTTGATTGCCTAGATCTCAGTGACATAGCGCAGAAGTTTTGTTCCTCAATGAAAGGAGTACCCTTTTAAGAAATTTTTAGTAACCAAGCTGAATACACATATTTTTTTTCATTCATGGATCATTTTTAAAAATTAAAAAGTTGGCCCCCCCAATCTTAAAATCGTTCCTACGCCACTGTAATACGTGCGATTCAGTCGGCGCGTGAACGTATGGGGTATGCCAGAACAGTTCCGAGTCATCGAAGACGTGGTCCGTGGTCGGGACATGTTCGTAAGCTTACCAACAGGTTGCGGCGTTCTGATCTGCTATGGGTATTTATTTGACGAGCTATCGGTTCTAGAGGTACGAAGCAAGACACTCACAATCGCGCTAAAAAGGCAAAGAGCGAGAAACGATGTCACAGCCGATCCTCATCTTAGGAGAGTAGCAAGCTCGTCGTCTGAGTCGAGCGACTCCGACGCATGCAAGAAGAAGTTCAAGCGGCGCGAGAGGACCCACCACTCCAGGTCGCGGGAGAGCAACTTCCTCAACGCCCCCTTCTGCCTTCACTACCATGTCCCTACCCCTCGAGGCACGAAGTCAAGAGGGGTAAGCATGCCCACTTTGATAAACTTACCTCTCTCATAGACGATCCTTCCTCACTCCCCGTTTGACTGAGATACCCAGTAAAAAGGTTGATGGAGTGCTTGATTCCTTGGCAGAGTGGTCAGGTTAAATTTGTGACAGAAGGCGTAGTACTTCCTGGTCCCTGCCCTGTATAGGGGATCGACGTTGAAGGGGCCACAGCTCTGTGGAGGAGGTGCCTCAGGCGACCTTCTAGAGCTCTGCCAGCTCTTGAGGCACTGGTGTGGCAGTTCCTCTGAACCAGGCCCCATAACCACAGGTGCCAGAGGCATCCATGTACAACTGGATTGGACTCTGCATAGTTCCAATCTGGGGAGATGAGTATAGAAATGCCATTCCAAGATGGTAGGAAGCTGTTCCACCATCGTATGTCAGCTCTGGCTTCAGAATTAAGATGGTATGGTGGTGGAGCCTCATCAAAATCAGCATTCAGAATGGTTCCAATCCAGGCCTCTGAATGCATGGGAACTCCATTCAGAGGCCTGGATTGTAACCATTCTGAACTCCATTCAGAGGCCTGGATTGGAACCATTCTGAATGCAGATTTTAGGTCTACCTTGGCCATCACGGCTCCTTTTTCAAATCTGCTAAGGAGCCCCACCACATTGTCAATTGTGGAGTAATGGACAGTGAAAGTAGGTTGCGTGCAGTGAAAGGAAAGCGAGGTCCGTTGTAGGGTGTGTGCAGTGAAAGGAAAGCGAGGTCCATGGACACACCGTCAGGAGACACAGGCCTTGTCAGGATGATCTTTCAGTTGCTGGAGCTCACGTAGTCCCAGGCAAGGGGGCAGGCCTTGGCGGGGTGCTCCCCACCGCAGGCTGTGACCCAGCACTTGTGATGCAGCATAGCTTACATTTACCTTGACCGGAGTAACTTCGCTTATGAGAGATAAATCAAAAAGCTGGCGTTTAGGATCGCGGGTGATACCAATGCTAAGTGCACTGATAATCGCTTCCTTAATAGGGGAAGATATTGTACGAAGAAGGGAGAGGTCCAGAAATGTAGTAGCTTGCTAATTAAAGCATTAACGCATTCTTGCGGAAGATTAATATTATTCATACATGACGTTGAATGTAAGTATTATGTAATCGCTCGACAGAAATTTGTACAGGACACCAGACCCACTACTCGCGTAGGCGGTGATGTATCCATCCGCAGCTGCAATGTAGGTCTGGGTACGAGACTAATCATGACGCCCCTCTACCGGCTGACTGAGCGTGGCCGAGCGTTCAAATGGACCAGTGAATGTGATGCTGCATTCCAGGAGTTGAAGCAGAGGCTGATATCGGCACCAGTGCTCATCTTCCCTAATTTTGACAAACCTTTTCTCCTTGACACTGATGGCAGCGAGACTGGTGTTGGAGCGGTTCTGTAGTGCGTGGTAGCTTACGGGAGCCGTACACTCAGTAAAGCCGAGCGAAAGTACAATGTCACAAGGAAGGAATTGCTGGCTGTAGTCACCTTTGTGAAGCATTTCCGTCCTTATCTTCTACAAGTAGATAAAAAATTTCTCTTTGAGAAATAGAGTGGGATGTAGGATTGGGATTGGTGGTGTAACAAGCAAGGAAACAAGACACATGGATTGGTACCAGAATACAACAAGACGGTCCTACATTTAGCCAAGAACCATGCATGCACTTTGAATTTCAATTAGCTAAATGTGCATGGTTCTTGGCTAAATGTAGGACCGTCTTGTAGTATTCTGGTACCAATCCATAATGTGTCTTGTTTCCTTGCTTTTTACACCACCAATCCCAATCCTACATCCCACTCTATTTCTCAAAGAGAAATGTTTTATCTACTTGTTTCCTTGCTTTTTTTTTCCTACCATGCAGAGGGATTTGTTAGTTGTCTTGAAACCAATAGCGTACAAGTGATAAAAACATTCTCTATGCGAGAAGGTTGGTGGTATATAGGAATCAAAGGCGGTGGTGGTGTAAAAAGCAAGGGAACAAGGATTGTGATTGAAAAGGAAAAAAGAAATAGACCTATATTAGCAGCATGTCGTCATGTTTAACTGTGTGTGCTAATATAGGTCTATTTAATTTTTCCTTTTCAATCACAATCCTTGTTCCCTTGCTTTTTACACCACCACCGCCTTTGATTCCTATATACCACCAACCTTCTCGCATAGAGAATGTTTTTATCACTTGTTTCCTACATTTTTTGGTAGATTTAGTATTGTATTTAGTTCTTGAAAAGTAACCATGTAGCAAGTATGTCAAATGACAGTTTTATTTTAGAATCTCGTGGCCATGCAATTTTTTGAGGTGTGGGTGTACCATTAAAACACACAGTATTACTATTTAAACAATAAGTACAAGTATTTCATTTATAACCCAGGAGCATGTACTCTTGTATAGGATATACTGCTGTATATTCTGGACCAGGATATACTTCTGTATATCCAGGATATATAGCAGGTAGAGCAGGTGGAGCTAATCCTGCAGCTGGACATGGAACCACTCCTGGACCTGGACCTGAAACAGGTGATTTAAACAACCATTAGTTAAAACAAATCCTCCACTGGCAAGTGAAGCCATATAATACATCAGACAAAGATTACATGTACCCACTGATCTCACGCTATTATCAGATAAACCACAATACGTTGTCATCAGCAACTTTGATACTATTAGATATAAATTATGCACCACAATACACATTAACATTATTACGAAATTGTTGTCAGCGAACAGCGTGCACATATTTCAAACAACAGCACGGAGAGAGATGCAATATCTTCCGCTGTAACTGTTGCATAAAATATTTTAGCGATACACCTTTCATGCTATAATTTATGTCCAGATCCAACATTCATGGTGTAACGCACCTTCGGGGTGGTCGCTTTGATGGTCCTTTCAGTAGCGCGCTTGACACCTTGTCGTGTCTTGTATTGCACTCGTTTGGCATATCTGTAGGTGTACGAGTGGCTAGTTGTTGCCGGGTTTTTTTTCTGTAAGGGCGGTGGTGTGGGGGAGACACATTCTAATTGGAGCCTCTTGCTTCACATTATCTGCTGTAGACTGTATACCGTAGTATCTGATCGCGTATGTAGTTCCACCGACAGAATTCGAAAGTTATGCTATATAAGAAGCTATAGTATAGAAATCAATTCGGTCAAAACAATTATATGCGATAGTGTCGGGTACTTACGTGTATGGTGGTTTTGGCTTTCATTTCAAGCTGCGTAACGAATGATAAGAGTTGAGAGTAACGCACAGGCGTCATGCAGAAAATGATACCTTGAATATTCGTCAGGAGCCTTCCTATAACGTTATCGCTGATCCATTCCGTTTCTCAACCATTTGGCATTATGGTTGGACATTTATACATGGAGCCGTAGGGACCCGAAAAGGCTCTTGGATTCAGTGCGTATACCTATTCCACAGCGTGCGGAATTTGAATCACGCCCACGACACGTGGCTATTATTGCATTTAAAAATAGCTAGCTGATGTAATTGGGTATTTTTAACCGAATACCAAATGAGGTACTATTCGCTTTAGTTAATTGCCCGAACAGTTAGGCGTCTAACAGACCCCCGAAGATAACCTGCGGACGCATCCTGAAGCGATTGGTACACTTGGCATGCTATACAAACGTTCCTGTCGTGCGTTATACTCTCCGGAAGGAAGAAGAAGAAGAAGAATAAGAAGCCGACGGAGGAGAAATTTTAGGTGGGACTGGGTACGGACGATGGGGACGAGTTTTTTTGTTCTCTAAAAGTACACCGTCTTGTGACACAAATACAACGCAGAACTGTTGTCCTTTTTTATATCGCTCGAATGCCACTAAGAGCGAAGTGACCCGATTCTTAAATGTCCCGCTAGACGTGAGTGACGTTTTTTTAATGACATTCATGATACTGTTGGATTCCTATATGGAACCTACTCGCGTAGGTTCCGATTATAATTGTGCCAAATAAGTTAGCACTATCGGTAATTAAGATTTCATCGGCGTTCAATAATGTTACGTAATTATGGTTCCCAGTGAGCATTGGAGATGTACTGCTGTACTGTACCACCAGGTCTGATTGCTTATGCGAGGTTTGTTCGTGGTATATGTGGTGACACCGCGCGTGCGTATAATGCCTTTTCACATGTTTATTTGATCAAAAAACACATCTTATTTTTAGTAAAAATTAGCGTGTACAATTCTTAAACGAGAACTTGCCTCGCCTTGTACGTCCCGGTTGTCCCCTCCTGTAGGGATAAAAATAACTGAAGCAGGAGTGGACCAGCTGTGGCAATTGGAGCAGGAACAGGAGGAATGGGTTCGTCCTCGATGCTGCTGTACATACATACCCGCTATATCTTCTATTGTAAGATCCATATCTGTATGTAGATGAAAAGTACACCAAACCATATTCGCACCCCCATATTATGGTCTTGAATAGAACAACTGAACAATGATTCGGAGATTACCATTATATATACTGCTGCACCTCATTGGTGGGAAAGTAAAAATAGTTGGCTTATCAAACCTGAAGTGAGGCTTCAAATGGACATGTTAACTATGGTCGCATTGCAATGCTGATAAAGTCCTCATACTTTTTTTGGGTGATGAGATATTTCAATTGTCACTGAGGTAATGAGTTCATACTTTGTAGTTTTCTCACATGTGACAATCAGAGTTAGCATAAGGTATAGGCTTCCAAAATGCAAAAGTTAGCTACACATTACTACACCCAATTATATCCTGTACCATATGCATAGCATACATGATTAAGTTTGACATACTAACAGTTCATATGCTACCATCGCTAATTCAACTCAAGTATCCCATCTCTTGACAATCAATCAGCATATGGACACACTAATTTTAATTTTTACATGGTTGCATTGCAATGCTGATAAAGTTTTTGGGTGATGAAAATTATCATTATTCCAATTGTCACTGAGTAATGAGTACATTCTTTGTAGTTTTCTCACATGTGGATTATGCATGACAACTTAATCAGAGTTAGCATAAGGTATAGGCTTGATACTTTCCACCAAAATGCAAAAGTTAGCTACACATAACTACACCCAATTAGATCCTGTACCGTATACGCATAGCATACATGATTAAGTCAGTTCATATGCTACCATCGCTAATTCAACTCAAGTACCCCATCTCTTGACAATCAATCAGCATATGGACACATTAATTTTATTTTTACATGTTATATATTGGTTGTGGAAGGTTTATGCACATATACGCCAGCATCGCTATGCCCCAAACAAGCTGACATGCTAATTATATGTATACTAAGCATTACACATTTGCACATATAACCTTTTGCACATAACCTTCCCTTAAAAAAATCTTGAATGCATTATGTTTGGAATTACAGTGCTATGCCATCTTATTCCACTACCTAGTAGCATGTCAGGAAGTATGACATACATTGTCAGAAGCCAGCTAGAGCTGAAGTGTTGTGTCAACAGTTACAGGTGTTAATGTAACATCTGGGAGCAAAGCATCAGCATGCTGAGGCAGGCATGAAGTGCTAATCCCTAGCCTGCATGACATGTGATACCAGGAGCAGGACTCAAAACCAGTTTAGATCCAGTAATCCTCATCCCTTTATTAAAAACCCCTGCTCACCCTTACCATTGTTATACTGCTATTGTGTGGTATTATATTGAGGGGTGTTCATATCACAAATGTCTGCACTTAGATCACGATCAATGTGGCAACAATTACCATGGTCACCTAGTGCTACTCAAATGTCCGCTACAGAAAAGTAACTTTGTTTTTATAATTATATCTACCTCTTCATCACACAAGCATCTACACTGACAGGTGCAGAGCCACTTTTTGGGATGATCACTTCTTTCACCCTTACTTTTATCCTTTATTTCATTAGCCACAACACACAAGCCATTAGTGTCAACAGGGATTGCAATCATTCTAGTGCGTACTTTAGTCAACCAACCATTCATGTGGTTCTTTAAAATCTTCAACAACCTTTTCTTGTACGTTTTATTGCTATTTAGTGTCTTTTCAAGCAACACACACCCTGCCTTTTATCATCTCTTTGTGAGACAAAACCTAAACATTAAATTTATACACCCTGCCTTTTACATCTCATGGTTCAAAGAGATAAAACCTGAGTAAAAATTAACTTTATTTTACCTAACTTTTCATTACATTAAAGTTACACATCAGAATGCTCAGTAATCACCACAGTACTTGTTACAGTATACACGTAAACTCACCGTTCAATCTTGACTTCTTATTGTCCAGCACTTGGGAGGCAGTGTTTAGATCAAACCCAGACTATTTAGCCTTTTAAACTGCTCTTCTTGTTTCAGCATGATCAAGGTAGCATTTGTGCTCACCAACCCGCTTGGATTCAGGGCCTTTTTGGTACCACCAGGTTCTTTCTGCGTCTCGCTTCGATCTGCGTCGTCTTTTCTTGCTCGCTTCGTCTCAGGGTCTTTTTCGTACCGCGCCCGTCCAGCGTCTCGCATGGGTCATCATCAGAGATACAGTTTGAAGATACAAATTAAAATAGGATGACGAGGGTCTGTACCTTGCCCTTTTCTTAACTCGATCTCTTCTATTTCATTACTCGCTTCGTTTCAGGATCTTTTTCGTACCGCGCTTGACCAGCGTCTCGCATGGGTCATCATCATAGCTACAGTAAGAAGCAACAAATATATACATGTTGATAGATGGGAAGATACAATAAAAAATAGGATGACGAGGGTCTGTACCTTGCCCTTTTCCTGACACGATTCACTCAAGATCCCGTTGTCGTTCGTCGGCTCGCTTCTGCTCAGAGTTCGCATTGTAACGTTGTCCGGCTTTTGCTTTGTTTGCCACCGAACTAGGTTCATGCTTTGCTCTCATTGTACCGATCTCTTTTGACGCGAAGGCATGTTTCAACCAGAACATACATTTTGGTGCAAATATCTTTTTTTTCCCGCTTTTCCTAACTTGAGTTATGTTTGACGAAAGGAAGGAGAAGGTGAAGGAGAAGAAGGAGAAGGAGAAGAAGGAGAAAAAAATGGCGGATTCGAGGGATCGACTATACCGTCTGGAGACAATGGCAGGGTTGCGAACATCGCGCGTTGGACTATAGATGCAGCGTGTTTTGGGCAGATTTTATAGCGACTGCCAAGTGGCTACGAAGCGTATTTTCTGTTTTCTAACGCTCGATCGAAAACCACGCCTACGGAGCCAATCCTACACAGGACCTACTACCGTAGGTCCTGATAGGGCGACACATCGTCCTTCGCACTGACCACAGTGCGCTGCAATGGATATACAGTATGAAAGAGCCTGAAGGACAGCTGGGGCTGGCGCGGTGGTTGGAGCAACTTCAGGAATATGATTTCGAAGTGGTCCACCGAAAAGGGCGCAACCATTTAAATGCAGATGCACTTTCTCGAGTGCGTGAGCCGACAGAAAACGATTCGGCAGGTGCGTTTGCAGTTGTGCCAGTAAAGAGCAACCTTCAGCTGCTTCAGCAGCAAGATGAGGACATTGCACCCATTATCCAGGCTATTTCTTCCGGGAAGACCCTAAGTTCTAAGGACGCTGAGGGAAAAAGCAGGGAATTCAACCAATTCATTCAGCAAAGGGACCAGCTAGTGTTGGAAAATGGGATTCTCTAAGACGGTATGAAGGCAGTGACGGGGATACTTTCCTTCAGCTGGTTGCTCCGAGGGAGATAAGAGAGGAAATTGTGCAACAGTTGCATGAAGGTGCCTTTGGGGCCCATCTGGGTAAAAATAAAACTCTATACCGGTTGAAGGAGAGATTCTACTGGCCTGGGCACTCGGATGACGTTAGAAAGTGGTGTAAAACTTGTGCTACCTGTGCAGCTAGGAAGAACCCGAGTAAAAGAGGCAAGGCCCCACTTCAGAATGTAGTTGCAGGGTATCCGATGCAGATCGTAGCTGTGGACATTGTTGGGCCTATCTCGCCATCAACGACAGGGAATGCATATATATTGGTGGCTTCAGACTATTTCACGAAATGGGTTGAGGCTTACGCCATTCCGAACCAAGAGGCGGTTACAGTGGCAACGAAGCTGGTGGATGAATTTTTCTGTCGCTTCTCTGTACCCGAACAACTGCATTCTGACCAAGGCCGCCAATTTGAGTCGGGAGTCTTACAGGAGGTCTGTCGTCTGCTCAAGATCTACAAAAGCCGCACGACACCTTACCACCCACAATCTGACGGTCTTGTAGAACGTTTTAACAGGACCCTAATCAGCATGCTGGCTACCACTGCATGTGCATGACAACCCAATAGACAGGGAGTCGCATCTCAAAAAGGTCTGTATGGCGTATACAACATGAGTGTCCATTCCTCCACCGGATTCTCACCGTTCTACCTGCATGGTGTTCGGACGGCAGGCCAAGCTACCTCTATAGACATCGTATGTGGCTCCAAGGCCGAGTTGCACCACCAGTATGCGAGGAAATTGAAGCAAACCTTGGAACGTGCCTACAGTACTGCCCGCGAACATGTAGGCATATAAGATAATTTGTATAGTTAATCATACTATAAAATAGATTCTATGAATACCCAAGTTCATGATACTACTGGCAGGTCTCCGTATGAGTTGGTGTTTGGTCAAATGCCTAGAGAAGTTGTATTTCCATCAAGCAAAAAATCTGCTATTATTTTGGAGGAGGACTTGGAGGCTGATGGCGTTGTTTCTGACAGTGTTGATTGTCACAATAGTGTCATAACTACCAAAAGTACAAACGACAGTAAAGAACTTTGTCAGGAAGGTAATCTCTGCATTGGTCAGAATCCAGATGTGTCAAAATGTGATGATGGTGAGCCTGAATTTCTTCTAAAGGATGATGACCATGACAAGCATGATGAAACCAGTGGTGCTAATTTCGAATTTAGAAATCCTGGTGGAAATACAGATTGTGATGGGGAATTTCCTAATGTAATTGTGGAAGCAGATGGAGAGCATGACAATGATGAAACAGCAACAAGTGATGTACATGAGAGTGATGCAGGTGGAGTTTTTCATAATGAAAATGTTATTCATATAATGAACATGTTATCAGCGAATCCACGGCGTCGCGGAAGGGGGGGGGGGGGTGGGGGGTGGGGGGGGGGGAGGACATTACGCACATGATTGTATAAGTATCCCTAGACCTTAATCTTGCCCTGCTAAATGATTACCGTACATGTAAATGTACAAAGCACAGACATACGGCGCCTGTAGTGGCATACCGGTACTACTATATACCCGGTAGCGGGTCGGCCATACGAAATAATTCCTTTCTTCTCTTCAACTGATACCAGTACACGTCCCCGACGGCTGACCCGTGCACCCAGTCGATTCAATGACGGTACATCTGAATCAGAATCCGATTCTGATCTTTCTGATGCTGAGTTTGACGACGAACTTCACTCCAATGGGATGCTTCAGAGGATGAGGAGAATGCAGCCCTGGCTGCCGCTTTTGCGGAGGCAGCAGGTGCTCTAGTCTCGCAAGCCAGACGTACTTCGTTGTCGAACGACGCGAGAGGACTGGGGACGAGTAAAACGTTCTGAGAAGTACGTTTTACTCGTCCCCAGTCCTCTCGCGTCGTTCGACAACAAAGTACGTCTGGCTTGCGAGACTACAGGTGCTCTTCGGCCTATTCAAGTATGATCAACAGCTACGCTAACATTCATCATTTCCGCCAATTATAAATCGCCATAAATTTAAAGATTCTGAGACTTCCGCCAATTACAAATATTTCGCCAGTTAGTTAAAATAAATAGTTTTGGCTCCGCCAATTACGTCTTGTCAGTACGGTAGTCGATCCCTCGAATCCACCATTTTTTTCTCCTTCTCCTTCTCCTTCTCCTTCTTCCTTTCGTCAAACATAACTCAAGTTAGAAAAAAATGATATTTGCACCAAAATGTAGCGCTCGATGCGAAGTTTCATCCTGTGTGAATATTGAAACTATATTGTTTATATCAGTTTCGATATAAATTAATAAAGAGTGTGCGTGGGTGTATTTTTGCCGATTTATAAAAAATGAAGTATACTTGCGGATGGACAGTTGGATAAGGATCGTAACGACCCATATGTTGTCGGGCTTTCGTCTATAGAAATTGCTATTGGAACTTTGATTAATTGCCCAGGACCCGTTTACTAAGCTCGTGATCTTGCACGTGTTCGTAATTATGTTCTGGTTTAAACATGCAAACAAAGCAAAAGCCGGAGAACGTTACCAAGCGAACTCTGAGAAGCGAGCCGACGAACGACAACGGGATCTTGAGTGAATCTGGTCAGGAAAAGGGCAAGGTACAGACCCTCAGCTCGTCATCCTATGTTAAATTGTATCTTCCCATCTATCAACATGTATATATTTGCTTCTTACTGAAGGTATGATGATGACCCATGCGAGACGCTCGTCAAGCGCGGTACGAAAAAGATCCTGAAACGAAGCGAGCAAAGAAATAGAAGAGATCGGGTTAAGAAAAGGGCAAGGTACAGCCCCTCGTCATCCTATTTTAATTTGTATCTTCAAACTGTATCTCTGATGATGACCCATGCAAGACGCTGGACGGATGCGGTACGAAAAAGACCCTGAGACGAAGCGAGCAAGAAAAGACGACGCAGATCGAAGCGAGACGCAGAAAGAACCTGGTGGTACCAAAAAGGCCCTGAATCCAAGCGGGTTGGTGAACACAAACGCTACCTTGATCATGCTGAAACAAGAAGAGCAGTTTAAAAGGCTAAATAGTCTGGGTTTGATCTTAACACTGCCTCCCAAGTGCTGGACAATAAGATTAAACGGTGAGTTTATGTGTATACTGTAACAAGTACTGTGGTGACTACTGAGCATTCTGATGTGTAACTTTAATGTAATGAAAAGTAAGTTATTTTTACTCAGGTTTTATCTCTTTGAACGAAGAGATGTAAAAAGCAGGGTGTATAAATTTAATGTTTAGGTTTTGTCTCACAAAGAGATAATAAAAGGCAGGGTGTATGTTGCTTAAAAAGACACTAAATAGCAATAAAATGTACAAGAAAAGGTTGTTGAAGATTTTAAAGAACCACATGAATGGTTAGTTGATCAAAGTACACACTAGAATGTTAGCAATCCCTCTTGACACTAATGGCTGGTGTGTTGTGACTAATGAAATAAAGGATAAAAGTAAGGGTGAAAGTAGTGACCGTCCCAAAAAGTGGCTTTGCACCTGTCAGTGTAGACGCTTGAGTGATGAAGAGGTAGATATAATTATAAAAACAAGTTACTTTTCACAAAGCCTGTAGCGGATATTAGAGTAGCACTAGGTGACCTTGGTAATTGTTGCCACATGATTGTAACCTAAGTGCAGACATTTGTGATGAGAATAGTGTATGAACACCCCTCAATATAATACCACACAATAGCAGTATAACAATGGAAAGGGTGAGCAGGGGTTTTTAATAAGGGGATTAGGAATACTGGATCTAAACTGGTTTTGAGTTCTCCTGGTATCACATGTCATGCAGGCTAGGGATTAGCACTTCATGCCTGCCTCAGCATGCTGATGCGTTGCTCCAGATGTTACATTAACACCTGTAACTGTTAACACAACACTTCAGCTCTAGCTGGCTTCTGACAATGTATGTCACACTTCCTGATATGCTACTAGGTAGTGGAATAAGATGGCATAGCACTAATTCCAAACATAAATGTTTTTAAGGGAAGGTTATGTGCAAAAGGTTATAAGTGCAAATGCTTAGTAGATACATATAATTAGCATGTCAGCTTGCTTGGGGCATAGCAATGCTGGTGTATATGTGCATAAACCTTACACAACCAATGTAAAAATTAAAATTACATAGTGTGTCCATATGCTGATTGATTGTCAAGAGATGGGATACTTGAGTTGAATTAGCGATGGTAGCATATGAACTGTTATGTCAAACTTAATCATGTATGCTATGCATATGGTACAGGATATAATTGGGTGTAGTAATGTGTAGCTAACTTTTGCATTTTGGAAGCCTATACCTTATGCTAACTCTGATTGTCACATGTGAGAAAACTACAAAGTATGAACTCATTACCTCAGTGACAATTGAAATATCTCATCACCCAAAAAAAGTATGAGGACTTTATCAGCATTGCAATGCGACCATAGTTAACACTTCCATTTGAAGCCTCACTTCAGGTTTGATAAGCCAACTATTTTTACTTTCCCACCAATGAGGTGCAGCAGTATATATAATGGTAATCTCCGAATCATTGCTCAGTTGTTCTATTCAAGACCATAATATGGGGGTGCGAATATGGTTTGGTGTACTTTTCTTTTACATACAGATATGGATCCTACAATAGAAGATATATGTACAGCAGCATTGAGGACGAACCCATTCCTCCTGTTCCTGCTCTACTTGCCACAGCTGATCCATCCCTCTCATTCCTGCTTCAGTTATTTTTATCCCTACAGGAGGGGACAACCGGGATGTGCAAGGCGAGGCAGGTTCTCGTTTAAGAATTGTACATGCTAGTTTTTACTAAAAATAAGATGTGATCAAATAAACATGTGAAAAGGCATTATATACACGCGCGGTGTCACCACATATACCATGAACAAACCTGCATAAGCAATCAGACCTGGTGGTACAGCAGCACATCCCCAATGCTCATTGGGAACCATTTATAATAGTATGGAGAAAACATGAACAGGAATACAAGATGCAGCAGAATACACTAATCAGAATAAATGCAAATGCTATTATTAATACATACATACATATCCAGACATACTGAGACACACTGGCTATGAAAGTGACAATGAGGAACTATCCCCCTCCTGAAGGGAACAGCCACATCAGATCTTAAGAGGAGGGCTCGGGCATTGGCTCGCACAAGAGTCAAATTAAGGCGGCCATACAAGCAGCAGACAACCTTGGACTTGGGGGAGTTGGTCCTTGTGGCAAGGTATGATGCAAGCCGTGAAAAAGCTTGCATCGCTTCATTGCCCCAGGCTCCATATGACTCGGCCACAAGGGGAATACATGTCCACCCTAGCTCGGAACACTTGGCATCATTGGCAGAGTGCTTCCTTAGCTCAGCAGCAACCACTGCTGACCCTGATGTGCGACCCGCTTCAGAGATAAGAGTAGGTTTAAGCGGAGACACCATGGTAAGGTCAAAGGCAGCAGGCTTGCCACAGAGCCAATTGGAAGCTAGGATGTCAGCAGGGCGTGTGTTCCGAAACTCATGTCCTAGTCCACTACCGGCCTCTGCCTTGGCGCTGATGCAGGCATGATGGCAGGTTTGAAGCACTACATCCCTGAGCTTGTTGTGCCTGGATACAGCATCACCACCTCTCTTACATGTTATTGCATGGTGACCTAGGGGATCCAAGGGATGTTCTGGACACAACGCACAGGGAGGTGAGCCAGGTGAGGTGTTTAGCCCCAGCCACCACTTGATGCATGGCCATTTGGTGCTCGTTGGGGTCTAAGCTTAGACCCAGGCCTGGAGATGGTACTACAGAGAGCCAAGCAGAGGCATGGGGAGAGGAGATAGACAGGAGACGAGCCTTGTCAGCCACAGAGCTCTGGGATAGAAGAGAGTTAAATTGAATGTTTTCTAATGCAGCTAATTCAACAGTTCTGTGAGTAGTTGCATGGATAATGAAGACTGTTGGTGATTTGAAGAGTTTTGTGGACCATTTTAAAAATGACATCCATGAACGTAATGAACTGCAAGAACCCATGATACGAAAGGGGCTAGTGTTTTACATCCACACCAATATAGCATCTCAACGTTTAGAAAATACTAGAAGTGTTTTTGCATCAATTCTTGAGCACTCTGCTGGAAGCAATGTCACCACTACACCTGATGTGTTGCGTTGGGCAATACGTCATATTATTAATATAATGTCAAATTAAAAAAAATTCTTACAAGGTGTTGGACTGAAGTAGAGGTGTTTCTCAATGAGCAGTTTATAGTGTCTATTGACACAGCTGAGGATGTAGCTGTTACTTTACAACTATTAGAAATTGTACTATAGGCCATGTAGATGGAAAAGTTAAATGTAGAAAGAATGACACGTTGACATGGTTAGTAGCTAAACCTTCAGATGAACAGGAAAAAATAATACAGTTTAGCATAGCAGAAGCAAAAACAATGAGTGCACAGCTTTAAAAACGTGAAGATAATATTGCCAAAATCCAAGCTCAACTTGTTATAGAAAAAAGGCAAGAAAAAGATTCAAGTTACAGGAGGCTGGAAAAAAAGCTGAATTTAGTACTTACCAACAATGCTGAGTTGTCTGAAGTTCTCCCAGAACTTAGCATTGAACAAACAGAACCTGTTAAAAATGTTATATCTATACTTAATGGCCTTTACATTGAACATTTACGGTTTACTGAGCAAAAACAAAATATTCTGTATCATGGACACATTATTTCAGTGAAAAGTACTGGCAAAGTTCCAAAAGCCACCATCTGTTACTGGATACAGGAAGACATCGAGGAAGAAGGGAAAGATGAAAAAATATGCATATTACAGCTGCTTACTGACTATATTACTGGAGATATGATTTTTGTTGATTTTCCTGACATGTGAAATGCCTTTTTCATTGAATGGTAAAATTTTGTTTCCGAGAACATGATATATACACCTTGGGCTATATATTTCTATATCGCTATCATGAGCAGGCTGCATATTTGGCATGATTTTATGCATAATATCTGCTGTAGTACCTTCTAAAAACTATTTTTATATGCAGGTATGTGTGGCAGTTACTCCTTATATATTTGGCTGCAGTAGCATGTTTATTACGATCAGTGTAGCGAATATAAGTTAAATCGGCACAGTTGTTTTTAGCGCGGTCATTCAATTCCATACATTCAAAAGTACCGCTTTATGCTGCCGTACTGACCGAATGAAAAAAGATGATATGATAAGTAATATACCGTTGGAATGCTCATTATTTACTCTTTTTAGAACCATGCGAATTGTTGCAAAAATATCAATTTGAAAAAAAAATCCAAGTACCTATCTGTGGTGATTGACAGCGATGCTCCATGGTGCGGGTGGGAAAGTAGTGTCGCCTCCGCCAATGCCTTCTTGGTAGCATCAAATGCTTTTGATATTGCGTCACTCCAAATCAAGGTCTTCGAATTGCCTGCTAGTGCTGTGTAGAGTGGTGACATCATCCGTGCAGCACCTGGGATGAAACGGTGGTAAAAATTGATCATACCTACGAATTCCTGTAAAACCTTCACTGTGGTTGGTTGAGGGTATTGGCTGATGACCTTTACCTTGTCAGGCAATGGTACAATCCAGGTTGGAATGATATGGTGTCATAGAAAATCAATTGAATCCCGACCAAATTGACATTTAGAAGTGTTGATAACTAAACCATATTTCTGAAATCGTTGGAACAGCTGGCAGAGGTGGTCCTGTGAAAACACAGTACAATTCACCATTTAATCATTTATTGGTGTACATTAAGGAGATTGTTTTTCCGCGATAATCCTGTTTGAATCGCTATATCTATCTCCTATTTTCAACAGTTCATACTACACCATTTCTCTATAATAATATAGGTCCATGTGAGTCTTGGCACCATTGCTGGCGATGAAGATGTCGTCGATGTAGACAAAAACGAATTCCAACCTGTGGCAGACAGTGTCCAAAATGGTCTTCCCATGAAGTTGCGCTGAAATGTCCTGAATGTGTGTCAGGTATACCAATCTAGAGGGGGAAGGTAATGAAAGGAGTTCTTTTTTTTTTGCAAAAAAGATATTCACTTTATTCAGTGACTCTGCAATCAGTAGGCCAAACAGGGACATCAAGAAACAGTGCATGAGGTATTGACTTCACTATCAAATATCTTCTAGTATTAATGTGTTGCTGAAGCAGTAAGTAGGTTGCAGCTGTCTTTATGTGTACTAAAGCAAATCTTGTCAGCTAAACACACAGATGCCAGAAATCTTTTGTTTTTGTGAAGATCACTAAGGACAAAACTTTATGTGATAAGCTACCATTTTATGTATCATAACCATAAGTTCCATACCAGAACCTTCTTTATCTATCCACATTCATATGCGCAGATCATACATCACCAAATACAATTGCCAAGCACACCACAAATCTACATGCATGCATCACATGAAGTCTGCAGAGCCTTGGAGCTACTTGATGACCACACAAAGCCAGCAATGTCACTTCTATTGCTGAAGCTTTTTGTCATGAGGGTGCTAACCAATGATACATGAAGGGACTAGCCAATGATACACGGGGGGCTAGCCAATGATACATGAGGGGACTAGCCAATGACACATGAGGGGGCAGGCCAATGATACATGAGTGGGCTAACCAATGATACATGAGGGGGCTAGCCAATGTTTCATGAGGGGGCTATCCATTAATACATTGATACATGAAGGGGCTAGCCAATGATACATGAGGGTGCTAGCCAATGATATGAGGGGGCTAGCCAATGATACATGAGGGGGCTAGTCAATGATACATGAGGTGGCTAGCCAATGATACATGAGGGGGCTAGTCTTCTATGAATCTCAACCTCTGCTATTGACAAGTTAACAACAACATTCTCTCTGGAAAGTTGGTGGTATATAGGATTTGCAGGCTATTGTTGGTGTAAAAAGGAAGGGAACAAAGGAACAATAAAGAGACGAATTTATAAAAATAGTATTATATTTAGTAACGTAACTACAAAAATGCTAAATGTAGGACTATAAAAATCGTATCATCGTTGATCCATTCCTTTTCAGATCACCATAGACCTCAAATCCTATATACCACCAACTCTCAGAGAGAATGTTTTTTATATCTTGTGAATTTCGAGTTTTGAGGTGAGAGTTTCTTTTTTTTAAATGTATAAAATTTATTATGACATGCATTTTCCTCTGCAAATGTTGAGGTGAAGTCTCAAAATGCCTTCGCGTGCTACGGCATCCATACGAAATTTAATGAATAGCAGTAATAAATCACGTGAATAATCAAAGTAAGGGTTCAACAATGGCCGCTCCCCTCAGCATACATGTGGGGTTGCCCCCTTGCGAGGTTTGCTGCAGCATATGATGTACACGCAGAGTGCTACAGTAACCAGCACCAGGGTGGCTCCACCCCCTGCGGCAGTACCTACAATCACAGGCAATGGAGAAGTTTGGAAAAGGCGAGGGGTACACCAGGTGATGTTGGGAGCAGGTTGCACAGTAGGAGAGCAACTAACAGTGATGTTGGCTGATATGGCTGGAAGCATAATGAAATAGCAATCATTCAAATAGGGAGTTTTGATATCTTTTAATAACTTACCCTTCTTTCTTGTGACAGCTAGCCGCATAGTAACACCAGCAGATGGATATGATGGGATAGAGTTCTGAGTCACGATGCATATGTAGGTTCCTCCATCACTGTCCTGAGCACCACTGAGTACAAGTGTTCGATGGTCACTGGAGAAGTTCACCATTGGCTCCTTTAGTTCTGTCCTGTTCCCTCCTGGGCCCAACTTGAACCATGTGATGCTTTGTGAAGGCTGAAGTCCACTGAGCTCATGGTGACGATATGGTGAACTTATTCAAGTGTTGCAAAGGTCGTTGTTCAAGTGTTGCAAAGGGTCGTTGAACTCAATTCATGCAGTGCAATTGGCGTGTTGTTACCCCTATGTATATAAAGGGGGCATGTAATGTTTTTGTGTGTGAAATAAGCTCGGTTCATCTATACATTGTGGTTGATGCAGGGATTACGTACTGCGAGCGATAGGGAGCCGTGACATATGGTGGCAGCGGTGGGATTTGATCGCTAGTTTGTTGTCTAGCAAGTCCGCGCGTTTAATCGTCGCATGACATTGCGATCCGGAAGGGTATACAGAGATATTGAGAGCGAGACACCTATCGTTAGAACAACCGCAACGTCCAGTGGTGCAATGGAGGAGGTACAGAGGTTGCTTCAACAGTTGGCGGCGGATCGAGTCCAGCGGGAACGGGAATTCGACGAGCAAAGGAAATGGCGCGAAGAAGAGCATGTGCAACAAGGTAAAGATCGCGAGCGTCACGATGAGACCAGAGCGTACCTCGGCTTAATTGCCAAATTAGCAGAGACACGGAAGGCAGATTCCACAAAACCAGCAAATTTGAGCGTGAAACTGGTACCTCTTGGAGCGGAAGACGACGTGGAAGCATATCTCGTCACATTCGAGCGCATAATGACGGCTCACGGCATTGATGAGAATCGCTGGGCACATTTCCTCGCTCCTCAGTTGACAGGGAAGGCGCAACTGGCATTTGCGGCGCTTCCTACTTCAAGCTCAAATGACTATGAAGCAATTAAGGCGGCGATCTTGGCGCGTTACGGAATCAACGCGGAAGCATATCGAGTGAGGTTCCGAAGTTTGATACGACGGGAAGGTGAAACGAACAGTGAGACGGCTACCAGGTTGATGGATTTGTTAAAGAAGTGGATGAAGGAACACCAGACGATAGAGGAGATCCAGCAGTTGGTTGGGTTGGAGCAGTTTCTGAACACTCTACCCTTAGAAAAGCGGCTATGGGTACATGAAAAGAAGCCGAAGACCTGTGTAGAAGCCGGAGAGTTAGTCGATGAGTACGAGCAAATCCGACGGAAGGAACCGCCAGTAGCCGAGAAAAGTCCCAAGACAGATGGTGCGGGAAGGAAGATAAACAGTTGTACGTATTGCGGACGTACAGGACATACTGAAAGTGTATGCCGGAAGAAGCCAAGGGAGGAAGAGAGCGAGGGACCAAGATGCTTCCAATGTAGGAAAGTTGGTCACATTTCTCGTAATTGTCCAGAACGCAGGGCACTACTTTGGCGAGAGGATTCCGAGAAACGGAGTAAGGGATCCGGAGGAAGACAGAACAGTATTTGTCAGTCAGGAACGGTGGAAGGACAAAAAACCAGGATCCTTCTAGATACCGGATGCTCCAGGACGATGGTCTCCAACCGATTGGTTCCTCTGGAGAACTACTTGGAGGGCAAGGGAGTATCGGTACGTTGTGCTCACGGTGATATTAATTTCTATCCTTTGGCCAAAGTGGAAATAGGCGTGAGGGATCTGAAGTTCATCGTGGAAGCGGCAGTTGCAGAGAACCCAACGGTTCCGGTGTTGTTAGGGACAGACGTCCCTGAATTGTTCCAGTTGCTAGGTCGGCACCCAGAGGAGACGTGTCCCCAAGACGTCCTGATCGTGATGACGAGGGCAAGGGCGCGGCAGCAACTAGAGGAAGAAATTCTCCGAAAGGAGAAAGAACGGGCAGCGGGAGCACGACCGCGCTCGATAGAGGAGAGCAGCAATGGTTCTCCTACGTTGAGTTCCGAAGTTCCAAAACGGGAAGACCCGGTCGTTGCCAAGTCGAAGGGCATTTTGGACATTTCGGCTGACGAACTACAACGGTTACAGGAACACGATTCCACCCTGGCTAACATCAGACAGATGGTCGCAGATGAAGCTCGGAAGGGTGAGGGTTCCGAATATTTCAAGAGAGACGGGCTCCTATGCAGGAGATGGGCGCCCTATGGTCGGAAAGAGTTTGAGATTGAGCAGTTGGTTCTACCCAAGCAGTTGCGGAGGACTGTGTTGGAACTAGCTCATGAGATACCCCTCGCAGGACACTTAGGTAAGGAGAAAACACGTCGGCGTGTGTTGCGCCGGTTTTATTGGCCTAATGTGTTCGGGGATGTGGAGGAGTTTTGTAGAACCTGTGCAGTATGTCAAAAAGCATCACATAAGGGAGCGGGGAAGGCCCCTTTGATGCCATTACCAGTGATCAGTGAACCATTCAGCAGGGTGGCCATGGATATTGTAGGGCCATTGCTTACGAGTCGGGCGGGTAATCGATATGTGCTCGTGGTTTGTGATTACGCCACGCGTTACCCAGAGGCAATCCCGTTAAAAAGCATTGATGCTGAACATGTGGCTGAGAAACTGGTAGAACTATTTGCTAGGGTGGGAATTCCAAGGGAGATCCTTACGGACCAGGGCAGTAATTTTATGTCGCAACTCCTAGTGGAGTTGTATCGTCTGCTGCATGTGAAACCGATTAGGACAAGTCCGTATCACCCTCAGACAGATGGCCTGGTGGAGCGATTTAATCAAACGCTCAAGAGCATGCTGAGAAAGGCCACGGCAATAGATGGGAAAGATTGGGATAAGTTAATCCCATACCTACTATTTGCATATAGAGAGGTACCCCAGGCGTCGACAGGGTTTTCACCTTTTGAGCTCCTATATGGTAGGGATGTGCGGGGACCCCTTGATATTTTGAGAGAGACCTGGGAGGGAAATGAAAGCCAAAATGAGAGTGTAGTTAGTTATGTCCTCTCCACGAGGGAGAAGCTCAAACAGATGGTAGACTGTGTGCATGAGAACATAACAAAGCAGCAGGATAGGCAAAAGAGGTGGTATGATGCCAAGGCTAGAATGCGGGAGTTTAAGCCTGGAGATTTGGTGTTAGTGCTATTACCTACGTCCACAAACAAACTACTAGCTCAATGGCAGGGACCATATCAAATAGTAACCAGAATGGGGAAGTTGAACTATATGCTAGACATGCATGACCGGAGGAAGCGTCAACGCGTGTTCCATGTTAACATGCTGAAGGGTTACCATGTAAGAGCTGTAGTGGAAGAAGTGGAAGACAATCGCTATGCTGATGAGCTGGAGGAAGATATTCCAGTGTGGAACGAGCAGAGCAAGGAAGGGGCTAAATTTGGAGAAGAACTAACCAGAGAGCAGATGAAGGAACTGCAGGCCCTACTAAACAACTTCAGCAGCGTCTTCAGTGATAAGCCAGGACGTACAAACATGGCAGAGCATAGTATAATCACCGAACAGACAATCCCGGTGAGGAGACCTCCATACCGATTACCTCAAGCATACAAGGAGTTAGTGAAAACTGAGTTGGATGATATGCTGGAAAATGACATCATTGAGACTACAAGCAGTGAGTGGGCATCGCCAATTGTAATGGTGAAAAAGAAAGACGGTTCCCTGAGGATGTGCGTGGATTACCGTCGGCTTAATGCAGTTTCCCACATAGATGCCTACCCCATGCCACGCATCGATGATCTAATTGATGGTCTTGGAAATGCAAGGTTCATCAGTACGCTGGATCTGACTCGTGGTTACTGGCAGCTGCCTGTTGCGGAAAAGGATCGGCATAAGACGGCGTTTACCACACCTTATGGCCAGTTCCAGTTCAAGGTGCTACCTTTTGGGTTAAGTGGAGCACCTTCATCATTCCAGAGGTTGATGGACAAGTTGATTAAGGGTTGCGAAGGTTTTACTTCAGCCTACTTAGATGATCTGGTGGTGTTCAGCAATTCATGGCAAGAGCACTTGTCGCAGTTGAGAACGGTGCTGAATCGCATCAAGGAGGCTGGACTAACAGTAAAAGTTGGAAAATGTCAATTTGGTACAAGCAAATGTGTGTACCTTGGACATACGGTTGGTAACGGGAGCGTGGAACCAGAGTTGACTAAACTACAAGCGGTGAAGACATTTCCACTGCCGGAAACGAAGCGTCAGGTGCGAGGGTTTCTGGGCTTAACTGGGTACTATAGAAGGTTTATCCCTGACTACTCCAGTCGAGCAGCCCCTCTGACAGACTTGACCAGGAAGTCAGCTCCAAACACAGTTAAATGGTCACAACAGTGTAACGAGGCGTTCGAGACATTGAAACAGTGCCTGTGTTCTGGTCCAGTATTGAGAAGCCCTGACTTCGACAAGACATTTGTGCTCCAGACGGACGCATCTGACCGAGGAGTTGGAGCAGTCCTGAGCCAATTCGGTGATGATGGTGAAGAGCATCCTATTGGCTACTACAGCAGAAAGTTGTTGCCGAGAGAGGAACGCTACTCAACCGTCGAGAAAGAATGTTTGGCTATACGGTTGGCAGTGGCGGCTTTCAGAGTCTATTTACTGGGACGTAAGTTTGTTATTCAGACGGACCATCGATCGCTGGAGTGGTTGGAGCGTCTGAAGGAAGGGAACCCGAAGCTGTGCAGATGGAGTTTGGCGTTACAGCCGTACGAATACACGGTTGAACATCGAGCAGGGAGAGCGAATCTAAATGCTGATGCGCTTTCGAGAGCAACGAAGGAATTCGTTGCCGGGGAAGGGTAGTGGAGTGTGAAGGCTGAAGTCCACTGAGCTCATGGTGACGATATGGTGAACTTATTCAAGTGTTGCAAAGGTCGTTGTTCAAGTGTTGCAAAGGGTCGTTGAACTCAATTCATGCAGTGCAATTGGCGTGTTGTTACCCCTATGTATATAAAGGGGGCATGTAATGTTTTTGTGTGTGAAATAAGCTCGGTTCATCTATACATTGTGGTTGATGCAGGGATTACGTACTGCGAGCGATAGGGAGCCGTGACATGCTTGTACTTGGGGGGTCAGGAACACCAGAGACATACACCTTCAGCTGTCCACTGGAGCCTGCCTCAACACTGACATCATCACTGACTGCATGGACGGCTGGGTTAGCTGCAAGTGAAGTGCATGTGTGGGAGGGAAAGGTAATACAAATACATACAGTGCTGGATTGATTTTATTTCAAACGCTATTAGTGGTCAAATTAAACCGTGGGAAGCTATCATACAAGTGAGGACTGTACATACCACTCACCACTTGTGATGTTAATAGTCACAGACTCATTGGTTGTACTGTCAGAACACATGTAGATACCAAGATCACTGTTGGTAAATCTATCCAACACAAGACGCCTTCCATTTGCCACTGTCTGTATCCAGTAAGCATTAATAGCCAAAGGTCCAGTCCAACCAACACCAGCTCCATTACTAGAGGTTGTGTTACAGTCCAAGTTATCACTGAAAGTAGTCAGGCCAATCCATGTGGCCAGTCTTTCAACCATCCAGGATTGGGTGGGGTTAATGTTTGGAGGGATTGGCTGACGATAGTGATAGATCTGGAGACCTGTGCGAATAAGGGAGTTCACGTGCATGAAAATTGCTCCGTTTGTGTCCGGAGATAATTTACTTTTACTCGTTAATAGGCCTACATAACACAAGGATGCTATAATGTACCAACGCCTACATAATCAACCAACGTCTACCGCACGACCTGGGCGGGCATATCATGCTCACTTGTACATGCGCGCGCTCTGACCTCTGACGCAAAGCAAGGAATCGAGCACCAGCTGCAAAGTCCACCAGAAATTCATGGTATGACAGTACAACAGTGGCGTAGGAACGGTTCAAACAGTGGAGGGGGGTTAAATTATTAATTCATATAAAGTGGGTGTGGTTATTCGTGGCCGTGCGCTTGCTTTGATTTTGTCGCCATGCAAGGGGCTGGGCGGATACAGGATAAGGGGGTTGAGACACGCGATACGAAAAACAAGGGGGGGGGGGGGGAGAAGGTGTACGCTTCAGGAACAATGCGAAATGTGGGGGTGGGGGGGGGGGGGGGGAGGCTGCTTAGCGAAGAGGGGGAGATACATGTACCTTATTAACCCCCTTCCTCTTTTGTATCCGCCCCTGCGATGGTCTCGCTTTTAACCGATCTCAATATAATTTTATTCATAAATATGGGCACAAAATATGAGGGTGTTGCCGCGATTACGTATTTGGCCGTAATCGCCTAATCGCGATATATCGCGATATAAAACCTTTAATCGCGATATTTAATTGATAATAATAACCTCGTGTAATCATGGCAAACTTAAGGAAAAGAAACCCGCAATCTTACAACTAAAAGCGATCTGGTTCCTGTGGACCGCAAAAAGCACAAGTGTGGGAGCATTTTGGGATACTTGCAAAAGGAATACTCAGCCTCTTCGTGGGTTGTCTGTCTCTTACAAGGCACGACAACACCACCACCAATATGATCCTCTTGCACACGCCACAGGTTAAAATTTGGTTAAGGATTGTGGCAAAAAAATAAGATTTTATCTGCATGTGTTTTTAGTATTATTTTTTCATTGTACAATGTACATAGCGACAAGCGATCGGCCGACGACTGCAGCATGCATCTCTGTTACGTCTGTTGCAACGGTTGCATCTGCAAGCAAACACGCTGAGAAAAACAAAATAGATCAGTGATTTAGTCATTTGAATGAGTTAGTGTATCCATTGGTATCCGAATTGACTAAAAAATATCTAGCTGTTCCAGCATCCACGGTTCCGTTTTTTCTACCGCAAAGAACATACTACAGAAGAAAAGAGGGGGTACCCATCCTGCACGGCAATAAAAATGCATCTTCCTGCGTCACAACTCTAAAATAATGACTACTCTTATAGTGTTAGCTTACAAAGCCCCCCAAACCCGCCCCTCCTTAGTCAATAAGCCCCCAAATTTTGAAAGTTGTCTACGGCTATGGAAATGTGCAATTACTTTGCACAGCTGTATCTCCTCCGTATAATGGATCAAGTAAAAATTAACGAACAGGACAAATCGATAGGTACAGGACTCCTCTGCGTATTAAGCGAATTTGAAGTTAATTGAGTTCCTGCCGAAAGATATGGCCAGTTTGAACCCCAAGGAGTATCGGACGTTGCAACACTGGCACATTAAAAGCTGCCAAAGGCACTGCTTCGCAACATCACGTGATATTTGATGCAGTCTCTCAAAAACACAATACTCTAACGTTTCTTCGTCGGATACTATGCACAGCTTATCAAAGCTTAGAAGTGAAAATAGTGCCTTTGATGAAGACCCGTGTAACTTCCGACGTATACGTTTTTCCATACAATTAAAACGGTGTACATATGCACAGTGTGATAATGCTTTAAATATATAACCAAGCACACCATTTGTACTTTTCAAGCCAAACACAAATGATTCACAAATTTGAAACTGTTTTAGCTCAGATGAAAAATCACACATATATTGCAATTCTGAAGCATTCTCTACCATAGATCTCTAAAGGGTATACCTGGCTGCCACTAACTCTGTATCAGTCAATTTGAAAAAGTATCCAAATTTGCCTTCTGAATGAAGCAGACAGTCACGCCAATGTTTGATACGTGAGTATATAGATTCCATCACTTTTTTGCATTCTAAGACTTTATAATTGATGTCAAATTTCAAAATACTGCTATTCCACTTAACTCTAACCTTGATTGCCGCATTTTGATTTTTACATGCTATTGTAGTATGTAAGTTTTTATGAGCTTGATGCAAATCAGGCAAGACAAATCCAACCACACTAAAACTATTGTCACCATAAGATCTTCGTAAGCAAAACAGTTCAATGCATTTTATTGTACACTGTCTTGCAGTACAAGGCAGCTGTTTACCTGAACGGTTTTCTATAATAAGCAAAGGAAATGAACTGCGTTGCCAATGCCTTTGACTATGCATGATCAGGTATGTCATGCTTACACAACTCACCAGTTACAGAATATACAGCAACATCAGGTTTAAAATCTAGATTACACAACCAGCATGATAGATTTAGAGCAGGGAACACTTGGCGGTTAGAAGTCACTGCTACATTTGATTTTGTAATAACACCATTCAATTTCCATTCTGTGCTGCTACTTCTATCAGCAATAATGGTAACATTTTGCTTAACTGATACATCTCTTGCATCCACATAACTAGCTACAGCAATTGCAGCAACAAATTCAGTCTTCTCCCTCCACCCTTCGTACAATGTATCGGTATCAAGTCCTCAGCGGAATAAAAAATATTTTTTTAATGATTAACCACGCCTACACGTAGGGGTTAAAGTAGGCGTTCCATCTCTGGAAAACCTTTTTTTTTTTTTTGGCAACAGGATGTGGATTGTCTAAAACAGGAAGAATGCTTCCAGCACGAGGTGTCTTTGGAGAGTCAGGTTGTTTGGGAATGCAGCCCAAAGTGGGTGGTAAACTGCACCTAAAGCTAAATATTAAGCACGGGACCGATAGCAAACAAGTACCGTGAGGGAAAGGTGAAAAGCACTTTGAAAAGAGAGTCAAAGTGAACGTGAAACCGTTAGGAGGGAAGCATATGTAGCCAGGCGTCGCTCCGTCCGAGGTTCAGATTTCGGAGGGCGACGCGCGGGCGTTGGCCTCGGCCAGCGATCGCGCCGTCGTCCCCCGGGTTTGCAATTCTCGGCGGAGCTGGCCAACGTGCGCGCTGAACTGCGGTCGGGTGGTGTCTTGACTCGCCTCTAGGGGCGAAGTTCGAGGTCGTATAGCCGATCGTATGGAGCTCGCTGGCGACCGAGGAGAGGGTCGCTTCGACCCGTGTGCGCAGGCCCTCGTGGCTGGACCACCCGCGCTCGGGTAGCGGGCGCTCCCGTGGACTACTTCTGTAGTGCACGGGCAGCGCTCCCGCTGCCAGGACGCGGGGGTCGCATCTGCGGTTGGCTGTAGGTGGCTTCATCTGACCCGTCTTGAAACACGGACCAAGGAGTGTAACATGCCCGCGAGTCTTTGGGTGAGACGAAAAGCCCTGTGGTGCAATGAAAGTGAAGCGTCGGCTTGCCGACGCGAGGCGAGAGCACCCTCCGGGTGCCCATCGTCGACCGATCCTATTCACTTGTGAAGGGATTCGAGTGAGAGCGTGCCTGTTGCGACCCGAAAGATGGTGAACTATGCCTGAGTACGTTGAAGCCAGAGGAAACTCTGGTGGAAGCTCGTAGCGATTCTGACGTGCAAATCGATCGTCAAACTTGGGTATAGGGGCGAAAGACTAATCGAACAATCTAGTAGCTGGTTCCCTCCGAAGTTTCCCAACAGGATAGCTGGAACCCGATGGCAGTTTCATGAGGTAAAGCGAATGATTAGAGGTCTTGGGGTTGAATCAACCTCAACCTATTCTCAAACTTTAAATGGGTGAGAAGGCCGGTGTCACAGGATTAAGCGTCCCCGGATAATGCGTCCGACCGGACGGCTTCTGCGTCCGCCGGACAGCCAGTCCTAGGAGCCACTGTCCCCCTGGACATCGTATCCTAGGATAGCATGTGCCCCCTTAGGAGTAATCGTCCCCCCGGACAGTGTATCCTAGGAGTTGCTGCCCCCCCCCCCCCGGACAGCGTATCGTATGTCTCCCTATGCGTGTGTAGTACAAAGGGGTGGATTTAGGGGGTGGGTGGGGGGTGGGGGGTGGGGTGAGTAGGGTATACTCCCCCCTCCCCAAAACCTATCTTATAAAAATTCACGACTTCTTATGCACCTTTATACATGTATATACATGGATCTACAACATAAATCATACGAAATCACACGCGAGCGTATGATTTATGTGGTAGATCACACAGTGATTTCTAAATGATTCCATGCATTTTTTCCCTGTGGAGTCAGTGTCACCCAGTGCGGGAGGGGGCACATCCCCTCCCGCACCCACCCCTTTTGGTGACCCACGTACACTTAATCCATTTACCCTCCCCCGCCCCAAAATCCTGCGTCCACCCCTGGTACATGAATGCATCAATCCGCACCATGCAAGACTTAGTCGGCTATATTGGACCTCGTATCCTAGGACCACGAGTCCGGCCGGACGCGTAATCCTAATGGCGGACCTAGTATCCTAGGACCACGAGTTCTTTTAATCAATTCCTCTATTTTCTTTCCAAATCATCAATCTTGTCCACGATTGCTTCAAGATGTACAATTCTTTCTTTCAACAGTCTTAATTCTTCACAAAAACTTGCAGGTGTATCAGTGATACTTCTTTGGAGTACTAGTTTTATGTCCTTCTTCATGTCTTCGCGCCATTTTTCTCATTAGAATGGACATGTCATTTTTACACATGCGTGCAGATGCTTATTCTGAGATGTCGACGTCAAAGAAAAGTTTGCAGTGTCTGTGTGACTGTTCACAGTGTCAAAATAAGCATTATTGTTCTTATCCCACGCGCCAAAGACATCATGCCATATATGGCCTGTTACCGTTGTCTTCCTTAGCATCATGTACAAGTGCACGTGCACAACAGATGCACATGACATCGACGTATACTACTTTTCATCCATCCTGCGATGCTGGTTGTACAACCGAGCCTTTGGTCACTGATGATACAGTCACTGGCATCGTTATAGTTGCATATTATGCATTTTATATTTAATACTAACAAGTGGTTTCAGGCGACAACCACATGCAGTACAGCTTTGATGAATACAGAGAATGATGAAAATGGTTCTGTTGATTATATACATGCGTCCGTTTCAAGCCTTTCGTCTGATTCAGATTCAGGTAGTTTTTTTTTTTTTAAACTACGTGCATGTATGAGATTTTTTTTTCTAGATGGTGTTAAGTTGGATTCCTACTCAGAATCAAATTTATTTGATACTTCATCACCATTTGAGCAAGGTATGACAAAGTTTAATGTTTTGCATATAAAGGCATGGTACACAATCTTGGAAAAGTAACAGTGTGTTGTTATTTAATTTATAATTATCCAGGTTTCATTCAATTTTTTTTGTATTTGTGTCTTTTGTCTGTTTGTATTGTGATGTATTGAAATATTGCTGATGGAGTTGATTTGAACACCCTATATATCATGATACAGGTACGGAAATGCAGCAAATAGATAGCACTCATGAAGAAGGTGAAGGCCTGCCATCAGGTAACTTACTCAAACAGCATGCTGTTATCATGTAGACAGACACTAGTTTTAAAATAAATAAAATGCTACCAAATAAATATTAATGGGACAGATCTAAGGAAATAAAATTAAATACTATACAGAGTTACATTATTTTATATTTCACTTCATATTTACTTCTGTAGACAATGAAAGCCACGAAAATACATGCACAATTCCTACTGCATTAACTGGCGAAATACATGAGCAATCAATTAATGAAGATAAACAAAATGAGCATATATCTCATGGAGCAATTCTTAAATGGATGTGTGCAATGTTGTTACAAAAATACTTCAAGTTTAGATTATCCAAGGCAGTTCTTATAGCATTTTGTGGACTAATTTCAATTTTACTAAAATCAATTGCTCATCCACTTTATGAGATTTTCCCAACCACATTAAAAGGACTATATAAGACTATTGGTGTCACTCATATGGACATGGTGATATATACAGTGCGTCCAAATAACAAATGTAACAAACTGTACAGTTCTATTGATGCAGAAACATCCATAACCTGTACTAATGTTATCTTTTGAAAACCTTGTGGGCACAAGCTTGGTTACCAAAGAAGTCTAGCATTTAGTAGAACAAAAAGGATGCCCTACAAGAAATACCATTTTCTACCTCCATCCACATGGTTAAAGTACATGTTCAAAGATCCGCAGTTTTGTAAGTTTATTGACAGTTCAAAGCAAGGTTTTGAATCACCTGGAGATGTATTAAAAGATGTGCATGTGGGCATAAGCTTGGTTACCAAAGAAGTCTAGCATTTAGTAAAACAAAAAGGACGCCCTACAAGAAATACCATTTTCTACCTCCATCCACATGGTTAAAGTACATATTCAAAGATCCGCAGTGTTGTAAGTTTATTGACAGTTCAAAGCAAGGTTTTGAATCACCTGGAGATGTATTAAAAGATGTGCATGATGTGGAAAGCTTTTGTCATTGATCAAAGCACATCTGAACCATTCTTCTTAACATCAAATAACATTGGTCTGCTTCTAAACATTGATTGGTTCAAACCTTTCAAGCGTTCTGAATACAAGGTTTCTGCAATTATGATCTCTGTTCTCAACTTACCAAGGCAAGAACATTGTAAGACTAAATGGACTATGATTGTAGGAGTGATTCATGGTCCATCAGAACCAAAGGGTAATATAAACACCTTCCTAGCTCCACTGGTTGATGATCTTTTGTTATTGAAGGATGGTTTGGATTTACTTCCCAATGGAAGTAATGTTAAAGCCGCTCTACTTGGCCTTTCAGCAGATATGCCTGCTTTAAGAAAAGTTGCACAATTCCTAGGTCACAAGGCTGACTTAGGGTGCTCCCGTTGCACATTTAAGGCAGAACGTGAACCAGGCAAACAGGGTGCATCAGGGAAGATGAGTTATTACACACGGTCATATGCACCACAAAGAACGAAAGCCCAAGGAATATCAAATCTGCTGAGTCCTTAACCCTTAACACAGGCACAGAACATTCAAAGAAAAAATGGTGTCCGATACAGTGAACTTCTTAGGTTACCATCCTTTGACATTGTAAGGATGACAATTACAGACCCAATGCACACGTTTTTGCTAGGAATGGTCCAAAATGAAACAAAACTATGTCTATCATCTCTTTCAGGCACAAAACTATTAGAGTTTTATAAACGTTTGAAAAACATAAAAGTGCCTTATGATATGGGAAGGCTACCAAATAACATCAACAGCAGTGAAGGGCTTTCAGGGCTCACAGCTCAGCAGTGGAAAAATTTTGCATGTTTATATGCTAGGCCATGTCTGTCAGGGTTGATATCTGCCAATGCTTACAAAAGTTACTGTCTACTGTGTGAAATAATTGAACTATTGATAAAGCCTACCTTTACTAGTGAAGAAATTAATGAACTCTTTAGATTGTTAAATGAACATCACAAATTGTTTGCTACAGTGTATGGGAAGTGGGAGGTTACAATTAATTATCATATGACCTTACATATACCTGATGTGATTTATTACTTTGGGCCATCCCATGGATACTGTTGCTTTGCGTATGAACGCTTAAATGGGTTCTTGTCCGATATTCCTAACAACAATCAAAATATCGAGCTTCAAATCATGAACAAATTTCTTCATCACAGGTTGTAGATATTGATATAAGTTCTGTGACAAAAGAAGACGTTTCAATGATTACTAAAGGCAGTGAAAGTGATACATCATTCAGTGATAGTTTACTTTAGATATCAAATTTGCTTAAACCACTTGAAGATGGATTTCAGTTTCAAATAAAGTTAGACAGAGATGTTTTGAATTGGCCAATTGAACTTCTTCGTCCTAGTCAATTGAGAGTAAGAGGGAGTGTTGAGTTTATAGGAGAATTAGAAGAACATATGAGGAGCACTGATGTAAGTGCATTGCCACTAATAGATAAGTTTGCGCGTTGCTTTGTTAATGGACAAACATTTTCCTCTGAGAACAATTCAACAGACAGAGGATCAGTCGTCAAATCCATGTTTGCATTGAAAGAGAGCAATGATATTCATTCGTACTTTGGGGTGGTTCGATTCTATTTCAAAGTATATTTTACATTGCAATGCAATATCAATGGGATTAATCAAACTGGGATGGAAGACAAGGTATTTGCTTATGTGACATGGCTGACATTTAGATCACCCAGCAAAGATAAAACATCTGGCCTTTTCATGGTGAATAACACATTCTATGAACGTGATAGAATTTTAAGTCCAAGGCATTTTGTGAACCGTTGTATTCTAGCTCCAGTTGCATGGAAAACATCATCATTCTATATGTGTGAACTTCCCCTGTGAATTACAATGTTGACAATAATACATGGATATATATTTTTAAGTTTTAATTAATATCATGGATGTGTATCAAAGGCTTTTGATTTCAAAATCACCCTTAGAATGTATTCATGGAATTTATTTGGTACAAAAACATGTACATGTGTATACTGCATGAACATGAATTTAAAAATTTACACAAGTGGATTCAAAATCATATTCAAATCGCATGAATCACATGACAAATCGTTTTAAAAATCACAACGTTATTTCTGGGGAACAAATGCGTAAAATAAAATAGTGATTTTCCACATGATTTTAAGAATCAACGCTTGATTTTAGTGGATTCGGAATCATACTCAAATAATATGAATCATCTGACAAATCATTTGTAAAATCATAATATGATTTGACGCATAATTTCCCTGTGGCAGACACAACCCTAGTAGTGGCGTGATGCGAGTGGGGTTGAAAACTGGTATTTCTGTCACAGCTGATGGAGCCAGCTCTGTGGAGCCAGCCTGTGGAGCCAGCTCTGTGGAGCCAGCCCTGTGGAGCCAGCCCTGTGGAGCCAGCCCTGTGGATCCAGCTCTGTGGAGCCAGCTCTGTGGAGAAGATGGTCCTTGTCATGTCTATTGTAAGGGCAGTCGAATTCACTAAGCAATGGTACTCCTGGTTCCATTTCTTCTGCCTCAACCCCCCAAATTATGCAAACAGTAGCTCCATTTCCTAATGACAGGGTTGCCAGAAGCTCTCCATAACTGAACTGATAGTTAAAGGAAAGATTGCCAGTCATTTATGTGAAAGTGTATGCACACATATACCTGCTGAAATGGTTTGCATAACTGAACATAGCTTCCTGTCTGTACACACCAAGTCTCTGCTCTGTGACATGGCTGCATAGTGCTCATGGCACTCTGCATTAGGTCATGGTAGATTACAGGTTATTTTCTCGTTCCTACGGCCCTGCAACATGGGCTAGCGCTCTACTAGGCTCTCCTACAACATGGCGAACACAAAATACATCTTTCGCCACGCCCACTTTATTAGCAATGGACGCACCAATAAAATTAATAATGGGTGGGGCTATAATGCTTAATTTAAATAGATTCATCAACCATCAGAGATAAACATTAGCTCCGGCAAACATTAGTGTTGACACAGTGCTCTAGATCTATGGTTAACACTGTACACATATAAACATTCCCCCTACCTTGAAGCAGGTCCAGTCTCTATCCTCGTAGTGTGGTCGCTCCCTGTGGTCCTGCAGCTTGCAGTGGTGGCTGAACTCCACTTTCACCTTGGTCCCAAGGAGCTCCAAGGTGTCCTATTGAGAGGGGGGGCACGTATAACCCTGCCCCACTCAGTGTGTGAAACACAAGGGGGCCCCAGGGAGTATGAATGTATCAAGGGGGCCAGGGGATATGCATGTATCAAGGGGTACCCCCTGGCCTCCTCGATACATGCATACCCCTTGGCTGCATGCATCGAGGGGGCAGGGGGGGTATGCATGTATCAAGGGGAGGGGGGTATGCATGCATCAAACCATCACAGCACTGTCCCACTAACCACTTCAACATATCAGCACATAAACACATGACCACCTCAACACATGACCACGTCAAACACATGACCACCTCAACACATGACCACATGACCACTTCAACACATGACCACGTCAAACACATGACCACCTCAACACATGACCACGTCAAACACATGACCACCTCAACACATGACCCCCCTCAACACATGATCATGTCACATGACCACATTAACAAATGACCACATTAACAAATGACCACCTCAATACATGACACCTCAACACATGACCACCTCAACACATGACACCTCAACACATGACACCTCAACACATGACACCTCAACACATGACCACCTCAACACATGACCACCTTAACACATGACCACCTCAACACAGTACCTTGTTCTCTTCCACCCATCTCTTGGCATCACCAGCATCGTAGAATTCAACAAATGCAAAACTACGCCTGGACCTATCGATTGTCCCAGCAGACAAGTGATGTGGTGATGAGTGTGGTGTGTGTGTGTGTGTGTGTATCAGGTATGTGTGGTGTGTGAGCATTATTTTCACAAGTAAATAAAAACATTCTCACTGAGAAAGTTGGTGGGATATAGGTTTTGCAGGCAAATAGTATACTGGTGTAAAAAGCAAGGAAACAAGTTTTATCAGAAGGGAAAATGTAATAGTCCTATACTTAGCACACTTACACTAAGGCATATGCTGTTTCTGTGCTAAATATAGGACTATTACATTTTCCCTTCTGATAAAACTTGTTTCCTTGCTTTTTACACCAGTATACTATTTGCCTGCAAAACCTATATCCCACCAACTTTCTCAGTGAGAATGTTTTTATTTACTTGTATAATGTATACGTACAATCACGTGATATATATGCGTTGGATCAATTTTTGATGTTGAACACATTGCGTAAAGCTTAATTCTGCAGGGCTGCTGCGGTTGTAACTGCGATCCTGTATAGAGTACTTTCATTTCAACGGGCGGTTTAGCCCACAGAAATGTTATGTGACCGTGGTTACGCCGCAGTAACCTGAAATTTATATGCGCCAAAAGAAGGTGTATGCGTGGCATGCATGCATGTATCGTGTACGAAGATACCCTCGATATGATCGCTATTGGTGCATGATACCGCGCAGCCGCTTTAAAATATGCCATTCCTTTTGCCTCTATCTGATTTTATATATAGGACATCGTCGGCCATGTTATTATTTTTTTCTGAGTCTCGACCCCATTCTGCTACAGGATGTAACTATTCTGTTTGTAGCACATTCCGTACAAGGACTCCAGAAAACATGGCGGAGATGGCGCTGCATTCCCTCTATACAAGTAGACTGGTAAGTGATTTCAAACACACTGCAATGTGCTCATTAGCCGAGTTGGACGTTTCAGAATATCCCAATGGCGAGTCTTTTTCATCTCAGGAGGGGGTATCGGTATAGTGCATGAGAGATTTTTATTAAAAGGTGCATGACCTAGGTGGTGCGCCGACGCAACATCTCGCGAGAACCGGGGTGCATGCATGGCAGGGCCCAGGCAAGGTCATGCATGAAGGGGCCCAGGCAAGGTCGGCTTGATAATGATTTCAACGGCGCGCGCGCCACCGAAGTAATAAATAAATCATATTTAACTAAATGCTCGCGACATCATACGCCATCGGCGATTAAGAAAATGTTATCCTTTTTGCGCCACTGGCATGGGATATCAAAATTAAACCGACGCCAATACTTGAACCTGCGAAGAAATTAACAATTGGCGTGAAAAACAAAAAAGCATACGTGCGCGTGATTGTTGACTTTCAAAAGATGAATCAGTACTTTGCGGTAGCTATGGTCACCACAGAGCAGGTCTGAGGGTCCCTTCGGTCACCCCACTACCAATCATCTTCTGTAGATAGTATATGAGGGTGATGCTGAGGTGAGGTGAGGGTGATATTAAGGTGAGGTGAGTGTGAGCTAAGGTGAGGTGAGGGTGATATTAAGGTGAGGTGAGTGTGAGCTAAGGTGAGGTGAGGGTGATATTAAGGTGAGGTGAGGGTGATGTTAAGGTGAGGTGAGGTGATGTTAAGGTGAGGTGAAGGTGATGTTAAGGTGAGGTGAGGTGAGCTGAAGGTGATGTTAAGGTGAGGTGAAGGTGATGTTAAGGTGAGGTGAGGTGATGTTAAGGTGAGGTGAAGGTGATGTTAAGGTGAGGTGAAGGTGATGTTAAGGTGAGGTGAGGGTGGTGCTGTAATGCTAAGATAACAAGAGATTAGGAGGTTGGATCGTGGTCACCATGGTGACACATCATGTAATGTGTGCTCTACCTCCCCCCCTTCCCTCCTTGCTGTAGGCACTGGCCCTTATCTGTGTCATTACCATGACTACACCAGGTATTTTGATCATGTGATGATCATGTGATGATCATGTGATTGTAATCATATAGACCATATTAATCCATACATGTAATAGATAGTTGCCATGACAATTGCCATTTTCTTAGTTGGGCAGAGCGTTTTGCGTTTTGGTACATGATTTCCATCTGATAGTGAGTGTGGGTTATTATCACATACAGCCACATACACTATCACAAAATCTTGGCATAACCAACCTTCCACCATAACGCAAAGGTTGGGTTATGCCCAATTGCCATTTTCTCTGGTAGGCAACAACAGGCAAGGGCGGATCCGGCGAGGGGGTCCTGGGGGTCCGGACCCCCACCCCCTCTCGGGCCCTCAATAATGACTATGAATATAATTATCTAATGCAGTGTTTCGAATTTTTAAAAAAGTTCAGCGCTGTCCCTCTATATTATATCTTGAATTCTGCATATGCGCATGCTACACTGTACATCTCTCCCCCATACCCTTAGTTCGACATGGTACCTCTTCCGCTCCTCCCCCTCATTAATATTCATGTCGGACCCCCCCCCCCTCGCCAAAATCCTGGATCCGCCATTGAACAGTATGCATTCGGAGAATTTCTCATGTTTAGTGGCACGACTATACAGCTCTATAATGTGTTATCTAGCAAACTGCCTACAAGAGAAAATTGCAGCTTGCAACTAGAGAAGGGTCCATGGAAATCGATTGTAGTGCAATGAAAAATGAGTAGAACATTGCATGTGCATTTCTCCATGACAACAGGCCACTCCTATTTCATGTGTGATAGCTTCTGCTCCTCCACATCTGTTGCTACCTGCACATGTGGGGATGCTCTCAACCCATACAACAAGACAGTGTGGAGGATCATCAATGGAACACAGAATGTCTGCAACATGACTCTGGGCCAGACAGCCTATGCAAGTAATGGTACCAGTGCCACCTGCCCTAACACACCTGGCCTCTGGGCTATCAGTGAGCCCCCTCTCTTGGATAGTACTCCATGCGACACGTCCACCCTCTATATTAACACAACAAATAAATATCTGGAAAGGATACAAATTGAGTGCATTGCTCCAAATGGAACCTCATATGGCAGTGCAAGGTTCTCCAAAAGTATGTTTACTGTATGTGAGTGTGTGTGTGTGTGTGTGAATGTGTGTGTGAGTGTGTGTGCATTTGGAAGGAATGATGTTCAAAGCCTGCTCCAATCACTCAAAGCTGGAGTACTTCAATCCTCCCTCTCTCCTCCTTCCCTCCCTCTCTTCATCTCCCTCTCTTCTCCTTCCCTCCCTCCCTTCACCCCCCTCTCTCCTCCTTCCATCCCTTTCTCCTCCTTCCCTCCCTCTCTCCTCCTTCCCTCCCTCTTCACCTCCCTCTCCCTTCTCCTTACCTCCCTCCCTTTCCCCTCCTTCCCTGTTCACATATGATCATACCTTGTTAATACCTATGTCCATGTCATTAATACAACAAATCATGACATGTTATAAGTAAGACATAGGTACTAACCAAGGCCCAAATTTTTCTATGAGAATAATATTAAATTCTTCACTGTATCAGGTGTAATTAGAATTAACCACTGATAATACGTACTATGTCTTAAGTTCATCAGTGGCGCATTTAAAAACAATCCATCACTTGGTTTGAACCCTTAGCATTAGCAAGCTTAGGAGCGGTATGAATCGGCACTGGTGGTGTGGCTGGGGGTGGCAAACTCGCACACGTTCGTATACTTGTCAGTATTTTCTAGTTTATTGGTGATTATGCAAACTGGTTTGCCCCTCCCCCCCCCCCCCCCCCCCCCCAGCCACACCACCTCTGTGAATCAGGCTGAACTGTAATTATTCAAAGTGTAGCCAACGAATTTATGAACCGTAATCCCAGCCGTCAAATTTATATGTTTGGAGTTTTCATTTGATTTAAGACCAGGTGTCATTTGCATGCACACATCCATGTAAATTATATACGTATACACGTTAAATGCCTCGATTCATGAAATCTGCGCAATACATATAGACATGTATACCAGTGAGTCGGTTTACATGAGTATACTCATACATGTGCATGAGAAATATTAATTAATGCATATAGAAGTGCAATAATATTTCCATTACACGTGTAGTGACATGACCAATTGGTAATAATTAGTTAGTTAATTAGACAATCGGCTGTGTATATATATTGATGTATGTGCATGCAAAATCAGTTGAATCTGTTGCTGCTCTTATGACTTTGGTTGTGACCATTTCCTTGGTGGGTACTACATTGGTGTCAGAAGTGGGATGGCGGAACCCATGGATACGGCTGATAGCAAGGAACGGACCAAGGAGCTACTTCCGGAAGTACAAATGGTGAGAATGAGCTTACGGCCCCCTTCCCGTTATTCAGGAGGAACAGACCTCGTCCTTTGGTTAAAGCGCTTCGAGATGTACGTACGCAAAGCACAGGTTGACGAGAGCCAATGGACGGGCGAACTTCTTCCGTTGTTGGACGATGGGCCTTTCAGGGTTGTGTCCCAGCAAGGACTGGTCGATTCGGATGATTACGAGGCTGTGACAATGTGCCTCCGCGCTCAATACGCGCCCGAGGGAAACCATTTGGAGTGGCAGGCGAAGTTTCATAGACGAGGCCAGAAGGCGGACGAAAACTTGGTGACGTACGTTGGAGAACTGCGTGCGTTAGCGGACAAGGCCTATCCTGGATGGACCAACGAACAACGGTTACAATTGGTAAGGGACCAGTTTGTGCAAGGGGTGTGCTCTTCCACTGTGCAGCTGAGACTCATGAAAGAAATGCCCAATATTCTGGACGAAGCGCTACAATTGGCGATTCAACAGGAGTCAGTGGAAACAGCACAGAGAAGACTTAGCAAGGAGTGCGGGCATGGATCGTCGGTGGCATCCAGCGGTGTTGAGGAGTTAGCAGCGGGTAGCGGACTCGCAGCATTGTCGGTCCAACAGCGCCGGAAACAGGCCCAAGATTCTGAAAGAATGGTGGAGGACCTTAGAAAACAAGTCGAAGAGCTGAACAGACGGCTATCTGGCAAAGGAAAAACTACCGCTGCTGACCAACAACGTCAGTCCTCTACCAGAAAGCAAGGGTCTGCAGTGATTACATGTTGGAACTGCGGGGAGCGAGGTCATGTTCGGCGTAACTGCCCTCGCAAGCGGAAGGACCATAAGGATTCTTGGCAGGCGGCAGCCGTAAGTTCCACGTTAATGGTGGAAGGTAGTATAGAAGGGCGAGTCACTAGAATGCTTGTAGACACGGGTTCGGCGGTGACGTTAGTGAGGGAGGATGTTATTAGAATGGTACCATCTGGAAATTCACTTACAACGCAGGTACCTGCGAATTCGGTAGTAGCAGCAAATGGGGAGAAGTTGGACATTATTGGGCAGTGTAAATTGAGCATAAAGGTCGGGGTATCAGCCAAAGATCATCCAGTTTTGATAGCAAAGAATTTAAACCAGGAGTGCCTTCTTGGGGCGGATTTTTTGATTAAGCATGGTTGTATCGTTGACCTTCAACAACAAATTTTGCTCACAAAAGAAGGTCCTGTGCAATTCTTGTCACCTATGCGAAGTGGTGTTCAAAGTTCCCCAGTTTGTTTTGTGACGTTGTCTGAAACCATAAATGTCCCTCCTTATTGTCAAATGTGCCTTCCTGCAAAGGTGTCACGGCATGCAGGTCATTGCACCAGCAGCTCCGGTGCCCTCCTGGTGGAACCAGTGGGACGGTTTATGGATCAGCATGGCCTCTTGGTTGCTTACTCCATCATGGATGCTGCTGCTAGTCACACAATGGTCCAAGTTCTTAACCCTGGCTTCGCACCGATTACAGTGCACAAGGATGAGATAATGGGTATGTTAAAACCTATTGATGATAGTGCTGATTGTGCATCAGTACAATACCCTGCTTGTAAGCAATCCACCCAGTCTGTTAAGCATTGTATAGAGCAGATGACAGACGGCCTGGCTCCTGAGGTTCGAGAGAAAGTGACTGCCTTGCTCTGGCAGTTCCAAGACGTCATCGCGTCGGATGACAGTGACCTTGGGCGTACCCGATTGACATCCCATAAAATCAACACAGGGGATACACAACCAGTCTGCCAGCGTGCACGGAGGCTACCCTTTCATCAGCAGCAAGAGGTACGTGGGTTACTAGATGACATGCTTTCTCGAGGTATCATTGAGCCTAGTTGTGGGCCATGGGCATCACCCATTGTCTTGGTAAGGAAAAAAGATGGCACAACTAGATTTTGTGTAGATTTTCGTCGTCTTAATGATTGCACGCGTAAGGATGCCCAGCCACTCCCTAGGATAGATGACACGCTTGATGCTTTAGGGGGTGCCCGTTACTTCTCAACTCTTGATCTGGCTAGTGGCTATTGGCAAGTAGAAGTTGATAGTAAGGATAGAGAGAAGACTGCATTTGTAACCCCATTTGGACTCTTCCAATTTCGTGTCATGCCTTTTGGCTTGTGTAATGCGCCCGCCACGTTTCAGAGGCTCATGGAGCGAGTGCTTGCTGGCCTTCACTGGGTAACTTGCCTAGTTTATCTTGATGACATTATTATTTTTAGCAGGACAGTCGAAAAACACATCGAGCAATTGAAGGAAGTCCTGGAACGTCTGAAGGGTGCGGGGTTAAAGGTCCGGCCTAGTAAGTGTCATTTGTTGCAAACTAGTGTGCAGTACCTGGGCCATGTCATATCCGGGGAGGGCATACGTACTGACCCGCAGAAAGTTGCATGTGTTTCCAACTGGCCAGTACCACAAAATTCAAAAGAACTCCAAAGTTTTCTTGGTCTCTCGTCGTACTATAGACGTTTTGTAAAAGACTTTGCCCACGTAGCAAGCCCCTTGCATGCTTTGACACAGAAAGGAAGGAAGTGGATGTGGACAAAGGAATGCAATGATGCTTTCTTTGATCTGAAGAAACGCCTTGTATCCTCCCCTATACTTGCCTTACCTGATTTCAGTTTGCACTTTGTACTAGATACAGATGCCAGTGGGGACGGGTTGGGTGCTGTACTTGCTCAAACTGTTGATGGGGAAGAGAGAGTGGTGGCATATGCTAGCAGAGCTCTGAGCAGAACGGAAAAGAAGTATTGCGCCACTAGGCGGGAATTGTTGGCTCTAGTATGGGCTGCTCAGCATTTTCGGCCATATCTCTATGGAAGAAATTTTACACTACGCACAGACCACCACTGCCTACAATGGCTACATAATTTTAAGGAGCCTGAGGGACAAGTTGCTCGTTGGTTGGAGTTGTTGGCAGAGTATGACTACAGCGTTCTGCATCGTCAAGGTAAGCAGCATACTAATGCTGATGCGTTATCTCGGGGTGGGTGCCAGCAGTGTGGATGGGAAGTAGAGGAAGAGCAAGAAGCCAACACTTCCGGTTGTAATGCGGTATCACACTTATTGCTGCCAACATGGACGGAAGAGGAGATCAAATCTCTTTAGAAGGCTGATCCAGACATAAATCAGATGGTCCACTGGCTGAGAACTGACACCACACCTAGAGGATGCCCCAAGGACGCTTCCTGGAGACTTGAATCCCTGTGGGTACAGAGACGGTATTTGACATTGCAGCATGGGGTGTTGTATCGTTGTTGGGAGGACATACCAGGGGGTGGTACTCGTAGACACCTTCAACTAGTCCTGCCTGCAAAATTGGTGAAGGGGGTATTGGAAGGCCTCCACAATACTGTAATTGGTGGGCACATGGGGGAGCTGAAAACCTTAGAGAAGGTTCGGGCACGCTTTTATTGGCCAGGTCAGAGGAAAGAGGTGGAAAAATGGTGTAGGAATTGTGCTGTTTGTAACTCTAGGAAATCTCCCAGTCACAAGGCTAGAGCTCCAATGGAAATTTGTCAAACACAGAGACCCATGCAGAGGGTTGCCATGGACATCCTTGGCCCGCTTCCAGAAACACCAAGGGGTAACAAGTATATATTGGTGATTGGTGAATACTTCACCAAATGGAAAGAAGCTTTTCCGTTGAAGGATACTGAGGCATTAACCATTGCTAAAGTGTTTGTGAATGAATTTGTATGCAGGTTTGGGGTTCCAGATTCCCTGCACACGGACCAAGGGAGAAACTTTGAAGCCAAAGTTCTAAAGGAAATATGCCAGTTGTTGGGTGTTAAAAAGACTCGGACAACCCCTTATCATCCCCAGAGTGATGGACTTGTCGAAAGGTTTAACAGAACTTTGTTAGACATGTTAAGTATGGCTGTAAGGGATGATGAGCATGATTGGGACCTCCTCCTCCCTACCCTGTTATTTGCATATCGCACAAGCTGTCATGCAACCACTGGGGCCACTCCCTTTGAGCTGATGTTGGGTCGTGATGCCCGCTTGCCTGAGGATGTATTGTTCTCCATCCCAGCCAGCACTGAGGACCCCATTCGGTATGCTGATGTGCTCAAGAACCGACTGCAGTTAGCCTATGAGCGGGTCCGTCAACATATGGAAGTGCAACGAGGACGTCAGAAGGAATCTTATGATATGGATATCAAGGGGGATCCATACTGTATTGATGATCTCGTTTTTCTCCACAATCCAGCAGTTCGCAGGGGCCTTTCAAATAAGCTCCACAGACCTTGGCAGGGGCCTTTTAAAGTGGTCAAAGTCCTCGGACCTTCCATCTATAGGATTGCGGACTGCGATAATCCCAGAAAACGTAAAGTGGTGCACTTTAATCGGTTAAAGCCTGCACCGGCACAAAATACTATAGAAGAGCTGGGTGATGATGATATCATTGTTCACAGAATGCCGGATCTGCCACTTGTGGGTGCTGATCATCAAACCCCTACATTGGAGGGACTGCCACAGGACCGACTAAATCATCCAGTTCCTGAGATGGAGCACCCAGCAATTGTACCCCAAGTTCTTCCTCCAATCCAAGTCCTTCCTCCTGTAGCAGAGGAGGCTCCTGTACTGCGACGCTCTAGCAGGATAAGCAAACCGCCTGTACGCTATGGAAACCCTCTGGTACTACCAGACAACATGGACACTGCTGAAATCATTGAATGACTGGGAGTGAGGGACCACTCTTTCAAGAGGGGGAGTAGTGTAGTGACATGACCAATTGGTAATAATTAGTTAGTTAATTAGACAATCGGCTGTGTATATATATTGATGTATGTGCATGCAAAATCAGTTGAATCTGTTGCTGCTCTTATGACTTTGGTTGTGACCATTTCCTTGGTGGGTACTACACACGTAAAGTTCACATCAACGTATGCGTTCATGAAATATTCCCCATTTATATCGGCACATATTTGTATCATTGTATTAGCATGCACTGGTGGATCGTTGCTATATATGCATGGCCGAATCACTTATAAATATTCCTGCATTTCATATTCAGTTTTTGCTAGCAACAAATACGGAAAAATTAAAGTGGCTGGGGTTTCACTCCAGACCCCATCCGGTACTCCCCCAAACCCCGTCCCTGTGGGTATAAGGGGAACACACCCTCCTGCACCCCCCCCCCAAACTTTGAAAGTTGTTTATGGCTATGCTAACTGCTGGTGTTGTGAAGTAGCCAATCTTCCTCAGCCCCTCCAGCTGCTCCTAATGTGATAGTGACTCTAGTGTGTACAGGCAACATAATAAAATCAGCAACCATACAAGTGGATCCTTCACCCGTTGGTGGCATCCCTACGAGCTACATGATTAATGCCACTAGTGGAACAGCCTCATATGCAGTCAACGTGTCGGCCTTACCCAGTGGAAGCTTAGTTGCATACACCATTCCAAATGCCAATATCAGCGTCATCAAACCTGGGGACTACTCTATCACTGTGACGGCCATCAACTGTGCTGGGAGACAAACTACCTTGCAGATTGTTAAATGTATGGGTTTGTGTACAATTGTGTATTTACACACCATTCCCATGTTTTCTTAGTGAATATTTGCCTGACCATGCAATAACCGTAATAGATCCATCAGTTAGGCTGTATGTAGGGGTCCATCAGTTAGGCTGTATGTAGGGGTCCATCAGTTAGGTTGCATGTAGGGGGTCCATCAGCTAGGCTGTATGTAGGGGTCCATCAGCTAGGCTGTATGTAGGGGGTCCATCAGTTAGGCGGTATGTAGGGGTCCAACAGTTAGGCTGTATGTAGGGGTCCAACAGTTAGGCTGTATGTAGGGGTCCATCAGTTAGGCTGCATGTAGGGGTCCATCAGTTAGGCTGCATGTAGGGGTCCATCAGCTAGGCTGTATGTAGGGAGTCCATCAGTTGGGCGGTATGTAGGGGTCCATCAGTTAGGCTGCATGTAGGGGTCCATCAGTTAGGCTGTATGTAGGGGTCCATCAGTTAGGCTGTATGTAGGGGTCCATCGGTTAGGCTGTATGTAGGGGTCCATAAGTTAGGCTGTATGGAGGGTATGTTGTCAGTTCAATAAACAACTATTGTTACGACCACTCGTCACATGTCTCTTACCGTTTTTCCAGGTCCTAGTGTACCAATAACAACAAATGGTGAGTTAGTAATCTATGACTGCGATATAGTAATCTAAACTTAATGACATAACTACCATATTGTAACCTGAGGACATTTTTTAAAAGGTTATTGTATTGATTAGTTAAGTCTGCATATTATTCCGCACAAAATGGATTTGTATGAGAAGGCAAACAAAATAAGAGGCTGTTTCAATCATCAGCCGCTGTTACATGCACCATTGATGGAATAACTACACCAATCATTGAAGTAATGATTCTATCCATACAATGTGTACAGCTATTATCTTACAATGAGTTAGAAAAAGCCCGACTGTTAGTTGTTGAAGTTATTAATTCCCAGTGGCACATCAGTTAATTACCCCCAAACCCAATACATATCTATAGCTCTGGTCCATTTTTAAAATGTTCATCCATCTAAATACAAGTAAATGAAATGTTCACGTCATATTTATTTGGCATGCTATGCACACACATTGCACTCAACCATGTGCCAACTTTAACATGTCTATTATTGTTCTCAGGCAATGCAAGATCTACAGGTGAGTTAGTAATCTACAACTGCAATATAGTAATCTAAGGGTGCACACTTATACTATGTCAGAAGTGATTAGAACATGCTGGCATGTTATTAGAGATACTCCTTGAAGACATCTATATCCTGCTTCATAATAACTGTTCCCGACATCCTCCTCCCCATTCCATCCTCTTCCCACACGACATAATCCTCCTCCCCATTCCCTCCCCCACAGTGGCTGTAAGTGGATCATTGCTGCTTGGAGCCTTGGCAGTTGCAGCCATTGTGAAGCTGTGGATATGAAGTTCACAGCTAAAGAGCAAAATGTATTGTTGCCCTATTAGCAGAGGCATATACGTATAGACAATACAAGCTGTTTTGTTTTATAACTAGAAGATTTTGCGACATTTTATAAAGCAGAGCTTAGAGCATCATAATATGATATTCTATAAAGTGTCACAGTGTATAGAACCATCTCTACATGAAGGTCAGCAAGAGTGGTTCATCTGAGTGTGTGTGGCACACTCTTTGTGCAGTCAATTCCCTTCCAGTCCTGCTCCTTCCACACGCCCCTTCAGTCCTCCTCCCCTCCCACATGCCCCTCCTGTCCTCCTCCCCTTCAGTCCTCCTCCCCTCCCACATGCCCCTCCAGTCCTCCTCCCCTCCCACATGCCCCTCCAGTCCTCCTCCCCTCCCACATGCTCCTCCAGTCCTCCTCCCCCTCCCACATGCCCCTCCAGTCCTCCTCCCCTCCCACATGCCCCTCCAGTCCTCCTCCCCTTCAGTCCTCCTCCCCTCCAGTCCTCCTCCCCCTCCCACATGCTCCTCCAGTCCTCCTCCCCCTCCCACATGCCCCTCCAGTCCTCCTCCCCTCCCACATGCCCCTCCAGTCCTCCTCCCCTCCCACATGCTCCTCCAGTCCTCCTCCCCCTCCCACATGCCCCTCCAGTCCTCCTCCCCCTCCCACATGCCTCTCCAGTCCTCCTCCCCCTCCCACATGCCCCTCCAGTCCTCCTCCCCTCCCACATGCCCCTCCAGTCCTCCTCCCCCTCCCACATGCCTCTCCAGTCCTCCTCCCCCTCCCACATGCCCCTCCAGTCCTCCACCCCTCCCACATGCCCCTCCAGTCCTCCTCCCCCTCCCACATGCCCCTCCAGTCCTCCTCCCCCTCCCACATGCCCCTCCAGTCCTCCACCCCTCCCACATGCCCCTCCAGTCCTCCTCCCCCTCCCACATGCCCCTCCAGTCCTCCTCCCCCTCCCACATGCTCCTCCAGTCCTTTTCCCCCTCCCACATGCCCCTCCAGTCCTCCTCCCCCTCCCACATGCCCCTCCAGTCCTCCTCCCCCTCCCACATGCCCCTCCAGTCCTCCACCCCTCCCACATGCCCCTCCAGTCCTCCTCCCCCTCCCACATGCCCCTCCAGTCCTCCTCCCCCTCCCACATGCCCCTCCAGTCCTCCTCCCCCTCCCACATGCCCCTCCAGTCCTCCACCCCTCCCACATGCCCCTCCAGTCCTCCTCCCCTCCCACATGCCCCTCCAGTCCTCCTCCACCTCCCACATGCCCCTTCAGTCCTCCTCCCCCTCCCACATGCCCCTCCAGTCCTCCTCCCCCTCCCACATGCCCCTCCAGTCCTCCTCCCCCTCCCACATGCCCCTTCAGTCCTCCTCCCCCTCCCACATGCCCCTCCAGTCCTCCTCCCCCTCCCACATGCCCCTCCAGTCCTCCTCCCCTCCCACATGCCCCTCCAGTCCTCCTCCCCTCCCACATGCCCCTCCAGTCCTCCTCCCCTCCCACATGCCCCTCCAGTCCTCCTCCCCCTCCCACATGCCCCTCCAGTCCTCCTCCCCTCCCACATGCCCCTCCAGTCCTCCTCCACCTCCCACATGCCCCTCCAGTCCTCCTCCCCCTCCCACATGCCCCTCCAGTCCTCCTCCCCTCCCACATGCCCCTCCAGTCCTCCTCCTCCTCCCACATGCCCCTCCAGTCCTCCTCCACCTCCCACATGCCCCTCCAGTCCTCCTCCCCCTCCCACATGCCCCTCCAGTCCTCCTCCCCTCCCACATGCCCCTCCAGTCCTCCTCCCCCTCCCACATGCCTCTCCAGTCCTCCTCCCCCTCCCACATGCCCCTCCAGTCCTCCTCCCCTCCCACATGCCCCTCCAGTCCTCCTCCCCTCCCACATGCCCCTCCAGTCCTCCTCCCCCTCCCACATGCTCCTCCAGTTTTCCTCCCCCTCCCACATGCCCCTCCAGTCCTCCTCCCCCTCCCACATGCCCCTCCAGTCCTCCTCCCCTCCCACATGCCCCTCCAGTCCTCCTCCCCCTCCCACATGCCCCTCCAGTCCTCCTCCCCCTCTCACATGCCCCTCCAGTCCTCCTCCCCCTCCCACATGCCCCTCCAGTCCTCCTCCCCCTCCCACATGCCCCTCCAGTCCTCCTCCCCTCCCACATGCCCCTCCAGTCCTCCTCCCCCTCCCACATGCCCCTCCAGTCCTCCTCCCCCTCCCACATGCCCCTCCAGTCCTCCTCCACCTCCCACATGCCCCTCCAGTCCTCCTCCCCTCCCACATGCCCCTCCAGTCCTCCTCCCCCTCCCACATACCCCTCCAGTCCTCCTCCCCTCTCACATGCCCCTCCAGTCCTCCTCCCCCTCCCACATACCCCTCCAGTCCTCCTCCCCCTCCCACATGCCCCTCCAGTCCTCCTCCCCTCTCACATGCCCCTCCAGTCCTCCTCCCCCTCCCACATGCCCCTCCAGTCCTCCTCCCCCTCCCACATGCCCCTCCAGTCCTCCTCCCCCTCCCACATGCCCCTCCAGTCCTCCTCCACCTCCCACATGCCCCTCCAGTCCTCCTCCCCTCCCACATGCCCCTCCAGTCCTCCTCCCCCTCCCACATACCCCTCCAGTCCTCCTCCCCTCTCACATGCCCCTCCAGTCCTCCTCCCCCTCCCACATACCCCTCCAGTCCTCCTCCCCCTCCCACATGCCCCTCCAGTCCTCCTCCCCTCTCACATGCCCCTCCAGTCCTCCTCCCCCTCCCACATGCCCCTCCAGTCCTCCTCCCCTCCCACATACCCCTCCAGTCCTCCTCCCCCTCCCACATGCCCCTCCAGTCCTCCTCCCATCGGTCGAAAACAAGGAAGCAGTCACGAAAGCCATTAAAGCAATCGTCGAACAGCAGATGAGAGAGGACAACGAGACATTAGCACTTCAGTTCCATCGTCTCTTTCGTTCCAAGAGACACTAGCTCTATACGTACCGTCCTTTGCTGCAGACAGGCACTTGGATGGACATTCATTCCGCAGTAGCACTTAGGGGGCTTGTCCAAACTATATTTGGAAAAATTAGCGTCATTGTGACGTTAGGAGGGGGGGGGGGGGGGGGGGGGGGGAGGCCGTGACGTTAAGAAAAACTTTATTGTCCGCAAGTATTGTTTTATAATACGGAACATCTAGTTAGCTGCAGCGTTGACTCCAGTTGCAGCAGTTACGTCTATTCAGACTACACTGCACATTGAGTAATGTTTCATGCTACTAATCTAACAAAAACGCTATGACGCTAAGAGGGGGGGGGGGGGGGTTAATATGTTAACGTCACAATGACGCTAATTTTTCCAAACATAGTTTGGACAAGCCCCCTTACTGCCAAATGATCCAGGAAGCTAATAAAGGGAAGCGATTAGAGTGGGTGAGGGCAAACATCAGCGCAGCGTTAAGCTTCTAAATGCGCATGTAGAAATGTGCTCGCGAACGGAGACAACATTCTAGCAAACGGTGTTCGTGAATGGCGATCAAAGAACTTGTTAATTAGGTGTAAACTACAGGTGCCCGTGTACAGTTCAGTTGGACTAGCGTGCGGTCTTTTTAAATGACCGTGCAACTGTAATGGCATTACAAAAAACGTCAAGTTTATTTTGACCACTACTGTAATGTGTCAGAAAGAGCTGAGCTATCAGAACATAACGGTCCGTGTATTTTTCGGCCATTTCAAATTCTTAATTATCAAATACTTAGAACACGATTGTTTTGCATGGTCCGTGTAGGTCTGTGTGCCTTTCCGCCATTTCGATTTCTCTATTAATGGCACTCTTGTTTGTCCATTTGGGTGAGCTTGGCCAATGAAATTTACCTTCCCTCGGCCTCATAAAAACTTAGAGCAGAGAAGCGCGCGCACGCATACACACACGCACACACACACACACACCGCACGCATACACACATGCAAGCAGACGATGTCTGCAGGCCGAGAATTGGAATGATCGTGGCTAAGACCAGAACCAGCCTCAACTTGAACATGAATGTGGGCCTGACAACCAGAATGTCCCTTAATTTGTTGTGCCTGAGGACAGCATCACCACCACGTTTGCAAGTTGCAGCATGATGGCCAAGAGGGTCAAGGGCACTATCAGGGCAGAGAACACAATTGGAGGCATAAGAAGTCTCCACGCACGTACACACACACTCCAACTGGCGTGGATCTTTATGTGTCGTGAATACGATTAACAAACACCGATCGAACCGCGGCTTCTATTTAGCAAACGCGCGTATTAGGCGATTACCTATACAACGTAATAACTCTTCATGAATACAGATTTCAGTTGTTAGGTAAAGCTTAATTTATTACCGTTAGCGCACGACACACAGTAAACAGGCACATCCCTTCTGCTTATGTAATGATAGCGATACCATTATTTGAGATGTCGAAGTAATTAACGGTTAGCAGATAGCATATGTGGCCTCTATGAATTTTAGTAAGGATATATATTCCGACGGCGAATATATCATTAGGGAAACTGCATACGCTTAGAAAGCTAAGACAGCAAATATTTTAATGCATACTCGTTACCCTCATTCGATCGGACATATAGTATATATATTTCGTATTATAACTTTTATATATTTTTCTAGCTTGTTTTAAGTACATCATTAACAGTAGCAAAGGATATGTCATATGCAAAAGGTACTATGCACCCCTTGTTGTTAGATATCTATAGTGACGTACAAAGGTATCATGCACCACTATTATAACAAAAGAGGGTGCATAGTAAATGAAGCATGCAGACGAGTCGCAAGATATTGCTTTGAATGTGCAGAGTGTGGCGTTTTAATTTCGTGGAAGCGCATGAAAGAAAGAAGGGGACGGCGTGACAAGAACGGTTTCGCAAACGATCCAGAAAGCAAGAACTGTTATAATGGCCCGGTGCCTTCAATCTTTCGCAAGTACTATCTAGGAGTCTGTGGTAGAACAGAATCTAGTGGTCACTTAACACAATAAAGGTAGGTATGTTGCACTCCCACACACTGCTGCATACATTTTAAAAATGAGTGGAACAATGTATGAGGTCGAGGCAGCGAAAATGGACATGTTATAAAAGTTTCCTGGAAGGAGCATCAAGTCCACGGGTGCAATAATAATGTACGCGTAATTAAAAAATCAGAACCCTGTAACTCCATTCTGGACAGACTAATTTCCAGTGCGTAAAAAAGAATTTGTAGAGGATATAGGTGTCTCTTTGAATATGAAATAATTTGAAAGCTTGAAATAATATATGCTATAGGTCCCTTTTCGCTGCCTCGACCCCACGTATAAAGTTTAATATAGTAATAACATGAAATCTTGTAATCTATGCCTGTCAGTGCAGGATCCTCGTTTGGGGGTGAGTGTGTGTGCATAATTACTGATCCAACTTTCAACCATTAATATCAGCAACGTTACTACACAGAACCATGTACAAAGCATGTCACATGCACATGACAATGCACATGCAACATGCGACTAAGCTTGAAACCTGACCGGCTGTAAGAGCTAGGTCATTAAATTAAAAAAAATTTAAAGAATTGATTGCTTAAAATTTTAACAACCGATTGAAGCGGTTGTTTAGCTAAATAGAACTGGTTTAGGCAACTGTTTAATTCTCTCGATCAGTTAACCGGAGCTCAGGCACAACAGGTTTCAAGCCTTGTATGCGACCTACTGCCTTAGAAAGTATATTGTGATAGTCACATTTATTCTTCTTTCATATAAAATGGCAAAAGAGATTTACATTAACTCATAGTTCATCTTATTTTTATTATTATTAATAAAACATGAAATGCATTCATGTAATACACACAACAAGGTCATACAATGGCCCTGGAGTTGGCTCTGATCAGGGTCAAGTTCAATCTACCATAGATCTGGTTTGTTGTGATAGACTTAGGCTGTCCTAGTCAATTGGCTAGTCTACCTGCAAGTCTAGAGAGTCTATGCTGAGCTTCAGCTCCCCAGCTCTACCACCAAAGGGATGCAAACCCAACCTAACTTTCCACATTTTGCATCATATATTTAATGCTGCTTCAAAACCGAAAATGAGATATGTGCAAATTAATCTTAACAACTGATTCGTAATCCCGTGCACGTGTTTGCTTCTAATCTTAACAACTGATTCGTAATCCCGTGCACGTGTTTGCTTCAAAGGTACAGTATTTAGTGTATCTGATCAACCACGTTAACGTTCTATAACCTAGTATCGTATAAGCCTTCAAAAAGTGGTCATTGTCCACACTGTTCGGACATGAAAAATTTGATTTCCCACAGCATGTATAAAAGATGCATTCTACTGGGTGTCTATGGAGAGCTGGGTACCATAACGCATACAAATGAACAATGGGTTAAATCCCTGCATGGCCACTGGTTAGGGTTGTGGTGGTCTAATGGATGGGTTTGCAATGACAAAAATGGATCCTGTCACTCCTTTCTCACCCCCCACTCTCTCACTCTCTTTCCCCTCTCTCCCTCTCTCTCCCTTTCTCTCTTTCTCCCTCTCTCTCTCCCTCTCTCACTCCCTCCCTCCATCTCACCCTCCCTCCCTCTCTCTCTCTTTCCTCCCTCTCTCTCGTGTCCCTCTCTATCATGACTCAGGTCTATCCCAGCTTGTTACCTTTTGGCACTGGTTTGATGCCAGTGCTATTCCTTGATAGGAATGCCTATTGTTTTGTAGCCCTTACCACTGAGAAACAACCCATTGGTAATATATGTGTGTAAGGTATAGTACTCACCAATCTGAAATTACTCTCACAAACATCATGTGGCTTGTCTGCACAAAATAAAACTGAAGCTAATACAAAATTATCTTGCTTGGCCAGTATATTGGCCAACCATGTATTGGTATAATACATGCATTGCAATAGTCTATCAAGTGTTTTGATAATTGATTCATCCACCAAGACCCCTAACTAGTTACTAGTAACTTACGAAAGATTGAAGGCACCGGGCCTTTCTGTAAGACCTTTTGCTTTCTGGATCGCCGTTCTTGTCACGCAGCCCCTTCTTTCTTTCATGCGCTTCCACGAAATTTAAATGCCACGCTCTGCATATTCAAAGCAATGTCTTGCGAGTCGTCTGCTTTCATTTACTATGCACCCTCTTTTGTTATGTTTATTATAATAGTGGTGCATGATACCTGTGTAACGTCACTATAGATATATAACAACAAGGGGTGCATAGTACCTTTTTCATATAACATATCCATTGCTACCATTAATGATATAATTAAACCAATGCAAGCTAGACAAATAAGTAATGGTCATAATACGAAATATAATTTATGTCCGATCGAATGAGGGTAACGAGTCTTGCTGTCTTAGCTTTCTAAGCGTATGCAGTTTCACTAATGATATATTCGTCGTAGGGATATATATACTAAAATTTATAGAGGCCACATATACTGTCTGCTAACCGTTAATTTCACGACGTCGACATCTCAAATAATGGTATCGCTATCATTACATAAGCAGAAGGGATGTGCCTGTTTACTGGGTGTCGTGCGCTAACGGTAATAAATCAAACTTTATCTAACAACTGAAATCTGTATTCATGAAGAGTTATTACGTTGTATAGGTATTCGCTGGCTCTATCCTAATACGCGCGTTTGCTAAATAGATGTATAGGTATTCGCTGGCTCTATCCTAATACGCGCGTTTGCTAAATAGAAGCTGCGGGCCGATCGGAATCTTGTTAATTGTTTCACGACACTTAAAGATCCACGCGCAGTTGGAGTGTGTACGTGCGTGCGTCTGCGTGCATGTGTGTGTGTGTGCGTGTGTGTGTGTGTGTGTGTGTGTGTGTGTGTGTGTGTGTGTGTGTGTGTGTGTGTGTGTGTGTGTGTGTGTGTGTGTGTGTATGGGTGGGTATGGGTGTGCATGCGTGCGCGCGCGCGTCTGTGCTATAAGTTGTTTATGAGGCCGGAGGAAGGTCAAGTTCATTGGCCAAGCTCGCCCATACGAAATGTGGGGCCGCCGACATATGCTAAAGGAAGAATAATTCAGGCTGTATAGTTTCTCACCCGTATAGTCTCGCGGTGCTAGAACCCACAGTAAATATGCAGCTAGGCTATAGAACGGCAACCGGGATATAGGTATGGCTTCGTAGTTATTAGAAAGCCCGATTCCATTCCGGACACACTTCGATTCCATACCAAAATTTCAAATGTTCGATTAAAAAATTTTTTATACTTGACAAAACCAATAATTGAACCAATTTTACGCAATCGTTCAAATTCTCGACTTTCCAATCCAAGCTGCCATCGAAATTGAGGCGAATGTCTGGCAAATTGTGATTATGTCATTAAACGAAAGATCGAAAAATGGCAATAAAATGGGTCCGTGTATGTCCGTGTATATTTCCGCCACTCCTAAATTTCATTGGTTTCAATTTTTTCAGAAATTGAGAATTTGCTTTTTCTTCCAATATTTCATTGTTTCATCAAATTCAATTCATGCAGGTAAGCAATTCCGCCTGTATTCGTCTTGATAGATCTCAATTTTTGAATCAATGCACTGTATATTTCCGCCATTTCCTAATTTCAATCGTTTCAATTTTTTCAGACATTGAAAAATTGCTTTTCCCTCCAATGTTTCATTGTTTAATAAAGTTCAATTTCTAGAGATAAGCAATTCCGCTTGTGTTCTTCTTATATGATCTCGATATTTGAATCAATGCCGTTGTCTATTACACTGTTATTAAATTCTCAATTTTTTTTTGCATCCTAATTAATTTGTTGCGGTCTCGTCCCCAGATCAAACATATATAAGTACCTCGCTCTTAGCAATGCCTACCTTGGTTCATAAGTCCCGCCTTTACAAGAAAGCAAGTTTATTAGAGAAGCATAGCAAAAGAGGTAGATATGCAGCTATGTAAGAGAGGGAAGTTAACGTTGGGGTGGCTCCATTAAGCTACGCCCCCCCCCCCCCCCCCCCCCCCCCCCCCACCCCCTTTCCCAGCATCAGGAAGGCTCGTAGCCAGAAAAAAATTTGGGGGGTGGGGTTAACCCACCCTACCTCCATGCACCTTTAGTGGTTTACGATAGATATAAATATAATCCCATTGGCCTCATACCAGTAAGCATTCCCCGTACGCATTCTCCGTTACTACTCACAACTCACACCTTCAGCAAAGTAAGGTTAACTAAGTACATGGGCTTTGTACGCACAAGGCTATGAAAATGCCAATTAAGGGGGGTTACATGTGCATGTTTATGATCTGCAGAAACATGTGGATACTGAGCCTGTAGCTGCCATCAGTCACCATTGGAGCATATCACAGGTATAAGGAACACTTCTTTAAATATGGAATTGGTACCAGAAGTACATTAGTACAAGCATATGAAGAGAATACCGCCTCAATGAAAGTACTTGTGTTGCATGGCATATGAGATGATGACTGTCCAACTCACAATTAAATTTATAAATATGGGCCGGACAGTGTCTAGCTAAATCGACCTTCTGGGGTTACGCATGCATAAAAAGCAGATATATAAATCCATGTATCCTCGCAATTGTACAACGCTTAATCTCGTGCATGTCTTCCCACACTATTTGCCCCTCCTTTTGGTGGTCTAGCTATTTTCTTTGCCGTAAGAAAATAGCTAGACAGTTTTAATATCTTTATATTACATATATTTTAAGGTATAACAAGTATACATTATTTGCAAATGCATTGCAGAGCAAAAAGAGCTTTCATGAGTGCAGACGTGTTTCAGCCTCGACCTGACAGAGGGCGGTCTTGTCATGAAGGACAAAAAATGGACTCCTCATCCACTCAATTTGCACAGCATGGAATATCTACGTAATTGATAACATTCAAGTCATCAGTATGGACTGTTAAATAGCTATATAAGCCTTCCTACAGGTAGCGGGAAATCGTTTTTTGTTTCGCAGTGCTACCCTTGGAGTATCGTGATAGTTGTGTCACCGCTAATTGCTTTGATGAAAGATCAGGTACAAGATGATCGCATTGCACGTGCATTTTGTTCAGGTGTACTGGGACATGTTCCTGTACATCTGTGTTTATAGGTAGCAAATCTTAACGCGAAAGGGTTGAAGGCAGCCTATTTGAGTAGTCAGTCAGACGATAAAGGGCAGCATGGCTCTCATTATTATTGTTTGGGTGTTTGTTTGCTCCAAGGTGGCTAACTGCATCTTTGATAAGATGGTTCATATGCTCCATACGGAGATCCGCTGGAATGTTTTTTTTTTTTTGCATTTGCTCTGCATGTCTTGGTGGGAGGGTGTAATAGTATTGCATCAAAAAGATGAAGACTTCAATACAATAGCTCTTATGACCTGTGGCCCGAAAGATGATTTCCAGCATCGTAGTACTCTAGTTCCATCACCTTCCTTTATGGCATCCTTAAAATCCAGTAGAAGCAAACCTAAATATAGGGTTACTCGTGCATATTCCAAAACGTTGTCATTTTGTCCACTGCATGGCTTTTTTTGACTGCTTTGGTAAGGGAAACACAGACAGCCTGACTGCACAATGTCTCCACAATACTCCTCACAGCTGCTATAGGATCAGCAGAAGATATTATCTTGTCAGATAGCTGCCTTGTGTTTGCAACACCCACATTCTGAACAGCAGCTGCTAAGACATGACCCACTACCACAAGTTCTAGAAATTCCTCACAAGCAGTGAGGTCTTTGGAGACATCAGACACTACATTACGCCTGTTTATGACATTCCTTAGCTGGAATAGCGATCCTCCATCAATAGTTGAGCAGGACTTGTACAGTCTTCTCCATCTCACCTGTGGTGGTGAATTCATACCAATGAATATCATTAACACATGGCTCTGTGTAGTCTACTCTTCTTTACTATCATGTACATTGTACACACCATCTAAACCCTCCCCTTTCACATGCAAGCTTCACCATACACTACCTTCATGTAACTGCACAGTTTTGTGTGCCAGTCTTCAATGATAGGAATAAGTCCCTCACACACTATCATCCATTTACTGAGTTTGAGAGAATACCTTGGCCACAACGAATTCTGGCAGCTGTCAACTGGTCACCACCAATCAGAATGTGGTAGAAGTGGTCAATATTGAGGGGGACAACTTCTGACCCTCCACCTTCAGTATTGACTTGGAAGGTCTGGACACTTGTGGTCTTTGGAATGTATTTATGCAATTCATCTACAATATCTACCATGTAGTTTGCAGCAATCCATACTTCTAAGGGCGCGTGAATTGAATAACATGATGGAGCGATAACAAATGAGTGTCGCTGTGACACCTATGACGTCACGCTTAATCAAACGCCCACGCAGAAACAACTGGATGCGAGCATTCTTCCAGACCCTCTTTCCATGTAGCGGTGATGTCATCCACCCGCAGCTGTGGGAACCAGGGTCTGGGTACGAGACTATGTAGGTAGGTACCTTTATTCAAGCAATTCTAAGTGCTTTTATAATGTTAGATATAAATCCTGAGAGAAAAGTAATTGAGTGTAATATTATTCACATCCAACTGCTCTCATGTACCCATGAGTTCACACACACACGTGCACGCAAACACACACACACATGCACAGACACAAACATACACACACATACACACCCAACACACATACTCTCTCACACTAGGTCCAAATGTATAAAATACATGGAGTACATGGAATCGAATTTAATGAAAGTGGTGAATAGCTGCATGATGCCTCTATACCTTAATAATAATAATAATAATAATAATAATAATTTATTTGGTAAATTTACACCAAAAAGGCAAGTAATGGCATTAGGAAATGCACTTATAAACTGCCTAAACTATTTATAAGGGAATAGTTTACAAAAGGGGGTAAGGTCAACATGACTCAGATGAGCTTTAAATGCACAGACGGAGGATGCAGACACCACTGAGTTGGGCAAAGAGTTCCAAATTGGTATGACACGTTCTGAAAAAAAGTTTAGACGAAAATTATGATGTGGTAATGATCTGGACTTGAGCTTAAAGTGGTTACCTCTGGTAAAATGAACATGAGAGTTGATAACAAAGAAGTCAGATACATCGACATCAACAAGGTGAAACACTATCTTGTAACACATCACAAGGTCAAAGAATACCCTGCGATATTCAAGAGATTGAAGATTTAAATTTCTTAGCCGAGTGCCATAATCCATATATGAAAGCTTAGCTCTTCTGCAAACAGCTCTAGTAAAGAAGCGTTGGACCTTTTCAATGGAATGAATGTCTTGATGAAGCCATGGATTCCACACCTGAGTGTTTGACTCAAGAAGTGGCCTAACATAGGTAGTGAACAGCTTTAAAAGTATTGAAGCATCATTTGAGTGAAAACCCTTCAAAAGAAGAGCACATCGATGATGTGCTTTAGCAGCAATAGCCGAGCAGTGAATGTGAAACTTTAAATCAGATGAAAGAAAGACACCAAGATCACGAATAGAAGATACTTCTTCTAAGACTACGCTTGATAAAGAATACTTGATAGATGGGACTGCTAGATTTCCAAATGAGATGACATTACATTTTTGAAAAGCAATGTTTAGCTGCCACTTGGAAGACCAGTTACAAAATTCAGATAGAGAGTTTGAGAACGCAGGATCTTCTGTACTGTAACGAGCAGAGTATAGTTTAGTATCATCAGCAAAGATTTTCACCTTTACAGGTGGTGTGAGACAGTCAGGTAGGTCATTGATGTATATTAGAAAGAGTAGAGGACCTAGAACAGAGCCTTGAGGCACACCACTTATGACAGGAAGTAGAGTGGACTGAGATTCATGAATATATACACATTGAAACCGATCAGAGAGAAAAGAGGATAACCAATCCAATAAATGAGAAGTAAATCCATACAATTTGGCTTTTAAAAGAAGCTTAGAATGAGAAACTGAATCAAAAGCCTTAGCGAAGTCAATGTATACAGCATCAACTCTCATTTTATTGTCAGCCAGCAAAGTATAATCATTTAAGGTTGTTAATAATTGGGTGCAAGTAGAGCGCTTAGCCAAAAAGCCATATTGTTCATCAGATAGGAGATGGTTAGCCCTCAGAAAGGCAATCATTGAATCAGATATGATACTTTCCATAACCTTGCCACAAATACTTGTAAGAGAGACAGGTCGATAGTTAGATGGAAGCTTGCGATCACCTTTTTTAAAAATAGGACAGACATAGGCAATTTTCCAATCAGATGGAACTCTACCACACCTTAGCAATAAGTTAAGTGAAAAGGTTCATGCCAGCCCTGCTGTATATCATGGCATGTGTGTGTGTGTTTGTGTGTGTGTGTGTGTGTGTGTGTGTGTGTGTGTGTGCGTGCTTGGTGTGTGTATGAAGTGCGCATGACTCTAGACCTGTTTATCTCTTGACTTAACAGACCACAATGATCTGAACATGTACTTTTAAGCACATGCATACACCCACACACACCTTAATGAATGGAATGTCTGAGTCAGTTTTATGCTTCAATGTGGGTGTACAATTAGGAAATAATATAAACGTTTGTCTGAGAACGAGACTATACACACTGGTGACGCATAAAAGGGGCGTGGCAGGTAAAGAAATGATTTATTCACTACAGATTATCGAAGGGTTGGGGGGGGAGGGTGTTGTGTTAAGTTTAACCCGCACCATACCCCCCCCCCCCCCCCCCCAAAAAAAAAAACCGCTATTGACCACCAAATGGCAGAGACGGCCCGGAGACGACGGAACAGGCCAGCGCCTCTCTGCCTGACGTCTTCATTGGATGATGATGATTCACTGTCGTTGCCTGAGTAAGCCTGTGCCTAGCCGCAAGCATATCATTCGTAGCAGCGGATCCAGGTTTTAAAGGGGGGGGGGGGGGGGGGGGGGGGAGGCAGGAAGGTGGGTGTGCTGGGGTGGGGTCGGCCTCTGGCCAGATACGAAATGCGGCGGGGGAGGGGGGGGGGGGGGTTGCTGTCGGTTTCTGGCCCGATACAAGAAGCGAGGGGGTATGATCACGTAGCGGTGACCCGCAGCTGTTGGGAATCTGGGTCTGGGGACGAGACTAGAGTTCATGCGTGCGGGTTAGTCTTGTACCCAGACCGTCTATGACGTAAGCGATTATCGCTACTGTAGTGTTCACAGCGATAATCGCTTACGTCATAGACGGTCTGGGTACGAGACTACGTGTGGGTATGAATAAGAGTAGCTATTATTGCGATCCGAAAAGTTATAACATAAATGGAAGGAAGGAGAGGGCACGTGCCCGAGTGCCCCGCCCCCTGGATCCGCCGCTGATCCATGATGGTGTGTGTATGTATATATTATTATGTCTGTATTATGTATATGTTACGGCCCGATTTTAACATTGGCCGGCTCGGCCTACTTTAAAGGAGGATATCGAGAGTAAATACTAGCGCAGGCCTCAGCACACGCCTGCCGATCGATGCGAAAATTCGCGCAACCGGAAATCACGTGAGCTCAACATCCTCAGAATGGCGTAGTTTTGTAAGCTGTTAGGATTCTCACCCAGACTTGCTGGCTACATCGTTTTTGCGTTGTTAAGACGGGCAGATCAAGTACTTCTTAGTACTCTATCGCGCGCGTTTATTTGTTCTCGAAACAGACAGGTCCAGCAAAGTAGCTGATAGTAGCTTTCCGCTTGCAACCAGGTGCAAGTAGCTATAGTTGCTTCGCTTCCTCAAATCTACTCAGAAACGTTTCCTTTTCCTCTCAAGAGGAAAAGGACCCTTGCAGATGCAGTCTAAACCTAGATTACGTATCTTCTGGTGAAGAGGTCGCCATTATACGAACATGTGATCCAGTTTGTTAACTTAGTGTTACGAACTTCAAAAATGGTATTGTTGCATGAAATGGCATTCAAAACATGCATGCGTGCTTGAACTTGTACGCTGTAACTGTTGTTGCCAAGCCTCTAGCTCTAAGCCACTTTTTTTATTTTAATCTAAAACATTCGCACAGCCGGTTGAAATTTTTGGATCCATTCTCCTTTTATACGCCAACTCCTCCTTTAAAACCGGCTAGCTGGCCTGCATTAAACCGGGCCAGCCATTTTTTAAGCGGGCCACCTTTCTGGCTTTAAAACAGTCTAGCCAGCCGGTTTTTAAGCGGGCCACCTAGCCGGCTTTATAATGGCCATGCCAACTTAAATACAGCTGTCTTACCTATTTCTTCAAAGCCATATAATGATCATATATACAAGCATTATCTACCAGTATATTATTATCATTGTATTAAGTTGATAAACAAGTAGTTGATGAATACAAAGTGACCATCAAAGAGTGAGTTAGCAATTGGAACATTTCCACATGGTTTTAGGTGCTTTTGTCAGCTGTACACATCTGTAGTGGAACCACTTGCCACATACTTCACACTCTATCATGTTGCTATCATAACACTCGGGTAGATTGCAATGGCAATGCAGCAGGATAGTGAATTTTTTCCACATGCTCCTCATGATTACATTAGTGTTTGATGCAGTTGGGTAAGGGGTATAATATTCCTTTTCAGTTCAATCGATGAGATGCTGCCACATCAAAGGCTGATCAAATATAACTTCAGGTACATTGTTCCTTGCAGCTGCAGCATGGTATGCAAATGCAATGCTCATCACACCACAGACTGTTGAACCACGTTGCTGCTGAACAGGAAGAGCAATGACTGATATTCCATTTCCCTTGTCAGCATTTGCATTTCAATGTAGATGGTCAGCAAATGAAAGGTCCATCAAATATACTTCACCTTTTGATAACCATGTGGTAACCCAGTGTCCTCGTTCGATCTTCATTATCGATAGTAACTCCCTCGTCATCTTCACAACCACTGTTATGTTTCAGAATGTGCACATCCTCAATTTCATTATGAAAAACTCCACCTGCATCACTCTCATGTACATCACTTGTTGCTGCTTCATCATTGTCATGCTCTCCATCTGGTTCCACAATTACATTAGGAAATTCCCCATCACAATCTGTATTTCCACCAGGATTTCTAAATTCGAAATCTATCTACAAATGTAACTGGACATAACTCAATGCAATAAACAAGAAGCAACTGACATAACTTAATGCAATAAACAAGAAGCAACTGACATAACTCAATGCAATAAACAAGAAGCAACTGACATAACTCAATGCAATAAACAAGAAGCAACTGACAAACCTGTAATCGACACATAAAGCCCAAAGCAAGGATTGGTTTCAGTGGAGCTGTAATGTGTTGTGGTCTGCGCAGCTGACATGTTGTGCAAGCCTTCACAAACTCTAGAACAACACTTCGAGGAATTCCACAATACATGCTTTGCACCTGAATTGATGTAACGGAAGTACATAGGATATATCAATCACCGTTACAAAAGGTTTTTCTGTAGCCAGCATGAAACAACTGTTTGTCATGAACTTCCATAAGAGTGTTCAAATAGTCTTCAAATAAATCACCATGCGGAAATTCCCAAGAAGTGAATTAATAATCTCCAATACACTATAACACCTTTGTAACACATCCTGCTGCATGCCCACGCATTGTTATTGCGCATAGCTTATATATCTTTAAAGTGAAGCAGTGCCTGTAGAGTCAACCAAGCTGTACCTTTTCATCTTTTGCTGGCACCACCAGTACATCCTTCATACCCACACTTGGCAAATTCAACAGCGAAAATTCACGTCTCTTTACCATCCATCTGAAGTTCTTATCAAAAGACCCGTTTCCAAGAAGACAATCCTTGATTTTCTGACCTAGCTTCCTGTGTATCACAGCACTGGTAGATCTTGCTTATCATCGTCAGGGAAGGTTCTGGCCAAATTATTCTTCGACATTTCAAGCAACGTCTAAACCTCGCAGACACTCTACAGGTAGCCACGTGCAGGCAATAAGGAACTTACACCTTTTCCGGCCGGACAACGTATCCTAGGATATCATGTCCTCCCTGTAGTAGGTTACACTTATTATGCAATAGCATCATATTTTGATATTCGATCGTTCGTGCAATCCACGTTGTGTGTGTTCCTATTGACTTACCTTGTTAGCATCGGGCGCATCGCTGGCAAGGGCATCATATAACGCGTGGTACCGGTCACACGTTACGACGTGTTGGCGACGAGGTTAATTTGGACACTTCTTGTGACAAACACAGGATCTGAACAGTCATGGCGAAACATGGAACGCTGGGAGAATACAACGCAGATCAAGAAGAGTGGTCAGTGTACGCTGAACGTTTAGAACACTATTTCACAGCGAACGATGTCAAAGACGCCTCAAAAAGGAGGGCAAATCGTGGTTCCAGTGGATCTATATCAGGGCAGCAACCCATAGCTGTGAAAGAGTTGATTCCGATTCAGATAGCAGCACTCATTTGGGGTAGGTCATGGTCCGGGCAAAAAGTGCTCTGCCACTGTGATAACGAGGTCGTGGTCGCGGCTATTCGGTCAAGGTCAAGTGCTCAAACCCAGATTATGCATTTACTGCGATGTTTATTCTTCATCGAAGCGTCATCTAACTTTAGTCTGGCCGCAGAGTACATTACGAGCGCTGACAATGCCATTGCGGACGCATTATCTTGAACTCCTTCTTTCAGATGGTGCCGGGAGCCAGCAGGGGTCCCACACCCATTCATCCACAAACGGTGGAGGTGCTACTGGACCCAGCCGCAGAATTGACCTCACCAGCCTGGATGCAGCAGTTCAGGGCTATTTCCATAAAGGCCTCGCCCCCTCTACTCACCGAACTTACGACGCGGCTATGAGGAGATTTAGCAAATTTTGTGTTCTGTACGACATATACGACCCATTCATGTGCTACTTCGCGACCTCACTCGCCAATGACGGGCTCCCCACACAAACGATAAAATGCTACCTCTCAGCGGTTCGGAGTATGCAGATATCCCTCGGTCTGCCTCCCCCATCCGAACATTCGTCACTACCGGTGTTAAAGAGAGTGCTTGATGGCATTCGGAGGTGTAAGGTCTTGGGGGGGGAAACCACCAAGGATACGCCTCCCGATAACTACCACCTTAGATTGAAGACCTTACGGAACCGTAAGGTATTCAATCTATGCTACCACCGTGCTACGGCGTATCGAAGCTCCGCCGGTGTCGCAGGCGATAATGACTCCCGTATAAATTGACTCCCCAGTCATTGATACCTAGGCATATATGACTCCCGGTCAATTATGCCTAGCTCCCATGCAGTCGTTGGCACCTAGGCATATATGACTCCCCAGTCATTCACGCCTGGGCATATATGACTCCCCCCTGATGAAAATGACTCCTGGGAGTTATTGTAGCCTTAGCATAATTAACTCCTCAGTCATTCGTGCCTATAGGCATATATGAATCCCGGTCAATTACGCGTAAAGGCATGATTGACTCTCCAGTCGATACGACGCCTGCCTGCTCGTGCATACTTGGTTGGATCTTTACTTGTACTGCAGCCACACACACACACACGCCCACACACACACATACACACACAACACACACATACACACACGTCACACACTGATACTGATACATTGATCATAGTGTAACACATGCGCAAAAGTTTTCTGCAATCAGGGTGATGTGCATTACAATAGATTGTGGTATTTAGAGCAACTTGATGTGTCACGAATACATTTTTGCTCAATCAAAGTACACACATCTGAAATGATATCGCTGGCTACATTGGTAGAAGTGAATAACATTACATAAATAAATAAAAAACATGCATAAAAAAATAAAATAACAATTGAGTCCGATGGTTCTGTCACTAATCATAGATTCTGCTATTTATAGCAATTTGAACATATAGCCATGTCATGTGTTAGGGATACATTTTTGCTCAATGTTCACACATCTGAAATGATACCACTGGCTACATTGGTCGCATTGAATAACATTTGAGTCTGATGATTCTGGTAGCTTGCATATGCAAATAAGGTGGATATGGAAGATTCTCATTTTATTCCTTTTAATTCCTCTTCGTTCCAGGGCAGGGGGGAATGGTTTTAGACACTTTTGGATCAAGCAAGCAATTAAATGGTCTCGCATCTTTGATTGATCAAAAATTACTCCCAGTAGATCTTCCCCCAATGCAGCATGGTAAGCATAAGCAATGGAAAACAATCCGCAATCCTCACCACCAGCCTGCTGTTGGACTGGAATAGCTTTGACAGTTAAAGTGTTACCATTTGCAGCTTCTTTGTAGATAAGAGCAATCTGTTCTTGTAGACTGCCATGTAACATTTACTGTCATACAGCCTGATCTCATCTTGATGATAACTAGTGGCCACCCAGTGATCTCTTTCAGCAACAAATAATATCTGTACAACTAGACATGACAATTTCAATGTGCAGTGTCCTAAAAAATCACATGAATCCTGTAATGCTCCATGACTTTTTATTGCTGAAGAAAAGCCCTTATTTTGGCAGAGCAATGTTGATTGAAGGCCTCCTAGTTGTGGGAATTGTCTCTTCATAAGATTTTGAGCAGCCTGAATATATGCTCATCATTCAGCATTTCATTGTTTTCTATAGCATCTTTATGCTTGAGAGTGAGGCACATTTCATCAATCCAGTATAGTGTTTTCTAAAATGTGACATACAAAAATAATTATATCAGCATTTAATATTATGATCTAACCTTCTTTGGCTGGTTTTCTTTCTTGCTTGTTTTAGTTACAATTTTCATCATTACCTTTTTTATAAAACAGTGTCTTTTTCATTATATTGTTGTATTAAAAAGTGTTTACCTACCTGTTCAGTGTTTATTGGATTAGGAGTGGCGAGAAACATTTACAGTAGTTTTCAACACTTTTCCAGTAGAATTTTCCAATCGACAGACTCTTTTATCTAATACTTCATACACTTTATAAAGTCCCAGCCACCTTTGCTTCAGCTTATCACCCTTCTTAGAGTCTCGATGGTTGTTTCTAAGAAGTACAACATCCCCTGGACCAAATTCCTAGAGATTTATTGCATTATATAACAGTGTAGTATGCAGTACATATATACCTTCAGATTGCAAATAGTATAATACTTGTCCTTTTCCTGTGCCTTCTTTATATTCATTTCCACTTTTTGAGTTATTGCACCCTTGATCTTATGAATCTCATTTGCATAAAGAACTATCTCATTGACATTCTGGTGACTATTTCCATGATGGCTAATTCTGCTGTGTGTGCTACCCACTATTGTGACTAGAATTGCCATCACTGACATCATACTCATCACATCCACCGACATCATACTCATCACATCCATCACCTATTTTTATATCACCATCATTTTTATCCTCACCATCACTCTTTCTATCACCATCGACACATTCATTATACTCATCACATCCATCACCTCTTTTTGTATCACCATCATTATTATCCTCACCATCATTCTTTCTATCACAATCAATATGAACACAATCACTTCCATCATCATTTTGAGGTGTATTTTCACTCACGGCACCATTGCCAATGTCTTCTGCTTTTATACGTACTCCATATCAATAGGTAACTTCGGTTTTCTACAATGTACATGTATGTATAGGATTGCGGTAATGAAAAGGGCTATATACAACTGCATGATACTTACCGACAGTAAATGACTTCAAAGGGTGTAAGTTTTGTGGCTTTTTGTACACTGGTCCGATACGCAAATAGGATAGCTGACAGATGATCATCCCAGTCATTTTGATTGCTATTGACAAGTTTAATAAGTGATGCTTGCAGTTAAACCATTTGTTTGCGGGTGATATGCAGAAGAATCTTTGTGTTTGGTTCCTGTACATTGAAAGAGTTCGTGTTGGACTGCATTAATGAATTCTCTCCCCTGATCTGATATTATGACCTCACAACATCCTAGCCTATATATGTCAAAGAAATGATGAATTTTAAAAAGTCATGCTATATGAAATATACTTGCCTGCAGAAACACTCATACAAAAACAATGCTATTCCATGACCAGTCTTATCTTTAAGTGGTGCAGCTTCTGGCCATTTGCTAAATTAATCAACCAAAGTCACCACATACTTATTTCCATTGACAGTTGTGGGCAGTGGACCTATGAGGTCAATACCAAACTATTGCACAAAATTAGCCAATATGCTATGTATAATTTAGTATTCATGACGAATAAAGACCAACCTGATGCCACACATTTGGAACAGGAACTATTGGATGGAGTTTGCTGCTAGATTTGGGAAATTTTGCATTCATTTTTTGACACTGCTCGCTGTGCTGAACCAATTTTCTGATTTCTTCGTTCATATTTCGCCAATAAAAACGAATTGAAACCTTCTCAATTGTTTTATCTCTGCCCAGATGGCACCCGACAGCCACACTGACAAGTTATAAAGTTAATATGTGCATACCTTCTATTCCAAAATGGCATGACTCAAGTATCCGCCTTTTTTCACTGTCTGATCGTACGCATATCTTCCACTGTTGTGCCTCGTCAATACCATCTTTCTTGTAGTATAACATTCCAGTTTCAACCTTGAAATTGTTTTTACACTTGCGTCTAAAATTCGCCTTCTCGCCCTTTGTCATACCCTTAGGATACTGGCTGCTACGTAAATACGTCTCCACAGCGGTGCACTCATCATCCGCCATCGTAGCTCTCTTAAAGCGCACCAAAAAAAACGTGGTTCAAACAATTCCAGCTGGGGAGTTGTGGGAGTCATTAGTGCCTTAGGTGTCAATGACTGGGGGAGTCATTTATGTCTGGGAGTCAATTATGCCTCTGACACCGGCTCAAAGAGTGTAATGCCCAGGACGCATCGGCCATCTGGGCAATCGCCGTGACGGCCTTCTTCGGGTTCTTCCGTCTTGGGGAGTTACTGTTCGAAACTGAGTCTGATTACAACCCCGCACTGCACCTCAGTTGGGGCGCGCGATGTGGCTGTTGACACTCACTCCGAAACATCAATGCATGGTGAAGATTCACCTTAAAAAATCATAAAATGCGACCAATTCGGAACAGGGGTGTCCCCTGTGCTCAGTTGCAGCAATCCTGTCGTTTATTGGCTCGCGCAGGGACACAGCTGGCTGCTTCTTCATCGATAAACCCATTACAAAATCTCGTTTTGTGTCAAGGGTTCGGAACGCTTTGTCGAAGGCTGGTTATGCGGAAGAGCAGTTTGCTGAGCACAGCTTCAGGATTGGGGCAGCAACTAGGCACAGTGCGGCATACCTCCGTTACATCAGAACTCCACACAGCCATCTCGCCGCCCTCACCGCGACGTTAGCGAAATAGAGTTCCATTGCGTTTATTGTGGCCACACGCATAATATCACCTGTCAATAATTTAACAACCTATTTCTAGTCATTGTTTTGGGGGTGGAGTAGGCTTGTAATGCCTCCTCACCTTGGGCAGGGATATGGCACGGTACGAGTGGGTGGTGCCATATCACCACACACACCCAAACTTGCCGCGCCACGCGTACCCTGGCCCAGACCCTGCCAAGAGCATGTCAGTGCTGGCCATACAACAATATCGTGATAGTTAAGGTTAAATACAGTTTAAGGTACTTAAACCTTAATAGAGTGTATTCTTGCAGTATTCAGTTTATAAAGTCCGCATCATCCCGATTTTTACGTTGCTTGATAGGAATATTCTGTTGCGCAAATAACATTTTGGTTAATCCTCTAGGAAGAAAAATGGAATAGCAGTAGCTCGAGGAAGCTTTATCGAATATAATTATATATATATGTAATACGGTTACAAGCTGACGTCACTACTGCGCACTGACTACTGAGCAGGGACACGCATCTGTACATGTCTGACCTTACACATTAGCTCATGTGACCTGTAATCGGACGATTCTGTAAATATATAAGCGTCTATATTTTTGTATTTCAGTGTGTATGTGTATACAGTGCTATTGCCGCATTAATCTTGAGGCCAAATGTCACATTGGCGTAGTCGGCAGGATGTCGAATACTAGACCTGCATGCTCTCTTACCTGAGCCCTTTAGTGGCGACCCTGCTGGAGACTGGAAGGAATGGGTCACACACTTCGAAAGTGTGGCGATAGTGAAGAAGTGGGAGAAGGACGAAGATAAACTCAAATGGCTCCGCGTGCGACTAACGGGGAAGGCACAGACAGCCTTCATGAATTCACCAGAGAGCGCCCGAAGCAGTTATGGTGAGTGCATAAAGGCTTTGCAAAAACGTTTTGCCCCTGAAAGTAGGCGAGAGCTCTACGTCGCAGAACTTCAGACAAGAACGAAACGGGCCAATGAAGACTGGGCTTCCTTCTGCGCACACTGTCCGACAGGGCCTACCCCGACTTGGAAGACAAGGCCAGAGAGCGCCTGGCCCTGAACCAGTACTTGTCACAAATAGAGAACCCCCAGGTGGGTTTTGGGGTAAAACAGAAACGACCGAACAGTGTTGAAGAAGCAGTCGCAGCTACGATAGAGCTCGAGTCATACCTAAGTGCCCCTGGTATAGGTCGGCTTACCACTGTGTTGATTCTGTTGCTCCTCAGCAGTCGGCGGGGGACTTGGGCGGTGAGGCGTTGGCCCAGAGAATGGTGGCAGGTACAGGTGAAGAACTTCAGAGGACATTGGCAAAACTAAGTGAACGACTTCAAAGGTTAGAGGTATCACTAGGAAGTGATAACAATTCCAGAGGTAAGCCAGCCAAACAGTCGGGCAGGAGGCGTGGGCCTATTGTGTGTTGGAATTGCGGACAGCAGGGTCACCCGGCTCGAATATGTCCAAATTCAACAGCAGAGCAGCAGGGAAACTTCCGTCCCTCCGTGGAAAGGGCCTTCCACGAGAGGGAGAATCAGGACCAGTGAAGGCCCAACACAGCGAACCCATGGTGCATACGTACACGTCATTAAATTCTTCATGCATGAGTTTCCGCGTAAATGTGTTGATTAATGAAATTTCTGTTGAGTGTCTAATCGACACAGGTGCTGCTGTTTCGCTGTTGCATAAAAACATCTGGATACAACTTGAAAAAGGAGGGTCTCAGCGAATATTGCAGAAGTGGGCTGGACCGAAGCTAACTGGTGTCAGTGGTGATACGCTATCGGGGAGGGGTTGTGCCCGTGTTTCACTACAGTTGGATGGGAAGCGGTTTGACGTTACATTTGTTGTTGTTGATGGTATTTTGGTGGATGCAATCCTAGGACTAGACTTTCTCGAAGTTAATGGGGGTATCATTAATTGACTGTGGAAGAAAGCTCCTTAACTTACCCTTCCTCCCGAAGGATTGTCACACTCACTTGGCATTACCTCCTCACAGAATTGTGCTGGCTCCATCCAACTTAAAGTAGGTAGTGTGATAACGATACCTGCTCTTAGTGAAATGGAAATCATGGTAACGCCTAAGGGTACGGTTAGCGGGGGCACGTGGATGGTGGAAGGTGACACTTTGAGCAGACACGGTAGCTCATGCGATTGTACACGTCAGTGATCCATCGCAGTCACTACCTATTCGCTTATTGAACCCTCGTGATTCCCCAGTTATCTTAAAGAAAGGTGAAACTATAGCAACACTGGAGTCTGTTGAACCGTGTTCACAACCTGCTGGTGTTTCAGCGGTTAGAACTGTCTCCAGACGACAGAAGCATTTTGTGGAACATGGTGCAGAAGGTTGGCGAACACATTTCATCTGCAGAAAAAGAAGTACTATTTGCCGTGTTACTAGAATATAATGATGTTTTTTCCCTCCACGAGAGTGACATGCATGGGTCGAACCTCGCTCACAAAACACAAAATAGACACAGGTGACTCTCCTCCTGTTCATTGCCACTCACATAGAATCCCACAAGCTCGGAAAGAGGAGATCCGGAAGATGTTACACGACATGCTGGACAAAGGGGTGTGTGAACGCGCGAGCAGTATCACTCGTATAGCCTGCGCCGTTGTCGCCGTTATCTGCGACGTGCACTTGAGCCAATTACCACCGCAACTCCTTATTAATGTAAATGCACAGGGTATATATACCCAAACATACACCCATGCCCTTCACCCCACGACTCTATAGAATCATTGAATCAATGTGAAGTTCTTGTACTCATTCAAGTGACCACTGTGACCCTTAACTCCAGTTCAATCGGCATTGACGAGTTCACACGTCTGAATGGGAAGCCGGTGTCGTAGTATATATTGTCCCCCCTTATATTGTCCCCCCGGACAATATAGCCTAGGGTATATTGTCCCCCGGACAATATACCCTAGGATATATTGTCCCCCACGGACAATATACCCTAGCATATATTGTCCCCCCCCTGGTGAAACTGTCCCCCCCACCCGGACTCTATAACCTAGGGTATATTGTCCCCCACATTATAAAAACACCCATCAAACATGCATATCAACCTCGTGTCCCATATAGAAATGGTATACGCAATGCCTGTTGCATTGAAGTGTATAGCCACACTTCTTTCGTAAATTCTAATCATAAAAAAATAGTGATATATGAAATATATAATACTGCAAGGATATAATACTGCAAGAATATATACTATTAAAATGATATAATACTGTAAGGATAATATATAAATAATGCAGCAAGGATAAATGAAAAATATGAGGTAAGATATGAGATGAAGACAAAGACTAGTTGCTATGTAGTTTGTGTGCATAACATGTTATGCACACAAACTACAAAGCCACTTGGATTTTTTCGACCACACTGTGCTTGGTATGTTCTCGCACTCCTTATGGAACCATTCTTCACATCCATCACACTGAACCATCCAGTCATCTTCAGGTTGCCTGCAATTGCAAATGACATTAACTTTTACAGTAGAAATGGGTCGTGTAATTTTCTTTCCTTTTGTGGTAGGGAAGGTTTCCATCTTACCATTCACAAAGCAGTCTAGCAAGTGCTTTCTCATACTTTTTTGATTGTATGTCATAGATGTTGGACACTCCCCACTACACAATGTAGTGGCAAACGCCAATGCAAACACACCACAGTCATTACAACCTTTTTGCCTTTGAACACGCATAAACTTCAAAATGACTTGCTTTAGTGGAGTACAGACGAGTGATGTTATTTGTTCCTTTGCTCTGGTGGGTAGGTCCTTTCCACTCATGCTGTCAAAAATGTTTACTACTCCAGGCTCACATCCAATGGTAGAACACGTTAACCAATGATTGGTGGATACATGTAGGATTTGTACAAATTCCTGTCGTTCCACACGATAGGCTAACACTTCACCAAGTGTGGTAACTTGCAGACCACGAACTAATGGATAAACACTTTGGAGAAGCTTCTGTCCAGCATTAATTATGCTATCTGTAATCCATTTGCCACCAACCAGTGCTTCATAATCATACATTAATAAGTTCAGGTATGGTATCCAGTGAGATATTGGATCCACATGGTCCTTTGAATCATCTATTACTTCTGCAAAATAGGGGACCAAATCAATTTGTGACATTCATGCTATTATACTCATGCTTGACAATAAACAGAATCACATAACACATGAATAACATAACATTACCTGGATGGGTGATGAGATTATTGCCTGCAGCTGAAGACTGCTGAGCATTTTTTCGCTTGAGACTATCCCTCATTGCAGCACGGGTTTTCAAGCATCTGGTAGTTTTCTTCTCTGTACTGCATGCTTCTGGCTCTAGAGGTACTGATTTATAAGCCAAAACTGTGTGATGTGTCAGACCTGAAATTTCGACACAGGAAATAGGAGAAGTATCCATTGCATTCATTGGAACAAAGTATCCACCACATTGTTTTGGTGTACTGGTTGTAAAACCATCTTCTGGGCACAAGGTATTTGAAAATACATTGTCATTACTAAAATGCATTAAGTAGCTATCTTGCTTATTACCCTCAGTGAAAAACCCCAAATCAGCTGTGTTCAGGTGTGTGGAATTATCCTGGCTATAACCTGAAACCTCTATAGTGCCTTTCAAATTCTTAATTTGCTTAAGCACTGATTTATTACCAACAGTATTAGAGCTTTGACTTTGCACATTTATGACCTTTTTTGACAGAGAAAGCTTATGAGCTCCCTTCTTTGCAGCACAATCTTTCCCATTGTCCAGACTTGGATCTGCCCAATCTCCCGATTCCTCAGTGGTGCATTCCATCACCCTAGTCTTCTTTGATAAAGAAGGCTTATGAGCTCCCTTCATTGCAGCACTATCTTTCCCATTGTCCAGACTTGGATCTGCACAATCTCCAGATTCCTCAGTGGTGCATTCCATCACCCTAGTCTTCTTTGATAAAGATAACTCATGAGCTTCCTTCTTTGCAGCACCATGGTGCTCATTGTTCAGACTTGGATCTGCCCAATCTCCCAATTCCTCAGTGGTGCGTTCCATCACCCTAGTCTTCTTTGATAAAGGAGGCTTATGAGCTCCCTTCATTGCAGCACTATCTTTCCCATTGTCCAGACTTGGATCTGCACAATCTCCAGACTCCTCAGTGGTGCATTCCATCACCCTAGTCTTCTTTGATAAAGATAACTCATGAGCTTCCTTCTTTGCAGCACCATGGTGCTCATTGCTCAGACTTGGATCTGCCCAATCTCCCAATTCCTCAGTGGTGCGTTCCATCACCCTAGTCTTCTTTGATAAAGGAGGCTTATGAGCTCCCTTCATTGCAGCACTATCTTTCCCATTGTCCAGACTTGGATCTGCACAATCTCCAGATTCCTCAGTGGTGCATTCCATCACCCTAGTCTTCTTTGATAAAGATAACTCATGAGCTCCCTTCTTTGAAGCACCATCTTGCTCCTTTTCTGGACTAGCATCTTCATAATTCCCTGATTCCTGAAGAACTGCAGAAGAACATTTCACACGCTTTCTCTTTTTTGATATATGAAGTATTGATGAGTGGTACAATTTGAGCCTATTAATATTAACTGTTCTTCTAAGTTTTGCTCGGGTCATGGGATTGAAGAGTATGTACCTTCCCTTTCCAATGGAATCTACTACCTTGTAAGGACCAAGCCATCTCTTCTGAAGCTTGCCACCCTTTCTACCATCACGTTGGGAGTTGCGTAACAGAACCATTTGCCCAACTTGAATTGGCTGTTTTATAAGAACAATGTGAATGAGGACAGCAATTTTTAATGTGCCAACTTACTTTGCCATTGCTGTGTTTCATATCATAGTCTCGTTTGTAGCGGTCCTGTGCCTTGCCAATGTTTAGCTTGGCTGATTGGAACAATCCCTTCTGTAATTGTGCCATCCTTGTAATCATTTCTTCTGTCCCCTCAGCCCCTTCCTCTGCATGACTTTCACCAACATTGGTATTCACACTTTCTGAATGTATGTCATTTTCAATAGGCAGAACAGCTTTCCTAAATGACAGAACATATGAATGATTTAGTGCATAGACCAACCATCAAATTTTCATACCTGCAGTACATTAGTTCAAATGGTGTAAAACCAGTTGATTTGTGCACCGATGTGCGATACGCAAATAAAACACCATCAAGAAACATGTCCCAATCATCCTGTTTCTCGCTAACAAGTTTCAACAATGATCGCTGTAGTGTCTGATTGTATCGCTCAATTAGGCCATTACATTGTGGATGGTAAGCTGATGTCATCTTGTGTTTGATGTTTGTCAGGTAAAAAAGGTGCTCACTTGTACTATTCACAAACTCCCTCCCTTGATCAGTAAGGATTGATTTCGGAGCTCCATGTCTATATGTAAAGATAGATAGAACAAATTTAAAGAATAGTACAGGAACCTCAATACAAATATAATTTCTACCCATACTGGCAAACAGCATGAAGGTAAGCACACTATTCATGATTAAATTTTATTTGCTATATGACAACATGAAATACAGTTTAGTGCATGACCCTTGTTTAGTAAGAATATTGCCACACATAATTATGCACGTATTTGTATATATCCACATACGTATGATGCAAATTTCCAAATTAGAAAATGCTGTAGTTTTCTAAATTGCACAATGAAGTAACAATTTTGCTGATTTCTAATTGCACTGTTTTAGTTTTTAAAATTAATATTAATTCTGCATTCACTTTGTAATTTATAGCATATGTTTTAGACTGAAATACATCGGATTGTTTACATGTACTTATAGCACCAATACAATACATTGTTATGTTGCCTCCATATTCTACAAAATCAAACTCATACATTTTCTAAAAACTCAGGACTAACATTTTGCACATACATAAATGTAATACCTGCATATCATCCTGTACAGGAATGAGGCAACGCTGCGTGATGTCTTGTCTTTTGAAGGCTCTGCCTCTGGCCATTTTGAAAAGTAATCCATAAGAGTTATGACATATCGGTTGCCTGATGAAGTTTTGGGAAGTGGTCCAATCATGTCAATACCCACCTATGAATATAATTCATCATTGCAATTCTGAAACTTTAAATGATTATTTGAACTACTGGATTAAGTACTAATAAAATTAAAGTATTCTCAAATAATAAAAATAAATTGGGGGGTGCATGACACACACACGAAAAGAATGCAATTTACTTGGTTCCACACTTTAGATTCCACAGGAATAGGGTGGAGAGCAGCATCAATCTTAGAAAATTTGGTGTCATTAGCTCGCTGGCAGGTATCACAAGATTTCACAAACTGACGGATATCATCAAACATATCTTCCCAGAAAAATCTTGAGGTAACCTTCTCCAGAGTTTTGTCCCTCCCAAAATGTCCTCCTAGAATTTAAATAGCAAGCAAAAAACATTATCAGCAGTTTGATAGTATTATCAACCGTACTTTGGGCTACAAATACATGCATGCAATTTCTATAATAGCCACCCACCCCCCACCCCTATTCTAGTGACTGCACGCTCGAACAGATGCTTACCTTCAGCAGATGCATGACAGCTTGTCATGACGCGATGACGCTCTTCTTTTGTTGTTATTACTCTCCTCCATCGCCGTTCTTCCGCCGAAGCCGAAGAGGCAGAATAGTAAAGGACACCAGACTTGACTCGGAAGTTAAGCTTCGCTTTTCTTCTGAATGATCGCTTTTGGTCTTTGGAATACCCAGTTGGATAACTACCATGCACCAAAAACTCCCGAATAGCATCGTAGTCGAACATATTCTAACCACGTGACAGAGTGATATTTGTCGGGTGGTCACGTGCATGCAAGGGAGGGATTAAAACTCTGCTAGGCTGTTGATCCCATTTCGGTACCCCACCCCCACCCCCCTTGTTGTGCTACTAGGGGGGGGGGGGGGGGGGGGGGACAATATACCCTAGGTTATAGTGTCCGGGGGTGGGGGGACAGTATAACCAGGGGGGGGACAATATATCCTAGGGTATATTGTCCGGGGGACAATATAACCTAGGGTATATTGTCCGGGGGGACACTTTTTCCAGGGGGACATTATATCCTCCGACACCGGTCTTCCACACTCCACCTCCCCTCTCCTGCAACAGACCTGTTTGTTGCGATGCGTGAGAGTGAGTCCGCATTCCCGTTTGCCTTTCCCGGTCTGTGAACGACTGTATACTGATAGGGTTGAAGTCCCAAGCTCCACCTGCACAATCTGGGATTACTGTCCTTAAGTCGGTCTAGCCACTCCAAAGACCGATGATCCGTTTGGATAGTAAATTTCCTCCCCAATAGATATACCCTGAAAGCTGTTACTGCCAGTTTTATAGCCAGGCATTCTTTCTCCACTGTTGAGTACCTTTCCTCTCTCGGTAGAAACTTCCTACTATAATAAGCAACTGGATGCTCTTCTCCCTTCGAGTCACATTGACTTAACACCGCCCCTGCTCCTCTGTCGGATGCATCCGTTTGTAGCACAAATGGTTTTGTGAAATCCGGACTTCTCAGCACCGAACTGGAACATAGGTAGTTCTTTAACCGCTCAAAACCTTCTGCGCACTTCTCATCCCATACAACAACATTAGGCGAAGACTTTCTAGTCAGGTCTGTCAACGGTGTCGCGATTGCTGCATAGTCTGGAATGAATCTCCGATAATACCCGGTAAGGCCCAAGAATCCTCGAACTTGATGCTTTGTTTCAGGTTGTGGAAACGATTTGACTGCGTTGACCTTGCTCCCTTCAGGTTGCACCATTCCGTTCCCCACGACATGACCTAAGTACACACACTGTTTCATCCGAAACTGACATTTTGCTGCCTTAACCGTAAGGTTAGCCTTCCCAATCCGCTTCAGAATCGACTTCAGATGTCCGAGATGTTCCTTCCATGTCTGGCTGAAGATCACAATATCATCCAGGTAAGCTGCTGCGTACTCTTCACACCCCTTCACCAACATATCTGTCAACCGCTGGAATGACGCTGGAGCACCATTTAATCCAAAGGGCATCATCTTGAATTGGTACAGACCCTTAGGTGTAACGAAGGCCGTCTTGGCCCGATCCTCTGTAGCTACTGGCATCTGCCAATATCCTCTTGTTAAGTCCAGAGTCGAAATGAACTGCGCCTTTCCAAGGCGATCAATGATGTCATCTATCCTCGGCATCGGATATGCTTCCACTTGAGTCACAGCATTCAGCCGACGATAGTCGATACAGAACCTCATCGTTCCATCTTTCTTCTTTATCAGCACGATAGGTGATGCCCATTCACTGTTCGATGTCTCGATAATCCCCCCTTCCTCCATTTCCTGTAACTCCTTGTCAACAAGTTCCCGATATGCATGAGGTAAGCGGTATTGGGGCATTCTGACTGGTCGCGCCTCTCCCGTTTTAATGCGATGCTGCAACAGGTGGGTTCTTCCCGGCCGATTACTGAATATTGACTGTTTGCGGAACTCTTTCAGCACTTCCTTCACTTGGCCTAGTTGCTCTACACCCTTCACTTGGCCTAGTTGCTCTACACTAAGTTCCTCACCAAATTGGGCTTCTGTGGCAACCTCTTCCTTCCATACAGGAATGTCATCCACTCCTTCCAGAATGTCCTCTTCCATGTAACCCACAGCCTCCGTACGTACGTGGAAAGCTTTCAACATGTTAACGTGGAAAACCCTGCGTCGCTTCTTCCTATCGTGCATGTCTACTAGGTAGGTCACCTTTCCTTCTCTTGCTAGCACTTGATATGGGCCTTGCCATTGTGCCATAAGTTTATCTGCCGTCGTCGGCAGGAGTACTAACACAGGATCACCACGTTTAAACTCTCGCAGTCGTGCCCTCCTGTCGTACCATCTTTTCTGCTCCTCTTGGCTTTCGAGCATGTTTTCTCCAGCGATGTCCGCCATCTCCTTCAGACGCCGTTGGGTCTCCAAAACATAACTCACAACCGTCTCGTCGCTCTTAGAACTTGCTTCCCAGGTTTCTCGTAGAATGTCCAGAGGTCCTCTGACATCACGACCATAAAGCAGTTCGAACGGCGAAAATCCAGTAGAGGATTGAGGTACCTCCCGATAAGCAAATAATAAGTAGGGAATCATTTTATCCCAGTCCTTCCCTTCCTCCTGCACGGTTTTTCTCAACATCCCCTTCAAGGTCTGATTAAACCTCTCGACGAGACCATCCGTCTGCGGGTGATAAGGACTTGTTCGAATCCCCTTGACTCCTAACAGTCTGTACAGTTCGGCCAGCAATTGTGACGTAAAATTGCTGCCTTGATCCGTGAGGATCTCCTTCGGAACTCCCACTCTCGAAAAGAGTTTCATGAGTTCTTCTGCGATATGTTCATCATCTATACTGCGCAGTGCAATGGCTTCGGGATAGCGAGTTGCATAATCGCACAGTACCAGTATATAGCGGTGTCCTGCCTTGCTGCGAGGAAGCGGACCCACTATGTCCATTGCCACTCGACTAAACGGCTCCGATATCACAGGTAGGGAAATTAAAGGAGCTGCCTTCACCCTCTGTTTGGAAGCCTTCTGACATATACGACAACTTTTGCAAAAGTTCTCGATATCCTGAAATACCGACGGCCAGTAGAATCTCCGTAAGATCCGCTGCCGTGTCTTGTCTCGCCCTTGGTGTCCCGCCATAGGAATGTCATGTGCCAGTTCTAGGACAGTCTTCCTACACTGCTTAGGTAGAATTAGCTGCTCCACTTCGTACTCGACACCGCGTCCTGGGGGTTTCCACCTTCGGTAAAATAATCCCTCTCTCCTGAAGAACTCTCCTTCAGGGTTATTTGGCTGATCCACTTTCCTTCGCACTTTCGAAAGGGTGGGATCATTCTCCTGCAGTTCCTTTAACTCTTTCGAACTAAGAGCCATCTGAGGAACTGGATTCACGAGTGCCTTTTTCCCCGACGAAATAACCACCTGTTCTGCCGAACTGGAACTCAAATGTGGGGTTCCGGACTCGTCCTGTAGTATTCTCGCAGACACCGTTTCTGCCCTCGGTCCTTCGGCCTTCTCGGCTAACACCTGACTAGCTACTTCGTCCGCTTCGCTTGCAGTAGTTAGGGGGTTTGGCCGCACCTGAGACTGCACCTGTTTTGCTCTCCTAACTATCTCTTCTTCCAATTGCTGTCTGGCCCGTGCCCTTGTCAGCACCACCATAACGTCTTCCTGCTTCGGTAAGCTTGCTCCCGCCTTAGGCTTTCTGTCACTTATGAGCCTGGTCAGTTCCGGGACATCAGTTCCCAACAGCACATCCACTGGCAGGTTATCCGCCACTGCAGCTTCCACCTGCATTGTTACTCCCTGCACCTGCACTGTCACCTCTGCCAAGTTGTAAAGTCGTGTATCTCCATGAGCGCACCGAATGGAAACCATCTTTCCATCCAGGATCTTCTCTGAAGGAACGCACTTTTGGTTCACCATGGTTCTGGAACATCCCGTGTCTAGTAGTATCTTGGCTACTTTCCGTCCTTCTACCGATCCCTTTTGACACAGTTTCGAACCAGCGAAGTCCCTGTCTTCAAAACAGAATAAAGCTTCCTTTTCCGGACATCTGCTCGATATGTGCCCCAGTTTCTTACAATGGTAGCACCGGATCTTTCCCTCGTTCCCGACTCCTTCCTTCTGGGTCCCGACCTTCTTCCGACACTCTTCTTCAACATGCCCTTTTAGTCCACAAAACCCGCATTTGGATATCGATGTTTTGGGAAATTGTACCGGTTTCCGCCGACCTGGGTCCAGAACACTCCCTGTATCAATCCGGGTGCTTCGTCTCGCTTGTTCGTACTCGTCAGCCAGTTCTCCCGCCGCTACACACGTCTCAGGCTTCTTCTCCATCACCCACAAGCTTTGCTCTGCGCTCCCTAAGGATATCAGGAACTGCTCCTTCCCAATTAACTGCTGCACTTCATCAATCGTCGTACACTCCTTCATCCATTTTTGCTGTACGTCCATCAACCTCACAGCTACCTCCCGATTGGTTTCACCTGCTTTTCTGGTCATTGAACGGAATCTCCTTCGATATGATTCTTCGTTGATATCATATCTTGCCAACACGGCCGTCTTGATAGCGTCATAGTCGCTCGCACTCGTTGCTGGAAGAGCCGCAAACGCCAGCTGTGCTCTACCGGACAATTGTGGTGCCAAGTACTGCGACCATCGATTTTTCTCCACCTTATGCGCAGCCATAATTCTTTCGAATGTCACTAGGTACGCCTCTATATCGTCATTTTCAGCTAGCGGAACCAGCTTGACACTTAATCCCGCCGATGGTTTCGCTTTGCTGCTCATCTCCCCCGATGTCCTCATCATTTCCACCATAGTTTGCATATGCTCCTGCATTTCTTTCCGCTCCGCTCTCCACGCTTCTTCTCGCCGCTCTCGCGCTATCCGTTCTTCGTTGCGCCTTGACTCCTCCGCTGCCTGCTGAGTCATTAACTCCTGCTCGCGTTTCTGCCGATCCTCCATCAGCGCTTTTATAACAGCCTCCATATACCGGTTGACTTTTGTATTCCTTTCCGGAACGCGTTGTCATCCGAGAGGTGAAGCACCGTTCAGTATTTCCTTGGACCCGCGTAGAATTGTCGACGAACTGTTCGACGATCGGATCCCACCGCTGCCACCAAAATGTGAACGCGCGAGCAGTATCACTCGTATAGCCTGCGCCGTTGTCGCCGTTATCTGCGACGTGCACTTGAGCCAATTACCACCGCAACTCCTTATTAATGTAAATGCACAGGGTATATATACCCAAACATACACCCATGCCCTTCACCCCACGACTCTATAGAATCAATGTGAAGTTCTTGTACTCATTCAAGTGACCACTGTGACCCTTAACTCCAGTTCAATCGGCATTGACGAGTTCACACGTCTGAATGGGAAGCCGGTCTTCCACAGGGTGATTCAGCCATCCGATAGTCCCTGGTCGTCTCCAATAGTTCTAGCAAAGAAGAAGGATGGGTCTGTTCGATTCTGTATCGATTTTCGAAAAGTTTAATTCCGTCACACGGAAGGATGCATATCCCCTGACGACACTTTAGATGCTCTGGCTGGTTCCAAGCTGTTTTCGACATTGGACCTGAAAACAGGCTACTGGCAAGTCGAAATGGCAGAACAGGATCGAGCGAAGACGGCCTTTACTACACCCGAAGGCTTGTACGAGTTCAAGGTATTGCCAGAGATAATATATATTATCTCTGGTATTGCCCTTTGGATTATCAGTGTAACGCACCAGCCACGTTCCAACGTTTAATGGACCGCGTATTGCATGGGTTGAAATGGCATAACTGTCTAGTCTATATTGACGATATTGTAGTGGTGGGACCAACATTTATGGATCACATACATAATCTTGTATGTGTTTTGAAATAACTGAAAGAAGCTGGGCTCAAACTAAAGCCATCGAAGTGTAACCTGCTAAGAAAGGAAGTCAAATATTTGGGGCACGTAATCTCGGAGGAAGGGATTTCCACTGACCCTGACAAAACCGCTGTTATTCGTAACTGGCCAATTCCTTCGTGTAAGCGCGAATTGTAGGCTTGGCCAATTATTACAGGCGTTTTGTCAGTGGCTTCGCGTCCATATGCAAACCGCTTCAGCATTTAACCGAGAAAAACGTTCCGTTTTGCTGGTCTCCGTCTTGCCAACAAGCATTTGAGGAGCTGCGTAACTGTTTGATTACTGCTCCTATTCTAGTCTACCCGGACTACACGAAACCGTTTGTCTTAGACACAGACGCGAGCGATGTTGGTATTGGAGCAGTTTTATCTCAGGTTTACGACGATGGAACTGAGCATGTTATTGCATATGGTAGCCGATCACTGTCGAGACAAGAGCAGAAGTATTGCGTTACCCGCAAGGAGCTATTAGCTGTAGTAGAGTTTAGCCAGCATTTTAGAGCATACTTATTGGGTCGGCAGTTTACACTGCGTACCGACCACGGATCGTTAATATGGTTACAGAACTTCAAGGAGCCCGAGGGTCAGCTGGCAAGATGGCTGGAAAAATTGCAAGAGTATGATTTTATCATCAAACACCGCAAAGGCACCAAACACGGAAATGCTGATGCACTGTCAAGACTCCCGTGCACACAGTGTGGGCGCAGTGACTTGTGTGGAAAAGCTCAGGTAAACATGGTGGTCGATGTTGTCAGACCCTCTCTTCCTCTACCAGACAATTTAGGTGAACTACATCATTTGCAGATGTAAGATGAAACCATTGGTCCCGTATTTCAAGCAATCGGGATAGGTGAACGTCCAGACCGAGATATATCTCAGGCCTGGAGTAGGGAAAGCCGCACCCTACTGCAGCAGTGGGGTATGCTTGTGATCAAACATGATGTACTCTGGCGACGATTTTCTGACGGAAAAGGGGACAGGTTACAACTCGTCTTACCCTCTAAGTTACAAACAGATGTCATCAGAGATCTACACGAGGGTGCAGTTTCTGGTCACCTGGGTGAAGAGAAAGTGTTGTCTCAACTTAAGGAACGGTTCTATTGGCCAGGATGTACGGAAACGGTAAGAACATGGTGTAGACAGTGTAAGACTTGTGCATCTAGGAAAATGACGGTCCCGAAAAGAAAGGCACAGCTACATACCGTTCCAGCTGGTTATCCTATGCAGATTGTCAGCGTGGACATTATGGGACCACTACAAGCGACTCAGGATGGTTGTAAGTATGTGTTGGTGGCAGCTGATCACTTTACTAGATGGGTGGAAGTGTATCCAATAAAGAATCAAGAAGCCCAGACAGTGTCTCGAAAACTTATAGATGAGATGTTTTGCCGTTTCTCTCCCCCCGAGCAGCTTCACTCCGACCAAGGAAGGCAGTTTGAGTCTGACTTGATAGCAGAAATATGTAACATGTTAGGGATTAAGAAGACTCGTACCACACCTTATCATCCCCAAGGGAACGGCATGGTGGAACGATTCAATAGGACACTCCTTGACATGTTAGCAACTACAACCAGAAACCATCCCGATGATTGGGAACACTACGTTCGAAAGGTATGTATGCCTATAACTCCAGTGTACACTCTTCCACAGGATTCAGCCCCTTCTTTCTCATGTTTGGGCGTGAGGCCAAACTGCCCATTGATCTAATGTATGGGTCAAACCCAACGGAAGCAAAACCATGCAGTCTCTGATTATGCATTACAAATGAAGATGAGTCTTCAGAGTGCGTATTCATTGGTAAGAGAGCAATGTAAAGCGGAACATAGAAGGCAGAAGGCTCTGTATGATGAGAAGGCTCATGGAAAACCCTTTCGCCCTGGTGACACAGTGTGCATGGTTGTTTTCTCCAGCGATTCCTCGGGGGCGTTCTAAGAAGCTGCATTTACCATGGAAGGGCCCATTCACAGTGAAGGAGAGATTGGGGGATTGTGTCTATAGGATTAAGGGTCAAAGAGGTTACCAATGTGTTCATTTCGACAGGTTAAAACCATATCTAGGTGGAGAAAACTCTTCGCCAGATCACAGCCCTCCATCTTCTCGGGAACCGAACGACACACAGGACGTTTCGTCCACTACCCCAGCCGCACCAGAACTGCTAGATTATGACGAGGATGAAATTGAACTCGAAGTATTACCTGCTCCAGAGGTACCTGCACCCAATCCTGAACGAAGATACCCATCCAGGGAACACCGAGTTCCAGATCACTACGGACCTTACCTTCAACATTGAAAGGAGGGAGTGGTGTAATACGGTTACAAGCTGACGTCACTACTGCGCACTGACTACTGAGCAGGGACACGCATCTGTACATGTCTGACCTTACACCTTAGCTCATGTGACCTGTAATCGGACGATTCTGTAAATATATAAGCGTCTATATTTTTGTATTTCAGTGTGTATGTGTATACAGTGCTATTGCCGCATTAATCTTGAGGCCGCATGTCACATATATATCATTGACGACAAAACATCTTTAATTTTTATAACACTTCTTAATGTATATGAAATATGTAACATCACAGACCTTATCATCACTGTTGCAAGCCCTATCACCTTCTCCTCCAGAATCTTTATAATCATTATACCATCCCAGTAATCAAACTAAAGTCAGGAAGTTATTATCCAAAACTAAGGAATTCTACCTTGAAGGATTCCATCAGCAAGTGACTGTTATAAGACTTCTTCAAAACTTTTGCATTAGTAGCCTTCAACTTCTAGCAACTTCTAGTGAGGCTTTCATAAGGCCCTCATCCGTTTTACCTCCCATTCGATGAGCATTCCTCATATTCTTCAACATCACTTTGAAGCCTGTAGTAAATACCTAAGGAATGTTGAAAAGCAATCAAGATATGCTGTATACAATTACAAAGCCTTTTACATGTACCATGTTTGCATCAAAATCGGGATTTCTGCTTCTCTTGAGACTTTTTAATATTTGTCAGAGCTATTTCATGATATAGATCTCATTGGACTGAAGATAGACAGGACTGGAATGCACGTTTAAATCCCATGTACGCCAGTAATAATTAAGAGCAGGAAACTTATTCAATTACAGCTACACAAACAACCAAAGCAGAGTTCAGTTGGCAGGAACATTCTTCAAGCACCACATTTCAGATGCAGCATCCTTTTATCTGGTAGAGGTCTTTAAATTCAGCATTCAGAATCTTTACTATCTATAGGCACTTGTTTAGCTAGATAGTAGGAGAATCAGTTATCTTCTATAACCAAAGAAAAGGATTACTTACCTTAGTCACAGGCTGCTATCCTTTTCTGCTTGTAGTCCTCCCTTACTTACAGCATTTATTTTGCTAAAGAGCTGTCTGAGAAATAAACATAAATACACGCAGATATCCATTGGACTTACCCTAACTAGGACCCTCACTTTTGGCTACAGAGTCTCGATGTGCTTGCTTTATTGACTCGTTTCTCCTTACAGCTCCTGATAGTTACACTAAATATAGTACGTTATTTATTTGTGTACATAATGTATACTCATTACAATGTACTGTGCACAATGGAAGAAGTGATCCTTGTACAGCAAGATTCCTTTTCATGCATGGCATTTAAAGGTTTTGTTATGTTCAATTTCGGCTCTGAAATAATAATAAAATTAATTAAAAAGACGTGTATATACGGGCGGTAGTACCTTTGCGAACTCAAACACAGCGCTGAGTCCATATTACGCGAGTTCACTTTGTTTACTTTGGTAAGATGCATCTAGATCACGCAGCAACTTACCTTGAAATTCTTAGGAACAGCCGTAGTAATTTCGCTAGCGTTGCCTCCACCACGGTCTTGGTATGCAACGTTTGAATCTCTTTATCCTGGACCTGGCTCATTCCAGAGATAATATCTCTGCTCATTCGTACGTCTGTTAGCGGAGAACCTACAACAGAAAACTGCAGCCGATTGAGAATTCGATTTGTCTGATTGTTGCAATTTGATTGAAAACACATGCAGCTCTTGTTTTTTTACGTGAGTTTAACATCCTTAGGGCTAGTGATGGTCAATCCGACTTTTTACCAACATGTGCACAAATAATTGCACATGCGCGTAGCGAGACGAGTTTTGTATACTGATTTGTCGAACTCACAAGACACACGACATATACACACTCGCTTGGTGTTTTTTTAGAATAGAACACGTATTGTTAATACTGCTTGAGATGATTATAGCGTACCTCGATCCAACCAGTTATACCCCCTATACCTATATTTGCCCACTAGTATAATTTACGAGTTTATAGATCACGCGCGCGTTTCGTAGCTTCCATACTGCACCCGCTTCATACCATCTACATACTGATCTTGATATCTGCACATCTTGATACGAATCAGCATATCGATCTCCATACGCGCATGTTTGCATATTTATCTGCGCATGCGCTCAGGTGGGCAGACTCTGCATATCTCTGCATACGGTACTATGTCACGCAGTGAGAGGGTTACCGAGTAATTTTATGATTTAAGGGTATGATACTATAAGTCTGGGAACAACCATTCATGCTCACTATCTACTGTGGGAACAAATAATGTGCATGGTTGTTCCCAGACTTATAGTCCAACCATCAGTCGGGTCCCCAGACTTAGCTGCGCTATTAATAGTACTCGAAGACCAGGCAGGCCAGGTCAGCTCTGCAAACGAATTCACTTGCAACGGAGTGCCCCGCGGAGAAGAGGAAAGCGTCAGCATTACAGATTTCAGTATAAATACCACCTATAGCCATACCCCCCCCCCCCCCCCCCCCCCCACCACCGCCTCCCACATTGGGCATCCGCCACTGTGTTCACTAGTATATGCGTGTACGTTTTATTCTGTTTACACCCCCAGACACTCATCTGCAGCTGCCTTTTTTTTGGAGCTCAGAGAGGAGCATTGCATCGAGCAGGCAGCCTTTTTGGACGAGAAAGCCGCAGTGTTGAAGTACGGGGAGCTCAAGGATGGGCAATTTGTTAGACTGGACGAATTAGGACACGGGAACGGTGGAGTGGTTCTGAAGGTAGTGCATAATCCGACGGGAATTATCATGGCGAGAAAGGTACCAGATTTTGGTTAAATGATATAGATGTGTGGTTAATAATTCTGCATGTTATGTTGCAATAGATCGAAAGGGGTTGCAAACCCCCCCCCCCCCCCCCCCCCCCCCCGTCCACTGGTGGATTTCAATGCTGGTGGTTACAAAATTCCTCCAACTGATGGCATTACAGAATTATTACACAATTCTGCATACATACCCATCTTAATAAGGTGCTGTTTTTTGAGGGGGGAGAGCTGTAGATCGGGTAGTTGAGAAAAGGGAAAGGCCATTGCACCAATTTTTGCATTTAACAACTAGTTTGTAAATTGGCATTTAAAATACGTTTTCTAGTTGCTATGATGGGTTACATTTACTTGTTTCAATTGTAACCAAGGTGATTATGGTGGACATCAAGGCTGCCGGTATCAACCAGATAATGATGGAATTGAAGGCCCTACACGAATATAATTCTCCCTACATTATTGGCTTCTTTGGTCACTTTCGAATTGACAATGAGATCTCCATCTGCATGCAACATATGGTACTACACCCACCATGTGATCTGTCATATGAACCATACAGCATACACATATATGTATGCAACTTATGCATGTGTGTACACATACATTGAAAAAACAATTTTAAGTGTTTTAACTTGTTTCGGATTTGAACATCAAGGATGGTGGCAGCTTAGATGTTGTTCTGAACGTTGGACGAGTGCCTGAAGAGATGATAGGCAAGATCACTGTGGCAGTGAGTACACCTTCTCGGGGGAGGGGGGTGAGAGAGAAGAGAGAGATGCTCTTCATGGCCCACAGTATGTGCGTTTACATGGGTGCATCATTTTGCTCTTTCAAAGGTTCTCCAAGGGCTGAAGTATCTCAAAGATTGCCACAAGATCGTGCACAGAGGTGAGATATTAATTTTTGCAGTATCACCTTGACAACATGATGCTGTCCAATAACCTTCATGCCTTGCCTCCTTGAGATGTAAAACCTTCAAACATACTTGTCAACTCCAGAGGTGAAATCAGACTGTGTGACTTTGGTTCCAGCGGTCAGCTGATCAATTCAATGGCCAACTCATTTGTGGGAACAGCCTCCTACATGGCAGTACGTTCCTCCTCCCCATTCCAGCTTTCCTCTCATGTAAGACTAATCACACACACGCAGCCTGAGCGACTACATGGTGATGCATATTCTGTTCTTTCTGACATCTGGAGCTTTGGAATGTCGCTTGTCGAGATGGCGCTGGGACGGTATCCCATCCCAGCCCCGCCCCTTGATGAGATTGATCGTGAGATGACCCAACCACCTGCTGGGCATCTCCCCCCTCGGCAAGGGGGAAACTCCAATGCATCCCATGCTAAAGCCATCGGGATGTCCTATTTTGATCTGTTGGTTGTGATAACCAAAGAAGTATGTTATTTACAATCATTTCTACACAATCATAATAAGGTGTAGGGATTCATGGACTGCGATATACATGTAGTATAGTACTGTACATAAAGGGTTCTTTTAACACCCACACATATAAACATAGACAACTCACATGACACACACATCACCTGGACATGTACATTTTTAGGAACCTCCAAGTCTTCCTGAGAAATACTTCCAGAGAGATTTCAGAGACTTTGTAGATCTTTGGTAGGTTAGACAAATGGATCAGTGTATGTAACGACTTACCCTCCCACCCCAATGCTGCAGCTTACAGAAGGATGTCAACAAGAGAGGAAACATTAACTCACTTGTGGTACGATGGAGGGATCATTATCCCCTTGTCTTGCACATCTAATATCACTGCAACACACACACACACACACACACACACACACACACACACACACACACACACACACACACACACACAGGTTCATGCCTACACCAAAGCTGCAGAATCATCCACTGTGGACTTTGCAGGCTGGGTGCAGAAGACCATAGAGGCCAATAGAATATTCAAACAGTCCCAAGTCCAAATGCAATAGTCATGGCTATACCCTGTGCACAAGACACTTCCTTTCTTATATAAACTGTGCACTGAAAGAAACGTGCACATCTCACACAGCAGCACAGCTACATATTTACAACAGGATATTTCTGTGCATCTAACAACAGCACCCCCCTCCCCTCATCTTCCTAATCTACGATTCAGCATACTGTTTAATGACAGGGCCAAGATATGGTTCCCTCACTGGCTGCTCTAACTGTTGGAGGGGGGAGGGGGGAGCTAGGTGGTTTTAGGGTGGCTAGGGAAGGATGGGAAAAGGGGCGTGGATTGGAAAGGAGGGGCAAAGGGGCGTGGTGTACCTCGTTTCGCTGTTTGTCACGGAAGTAGATCAGACCTTGTCCCATAACTGGGCACGAGGGATGTAACGTCACTCTTGATGACATCAATCTAAGCCAAACCCACCATTGCGTGGTATTGTATGTGAGTTATGTACATGTATGTGTGTGATGATTAGCTTGACATGGCATCATACTAATATCAGTAACATTATACTGATCAGTTATAAATTAATTAATAAACAAAAAAAAAACTTCGGTGTATTCGAAGCCATATATGTTGCACGTTAATTGGTGTTAATTGGGCTCGTTTCCAATCCCTCTATATATTATCTCTGCTTGTTCCGAGCGTCCCTCAATGTTTATGTCCCTTATAAGAGGTTGCTCCTGATCTCAATTACCATGCGGGTAGTGGAATAGGCAGCCATGAATGAAATGGCTCATGGAGCCCCATGCAAGCAGCTGCAGCTGGTTGGTGCAATGGATATGATCTACAGATGACCCAGTGACTATATATACAAGTAAATAAAAACATTCTCTAACGAGAGAGTTGTTGGTATATAGGATTGACCAATGGTGGTGTAAAAAGCATGGAAACAAGAGTGACAGAAATATTATTGGAAAATTGAAATAGGCCTATATTTAGCACACAATATAACACACATGCCTGAATAATGGGCTAAATATAGGCCTATTTCAATTTTCCAATAATATTTCTGTCAAGAGTGACAGAAATATTATTGGAAAATTGAAATAGGCCTATATTTAGCCCATTATTCAGGCATGTGTGTTATATTGTGTGCTAAATATAGGCCTATTTCAATTTTTCTGTCACTCTTGTTTCCATGCTTTTTACACCACCATTGGTCAATCCTATATACCAACAACTCTCTCGTTAGAGAATGTTTTTATTTACTTGTTTCATAAGTTTTTTTTCACCCTGTCATAGCAGTATCATAGTCAATAATCAAATGTAGGAAGAGGATGGATGATCCCCTTTATCTCTTAATGCAAGAACAAATAACTTTAATAGTACTGCTGGTGGTGGGGGCAGCACTGATGGTGCAGGCAGGAGCGCCGGTGGGGGCAGCGCTGGTGGTGCCGGCAGGAGTAGCTACTGGTAGTGGTGTGGGCAGTGCTGCTGGTTGTGGTGGCAGAAGCGGGGCTTCTGGAGGTGGTGGGGTGAAGGGAAGAGGAGTTGGAGGATGAATGTACTCTTCCTCCTCCGACCCCTCGTTGGTGAAAAACCCGCGAAGGTCGTCAGCCATCTACATATACGTAACAGAGAGTATGATTAAATTTTCACTTCTTTATTTTTTAAAGCAAAGTGCAGAGCCTTAACACATCTACATAGAGTATTATTAAATTTTTACCTCTTTTTGCTAGCGGATGAGTAGCTTTTATACCTGCAAAGCCTTACACGTGTGCAGACGGTGCTATAATTATATTAGTCCAATTCCATCATATTAATGACAGGGAGGTAAGGGGTGTATGCGTGTCAGTTGTGCTAAAATTCTATTGGTCAAATTTGATCCAGTAAAAATGGTCCCATCTAAACACTGGAGGTGTAGCCTATACATGCAGTTAAGCTGGGTAGTGCGTGAACTCAGGAAGTGAACTACATGGCAGTACATGGCAGCATGTAGATCAATTGATAAGGATATGTTCTCAGGTGAGGTCCTATCTGTGGACAGGATCTGCAGCTTTGTAAGTGTGGGCAGAAGGTCTGTTTTTATTTCACTACATAAATGTGAGTGTGCTGATAGAAGTACCTGATGGTGGCTTATCTTACTTACTGCTGCACAGGCAGATCACTACCCCTAGGAATAGCTTTTTCAAGACCACCATTATACTCCATTGGTGCATGAGATTTGGGTTTATACAAGGAGTAGCTATATGGGAAAAGGATATAGTTGCAGCTATTTAGTTCTCAGCCCTTGCAACTGTAACTATATTCATACAGTTGCAACATTCACGGCTAGACAAGGCAGTCTTCAGATAAGGAAGCTTTATCAGATTAAAACAATAGACACTACTGTACACACAGTTGAGTCACCATGCACGCTTTACATGCAAAGTGAATGGTTTTGTGCAGATCCGTGCTGTACATAGTCGGGCGGGCCCTACTACCCACAGGTAGTAGCAAACCCGACCAAACGCGGTAGTAGGGCCGCCCGACTATGCTGTACTTTGGGTGGTAGTGGTAGTTCTGTGACCCCTGCGGTACCGCGTCCTCTCGGCAGCACATTTAGCCAATCAGACAGCGGGATCATTTCAATACCGACTCCTTTCAGATGCTTTAATGGTAGCTGATATTTCTCCCTATTAGCAGCGCGATTTCCCTCGAGGTCCTCTTCATATCGCCGCCTTTAGTTTTAGCAGCACGGTTCTCCTCGAGGTTCTTGATATCGCCGCCTTTGAGCAGCACGGTTCTCCTTGGGGTCCTCTTCGTATCGCCACCTTTTAGCAGATCGCTTAGATTCAATATCGGCCTTGTAGCTGTCGCGTACAGAGGCCTTCTTCATTTCGGGATCGGCCTTGTAGCTGTCGCGTACAGAGGCCTTTTTATTTTTGGGATTGGCCTTGTAGAGCGCTCGGGCTTTAGCTTTGTTCTCGTATTGCTTTGGAGGTATTCCGCTCGTTGCTTAGATCTCTTCTTAGAAAAAGAACTTCACTATTAGCCAACGCAGAGATCTGGCCAACGTAACAACTAATATATTACACTGGATAAATTTAGTGCAGGTTAGAGTATTTATAACTGCCTAAAATTATTAATAAATAGAACTTGATATATGTATGTCTATATGACATGTAAGGATAACGTGCCGGTAAATTTCGAAACGATTGGTACTATTCCCGTCCTCCAAAACCGTTCCTAGCTCGAGTTATACCTTCCTAAGAAGAAGACGACGACGACGACGACGACGATGGAGAATTATTATGGGACTGGGCACGAGAAACAGGAAATTGTTTGTTTCTCTATAACCACACCGTTTTGTTGTGCTCTCATTCCATCGCGATAAAGAGATAAGCGATCCGTTTCTCCGTTGTCCCTCCAGACGCTAGTGAAGTTTTATTAATGACATTATTCATCAACCCTCATATTGAACCTGCTGCCGCAGGTTCAGATAATGCAGATGCATTTGTAGATTGTCTATAGATAAGGCCTGTGTGCCACAAGGCAAACTACATACACCTATACTAATATGCTTCCACTACAGCCAAGCAATTCATCTTACGAGCACTGAATATAATAGCTATTTGCCGTATCCAGTTGGCAAACTGACGAAAACATCTTTTCCTTGCATGAAGGTTATAATTGCCTCCATTTGTTGCGGACGTGGATCAGCAAATCCTACCCTTTGAACCGCGCGCAAAATCACCTCCTGAATATGCGTATATCTTGCTCGCACATTTCCACTTCGATGTCTAATTGAACCACACCTTCCACTTGAAATCATGTTATCTGCAACTTACATGTGTTATTAAGGTTACGTCAGCGTCATTATCCGTCCCAATGTTTTGGGACGCTCGGAACAAGTGCGTCGTTCTTATTTCCCAGACCCACTTTCCACGTAGCGGTGATGTAATCCACCCGTCGCTGTTGGGAATCTGGGTCTGGGGACGAGACTAGGGTTTAGCAGGTGTGTGTATGTGTGTGTATGTGTTGTGTGCGTGTGTGTTGTGTATATGTTGTGTGTGCATGTGTGTTGTGTGTATGTGTGTGTGTGTATGTGTGTGTGTGTGTGTTTTTTTTTTTTGGAAATATGTCCAGGGGATGGTGGTGTAAATGCCTGTCCCAAGGAGGGTTTAGCAGGTATTACATAGGGAGGTGTAAAGCTCGTCCAGGGGGTATTTTTAAAATATGTTCTGGGGTGGTTGGGTGGGGTTACGTTTGCCCAATCAGAGATAATATATAGATTACAAGTAAAAAAAAAACATTCTCTACGAGAAAGTTGGTGGGATATAGGATTTGATTATGACATTGGTGGTGTAAAAAGCAAGGAAACAAGGTCTTATCAGAAGGTAAAATGTCATAGTCCTATATTTAGCACACAAACAACACATGCCCTAGAAATATGCTAAATAGAGGACTATGACATACTGACGCTAAAACAGACCGGGAAGGTACCGCTGCCAGACTTCTGGATACAATTCCTAGCGTATCGTTACCAGCCTAAGGTATTAATGAACATTTTCCGCCCTTCGGCGATTAAAGACCTACTATTAATGTCTAGGAATAATAATACTATGCTACCTCACGTGAATAAAGAAGACCTTGTTGATTGCCTAGATCTCAGTGACATAGCGCACAAGTTTTGTTCCTTAATGAAAGGAGTACCTTTTTTAGAAACCAAGCTGAATACACATATTTTTTTCATGCATGGATCATTTTTAAAAATTAAAAAGTTGGCCCCCCCCAATCCTAAAATCGTTCCTACGCCACTGTATGTGATAGTAAAACTCCAATGTACTACACTTGTATGCATTAACTACTAAAAGCACACACTGATAATAAACAATGTGCAAGAACCCATATGGTGCACCCTTGAAAAGCTGTAGTGCCTTTTGTAATAATCATGTGCACTTGTTTTTTAAGGTGCATTTTGGTTGAGCCCATCACATAATTTAAAGAGATATTACTATAATGGTATAATACATAATTATTTCATTGCAACTAACACTAACTCCTGAAATCGTGTAGTATACATAAAAATCTTAGTTATACACAAATAGTACCCCCCCCCCCCCCCCTAATCGGGCCAGAAGCCAACAGCACCCCCCACCCCGGCCGGGCGCTCAACACTCACACTACGTCACTGCCGCGATACGAAAAGCGGGGGTGGGATGGTGGGGGTGGTGGTGCTGTCCGCTTCAGGCCCGATACGAAAAGCGGGGGAGGGGGGGGGGTGGTGCTGTCCGCTTCAGGCCCGATACGAAAAGCGGGGGAGGGGGGGGGGATGCTGTCCGCTCCAGGTCCGATACGAAATGTGAGGGGAGGGGGTGGGGGGCGCCGTACGCTTCAATAAAATCTTGTATATTTACCAGACCCCGCCTAAACAACAATTGAAATCAATGTTCTATTGAACCTCTCTACTAACCCATTACAATGAGGATGGTAGGCCGTTGTACGGGTTTTGTGTATCTGGAGCAGGGTGCAGACTTCCTTCAACAAATCTGCCTCAAATTGCCTTCCTTGGTCAGAGTGCAACTGCTCAGGGGGAGAAAAGCGACAAAACATTTCATCCACCAACGTTTTGGCCATAGTTAATGCCTCCTGGTTCTGAATGGCATAAACCTCAACCCACCTAGTAAAACAATCACATGCTACCAGTACATACTTATTGCCTTGAGCTGTCATTGGAAGATGTCCACTGCTACAATCTGTAAAGGGTATCCAGCCTGCAGGGTCTTAAGGGGTGCCCTTTTACTAGGTGGTGCCATTTTCCTTGTGCTGCATGTTCTGCATTTCCTACACCACTCCTTCACACTCTCTTTCCAGCCGGGCCAGTAGTATCGCTCACGAACCAGATGTATCATCTTACTTTCACCTACATGGCCCCCCATGGTGCCGCTGTGGAAGTCCTGGAGCACACTTTCTCTAAGCACAGAAGGCAGTTCACTAGCTGCAGGTGTTGAGATCGCCCATCAATACACAATCGCCACAAGACGCTATTGTCTACTTTCAGGGATGACCACATCTGCACAAGTTGACGACTCTCCCGACTCCATGTTTTTACTTCATCCAGGTTAGGAGTAGCACCACTTTCCTTTGCCTTCAGTACCGGACCAATTGACGGATCATTGAGCTGCTGGTCATGAACATCAGCTCTTGAGAGACAATGCCAATTTGAGCAGCGAGATAGGCAGGACTGTACACATGTGTAACTCTACCACATTGATTACATGGTACCCTGGATAGGGCATCTGCATTCTTGTGCTGGTTACCAGGTCTGTGGACCACTGTAAATGTGTACTCCTGTAGCCGCTCAAGCCAGCGAGCTAGCTGCCTCTCTGGTTCTTTGAAGTTTTGGATACACACCAAGGAACCATGGTCTGTTCGGAGAGTAAAGTGAACACCTAAAAGGTAGTGTCGAAAATGGTGAATGAACTCAACAACTGCTAGTAACTCGCGGCGAGTAACACAATATCTTTGCTCTTGCCGACTCAGAGATCTACTTGCATAGGCTATTACAACCTCACCCCCATCATTCTGTACTTGGGACAAAATTGCACCAATACCCGTATCACTTGCATCAGTTTCCAACACGAAGTGCCTAGAGTGATCAGGAAAAGCAAGTATTGGGGTTGTCATTAAACACTTACGCAAGTGATCAAAAGCAGCCTGACACTGCTGGGTCCACTCAAATGCGATGTTCTTTTCCAACAGTCGCTGCAATGGTTTTGCTGTAGTTCCAAAATCCTTAATAAATCTTCTGTAATAGTTAGCGAGCCCCAGGAACTGTTGGATATTCTTCTTACTCTCAGGAACAGGCCACGTTGCAATTACTGCAGTCTTTTCAGGATCAGTTGCAATACCATTTTCAGAAATGACATGCCCTAAGAAGCGTACTTCTTTTTGACACAACTTGCACTTTGCTGGTTGCAGTTTAAGGCCTGCCTGTCTTAGTCGAGACAAAACAGTACCCAGATTGGATAAGTGTTGTTCAAAGGTCCGGCCTATCACCACAGTATCGTCAATATATACCAAACACCACGTTAGCTGGGTTTGTCCATCCCAGGCTGTTGGTACTGCTAGGGAAAAGGCACTGGCAACATGCAGACACACAGGGGTGAGTATTATGTTTGTGTGTGTGTGTGTGTGTAGTGTGTTATGTGTACATGTGTGGTGTGTGTGTGTGCGTGGTTGCAGTGTGTGCATGCATTTTGTGTGTGTGTGTGTGCATGTGTATAGAAAAATTGACAAATGCACTATGACAACATATACCTTCCCTTCATACCCTCACCCTCATGACCACCCTCCTTCATACAATGTACATGCACCCTCATGACCTCCTCCCTCCCTCCATACTCTCACCCTCATGACCTCCTCCCTCCCTTCATACACACTCACCCTCATGACCTCCCTCCCTTCATACACTCACCTCACCACCTCCTCCAGCTCACTCTCCACTATCGCTTCCTCTTGCTTGCTTGTTCCACACGTTGGCTGCTCGTATATGACATGGCTGCAGACAGGACTGGGGAGGAGCCAACAACAGCTGGCTCAGTGATCCGACTCTAGGCCGCAGTGAAGTCCCTCTTCCTTAATGAACGCCATCTTGTTGAACGAGGGCGCCTTCAGTGCCCTCGTTCAACAAGATGGCGTCCACAAAGCATACACAATGGGATCCATGCTGCCCTTACCTAAAAGCTCAACCGGCCACTCATCCAAGCTCCAATGTCTCATGTGAACCTGACTGCAATGTATAATGGGTCCACTATTGACAGGGGACATTGCTTTAAAAGGAAGTACCAGTGTGGGAGAGAACAGTACACCCTCCACACACACTCCCACACACCTTTCACACAACCTCCATACACCCCAAACACCGTCCACATCCCTTAAACATGCACACACACACACACACCCCCCATACATCCTCATCACATCTTCATTCACACACACAAGCTTGTCCTTAAATATGCCCAAGAGCCCAGTGAGATGGGCAGGTGGCGAATGTGGACCATGTCATAGCTGGTCCTCACCCTCTTCCCCTGGCACACACCTATGCACATCTGCCACCAGTTCTGTTGTATGTGTATGAACAAAGGTGTCTGGCTGTAGACCAGAAGTGGCTAAGATGACGACAGCATGGATTCTCAGAGGGGTCGTCATGGTAGCCTACCAGCTGGTGTTGTTGAGAGCAATGGACACAGTGTTGAGCATGAGGTTAGCCTGGGCCTCACTGGTTAGTGCATCGCTACCTTCCTCCGGGGCCAAAACTATGAAATCAGTAACTCCATACCTGCCCAGCCGTGTGTGCACGTGTGTGTGTGTGGTATGTGTGTACGTGTGTGTGTGTGGTGTGTGCATGTGTGTGTACGTGTGTGTATATGTATGCACACTGTATACTCAGTGTATACACAGCAATAAAAAATGTACAGAGACTTGCCATCTGGCGAGATGATGTGTCTTTGGCGGGAAGTCAAGGAATGTGTCCATTTCATAGAAGGCAGGTGGCCAGTCCTTCTCTGCTGATATGGTGGAACAGAAAGAAAAAATACGAAAAAGATAATCATCAGCAACAAAACTTAAAGACGTGTGCTACTTTCAGAGATTGAACAAAAGTTATACCAGTATACCTTCACCTTCTCCTGTGGGCCTCTTCTTCTGCCGCGCCACACAGGTCCAAAGTCATGACGAAGGTCCTTCCGGCATACTTAATTCTTTCTGACTTGCGATGAGCATAGGCTATGTGGTCTACGAGGAGGGCGGGGAATTAAATAAGTGCCTTCGCAACGCCTGCACACGAAGTGTTGACGCGCCTCTGACATTCAAATGCCCCATTGAACAATACGAACCACCTCGCTGCTAGTCCCCACTGGTGCAAGTTGACGTGCAACACGTTCGTTATGAAGCTTCAGGCCGATATAAATTTGCTTTCAGGTATACTCGCTGTTTTGAAGCGATAGCAAACCTCTGCCATGGCGTGGCGTTGTTATTTCGTATATGGACCGCTGCAGGAGATCACCGATCGACACGAAGCAATAATTATAATTTTAATAACAGCAACGGTTTTGCTGAAATATTGGAAAGACGCAGCATCGTGTGATCCTCCCACCAAAGAAGGGTGCGCAGGGTTAGGGGAGCAAAAAGACACAGGAGAAGAAGAAGAAGAATAAAGTGATTGAGGTACTGCTATTATAGACGTCAGGCCGGGCACTTTAAAACCGTATTAACTCGCTACAGAACAAAACTTTCGGGTTGAAAACCAAAACGAGCAAGAAACAGCAGCAGTTCATACAACAGGTCACAAGCCAAGTGAAGTATGACCAACAAAGGTTAAAAAAGGTACGGAGTTATTTATTACTCTTTGACGGGCACTGCTTCTAAATAATTTAATATCCCGAGAAAAAAGTTTTGTGTCCGTGGTGGAGGCCGGCCCGATGTGCTGGCTCGAACTTAGATGGAGAATGGTGCTATTGGCGGGGTGTGGTGCTTTTGGCGGGGGATAGTACTGTTGGCGCTGTTGGCAGGGGATGTTGCTGTACACCCATAGGAGGAAGGGCCACTGTGGAGAGATAGGTACATGTAGCTAAGGGCACTAAGTACACCCATAGGAGGGAGGACCACTGTGGAGAGATAGGTAAATGTAGCTAAGGGCACTAAGTACACCCATAGGAGGGAGGACCACTGTGGAGAGATAGGTACATGTAGCTACAGTAAGTACACCCATAGGAGGGAGGACCACTGTGGAGAGTTAGGTACATATAGCTAAGTACACCCATAGGAGGGAGGACCACTGTGGAGAGATAGGTACGTGTAGCTAAGGACACCCATAGGAGGGAGGACCACTGTGGAGAGATAGGTACATGTAGCTAAGGACACCCATAGGAGGGAGGACCACTGTGGAGAGATAGGTACGTGTAGCTAAGGACACCCATAGGAGGGAGGACCACTGTGGAGAGATAGGTACATGTAGCTAAGGACACCCATAGGAGGGAGGACCACTGTGGAGAGATTCTGTGCACACTCTGCTTGTATTTAATTTGTGCGTGCCGTGTGTGTTTGTGTGTGTGTGTGTGTGTGTGTGTATGTGTGTGTGTGTGTGTTTTAATGCACATATGTAAGTTGTGTGTTCGATGGCACGGTCTCTTCATACGTCTTATGGTTGCTTATATATTCAAGCTTATTTATTCAAGGGAGGAGGGGTGGGGAGGGGGTGGGTGAACACGAGAACTGGTTGATCTTGTTTTTACCTAGCCTTTAATTTGTGCTTCGCGATGCGCGGTGTTGACGTTATCTCTGATGTTGTCATGTCCGAAACTCAGAGACCACCAACATTATAGGGCCTACAACAGAAGGCGACTAAAATCTAAATGAAGCTACGCTCAGAAAAGTCCCAAGTAAAAAACTAGGGGGCTCTTATTATATGCTTGGCACGTGCAGTCGATCTGACTTGTTGATAGGGCAGGCAAGGTTGATTTCAGTTCTTACCACATCATGGTTGCTGGAGCCGCACTAAGCATCCAAGGGATTATCTCTCAACCATTTTTTTCCCTTATCTTCTGTATATATTTATAGGAGACAACGTGTCGCTAACTTGTGAGGGCAACAAGACGACCCTGAGCAGGGTCATAAACACCACCACCACCACCACCTCCAGGCATTACATACAGCCATCTGTTCTTAACTGTACAACAGATGGCTGCTATGTCACATTCATCATTTTGAAATGTGAACGTGGAGGACAGTGGTACATACATTTGTACTCCATCCTCTGGACTTATGTACAACAGGTAAGAGAGCACGTTGGTGCTGATGATGTCATAACATATGAACACATGGATGCACACACCCTCCACTGATGACACTCCTAGCTGTGTGCATCTCTGAACACCGTGTTTTGACAGTCCTGGAACAAGCAGCTGTAGTTGGATGCCGGGCTTTTGTTAACTTCATGAATATCATTGGCTACAAGGTATGGTGGTCAAACATAACATAACAATTTAAGTGGCACTGAATACGCCTAATCGTCCCTCCTGTAGCCAGCTGTACTGTGGCTTGATCAGGGCTGGTGGAGATGGCCCTCTTCAATAATCCCGCTGCTTCTCTTTCCTCACCAACAGTAAGGGATTGTGTGCACTCATGTTCTTCATAGTACCCAGCCTTTACATCCCTATGGCACACTACACACTGAACCAGAACATCTTTTAGCAGCAGTTGTATAAGGTTGGATGCTGGTCTGATCTCAGTGGGGACCAAGCCACCACCCAGCAAGCAGCAAGGGCACACTGTGGCTGAGGCTGTCACTCGCTGTACAATGCAACTGGTGCAGGCCAGCTTTCCACATGGTAGCTCAAGGGGCTGTGAAAGCACGTTTGCACATACCACACATTTCAACTCATCGAGGACAGTCGTGTTGTTCTGGCCTGACAATGGAGGGTACGGCTCCCGTGAGAAGACTGGAGGAGGGGCAATTTTCCAAAGGTGTGCAGCTACCATGTTTGGTGTGAGGCCTGGTTGACGTCCTCTGCCAACGGTGAGCTTTCTGGAGTTACCTTCTTTTGCAATAACTTTGAAGTGCTCACACACCTGTGTATTGCATATGATGTTACATGTGTGAACTCTAGCAGGGATGTATAGATATATGTACCTTACACCCTTCATTTCTATGTTCCTCCCATTCAAATGGTGTCAGTGTACACTTATGGTGCACTTTTTCTGCCCTGGCACGGATGATTCTCTTCATTGACAGGTGACAGCACTCACAAAAGCGTTCTGGGTGCATGTGAGCATTGTCAGTGGAGGTGTTGATTGCAAAAGCTGTTAACAGGTCATCTGTGAATCCTTTGCACTCATAAGTGCTCTTCTTTTGCCCACTCTTCATTAGCCTCTTTCCACAAACTCTGCAGTGCAGCGGCAGTTGTTTTGTGTGGTAATCCATCCCTGTAACCCGCAACATGCATCGATTATTCATAAGATACACTCAAGGTTTTTCTGGTGACAGAAAATCCGAGACCAGATCTGGTTCGTCAGTTCCGTTACTGACATGCCTTGGCTTGACCGACAGACTAGTCTTACCTCCAGATCAACTTTGGGTAGCCCGTTCTATTCGATCTCGTTCCCCACCTAACCGAAATAAGTACCGCATGGGGTTATAAACACGGCTTGCGCATACGGTAGGCCTGAAATTTGGAAAGTGCGTGAGGACTATAAATAAAAGAGCATGAAAGGTTGTGTTGTATATTAGTTTAAAATATTGCATTTACTGCTTCTTCTGAGAAGTTGTGAGCTTTGAAACATAAGCATTTTTAATGAGGTGTTTCTTCGTTATCTATTAGACAGGTACCGTAATGTTCTAATTATAAACCTAGTTTCCAGCCGCATACAACCGTGCCCGTACGTCCATCTACCCATCTACCCGATTTTAAAAACTTACCAATAGCTACGTTCAAAAGTAATCACGCGTCAGTCACACGATATCAAAATAGATATAGATTCCGCGGTTAGTGGTTACGTTTATAATTATCGGTTAACGCAAAAAATAATTGGCGCGAATAGTAACCATAGAAACGAGCGGCGCACGTACACACAATGATTACATCATGCCTATACGAAAATATTTCCAAAATAGCCTTAACCCACCTGAGCAAGAGGCGGGTCGTAGTATATGCCCGTACCAAGCGTGAGGTAAGTGCTGTAGATACCATCACCCACAAAACACAATCAATGAATGGCATTAGATATGACGAAACTGGAAGAGGTCTTTGACTCCATGAACAGCTAGGGATGAAGACTTCTGTGTTGTAAATATCATCTTCAACAATGCCAGTAGTGATGATAACATGGATGGGGCTGGGCAGCTGGAAGTGATGGGGACAGAGGGGTAGATATGGAAGAGGACGAGAATGAAGCAGACAACAATCCTACATCACCACTGAACCTCACATCATCACTGCACCCACTATCACCCTACCCATCATCCCACATCACCACTGCACCCACATCACCCAACACATCACCCCACATCACCACAGCACCCACATCACCACTCCACTCCCACATCACCATTGCTTCATACATCACCCCACATCACCACTGCACCCGACATCACCACTGCACCCACACGTCACCACTGCACCCATATTACCATTGCTTCACACATCACCACTGCACTCCCACTCACCACTACACTCCCACATCACCACTGCACCCACATCACCATTGCTTCACACATCACCACTGCACTCCCACTCACCACTACACTCCCACATCACCAATGCACCCCACATCACCACTGCACCCACATCACCATTGCTTCACACATCACCACTGCACTCCCACATCACCACTACACTCCCACATCACCACTGTACCCCACATTACCACTACACTCCCACATCACCCCTGTATCCCACATTACCACTACACTCCCACATCACCACTGAACCCACCCATCATCCCACATCACCACTGCACTCACCCACATCACCACTGCACCCACATCACCATTGCTTCACACATCATCACTGCACCCCTTTTCTTGTTATCCATGCCTCTTCTGACTCTGATAAATTATATTACATGTAAGAGATAATAGACTGTTACAATACCTTAGTTCAGTAGTGCTTCAGGGAGATCATTTTCATTAATTCGAGTGCCATAATTTTGTCGCACATTGTCCATTGCCACATCCATCAGGTTGAGCACAGATTTGAATTATAGTTTGCATATCTATTTAGTATATTAGGGAAAGTAAGACCACCAATTATCACATCTGTGTCTTTATCAAATCTGGAGAATCTTGATATTCATTAGTTTTTTTTACCCTTTCATCTCATATCCCTTGAGCCATTGGTCACAGAGTACAGTGCAAGGTATCATTAAGAAGCCAAAACCATGGCAAATTATACTACAGAGTTATATTAATTATTTCATGAAGTTTATTAACCATTAAATTGTAACAAAGTTTGGCAGCTCATGGCTATGAAGGAACAAGCTTTTATTAAAATGTTTCATTTTTCCAGTAAAGCCCTATCATCATAGAGTATAAAATGGAAATGTTTATAAATTGGACTGGCTAATCTTATTTACAAAGAACTATAAATGTTTTAAGTACAAACATTTCGTTTTGTATGCACCTTGGTGAGATGCTACATATGGCTTCATCCTTTATATGGTGCATTATCAAAACAAAGGAATTTTTTTAATGTTTCAAATTTGATTTTCCGAGCCAAAACAAAAATAATCAGTTAAAATAAAGGTCTTAACACTTAAGACTTTGATTTCTCTAAGCTTAACCTATTATATCTGAGAGAATATTTTCCTGATCAATCATTCTGTAATGGTATTGAACTGTACTGGTTGATTGCTCAGACACCCTTTCACCTATTTCCCGTTGTCTGGGAACCTTTCTATGTCTTACTAACAAACTGAATTATTCATTACTTTGTATTGACTGCAGAGCACTCAGAGTTACTTGTACCAGTTTTTGGCCTTTATAGGCAGACATGTATGCTTGGCTTGCAGCGATCGTGACAAATCGTCAATCATGCAAAGGATTTTTCTTGTAGCACAAATTTTTTTCCATTTGAGCAGCAACTCCTATCATTCTAGCTCTGGCCTCACTGTCCTTTGTAGCATCTCTGGCAGCATCCCAACACAACACTAGAGCTCTGTAGTTCTGAGTGGTATATGTAACTAGATATTTGTATCCCCTGATTTCAGCAATAGACAGTTACTGTCCTATATTGAGAGACGTGGAGAACAGCCTCTAGTGTTTGGATACCATTGTAGAGTGCATGGGTCATGCTCCTATAGACGTTGTTACGGGGGTGTTCTTTCATCGAATGTTTGCACCTGCTCCCAAGGAAACCATCAAAGCGCACCCAAGATATGCTGTTGGCACGTTGGGACCACTTATAGCCATAGATAAGTTTTATCCCCGGCTGGAATAACGGCTGGCTACCGGGATATATGCGTAGGCTAAATTAATACAGACGTAGGGGACGGGGCCTACAGCAGAATTGCTGCTCTAGAGCTCTAACAGTAACACTTAGGTTTTAGGTTTTACTTGTTTTCAGTAGGCAGAGGACTAGTAACTACACGTACGTATTGAGATCCACCAACATTAAGAACATAGCAATCACTGAATGAGCGAACATTTACCAACCAAGTCGCACTGGGTGCACATGATTGGCCGTGCATGCATGAGATCCACCAACATTAAGCACACCCAAGATATGCTGTTTGAACGTTGGGACCATATATAGCCATAGATAAGTTTTAGCCCCGGCTGGAATGACGGCTGGCTACCGAGGTATACGCATAGGCTAATACGGACATGGGGGAAGGGGGTGGCCTATGGCAGAATCGCAGCGCTAGAGTTCTAGTTTTAGGCTAACAGTAACACTTAGGTTACACTTGAATTTGGAATTATGTGTGCACATGGGAAGTAGAATAAAGTTGGTCAAGTACATAGCCTGACAGTTCTAGCTTTGTTGGTCACTCTACAAACAAGAGTAGATGGTCCACGCGACAAACCTACAATGAAAAAGAGATATAAATGTCAAGTCAGCCATCGAAAAGTATACCATAAGGCAAACCCTCGTGTGGAATTTACTGCGCGCACATTTTGTCGGAACAAAATATAGCGATTGTACCCACTCTATCACTTAAACGTGTACAAACGTAGCTAGAAGACTTCAGCACAAAAGTGTGAGTGATTGTTGGAAATTCTCCATAGACATCCTGTACAATTATTTGACTGCGTGTATTACGGAATTCATATTATTCATGTCCGCTATTTCTGGCCATGATATAAAGTAATGTATGTACATGTTCCTAATGTGTGCAAACATGTGTGTGTCCATTTGTGATGTTGATGTACTGTATCTATTGGCCAAACTCACCTAAAACGAACACGATTCCCAACGCGAGTTGCATGTTTAGTCCATGTGGAGTCCGATGCGAAGCATATATGATTGGCATATATATGATTGGCACAGTATGGGTATGTATGATTGGCACAGTATGGGTATATATGATTGGTTTTGGTGTGTGTGTGTGTGGTGATATTGAACTCCACTGAGCTGTTGAAACTGGATGGACCTGTGTACAAAAACTTGGCCATGCATCGGTATTGACCAGCATGTGAGGTAAGGAGAGGCGCAAACGTCACGGTGAGGGCATACGAGTCCTCAGACGCCTGCTTCACAGCGGTGACGTTTGAGGTGTTAACCACCTCAGACTGCTGCTGGTCCAAACCAGTGCCAGCGTGAGGTTAAAGGTGGCCCCAACCCCTGCAGTGGCAGAGATGTTACAGGTGGCTGTGTATGTGTGACCTTCCACAGGGTCCCCTGATGTGGTGACCTGCAGTCCAGCAGTGTTGATGGGTGCTGAAGGAAGTTACAGTAAGGCGGTGAGTGGGCCAAGAATGCAGCACATGAAGGGGTTCCCAGGAAAAACTATATAACATTTTTCACTCTGCTTGCCACAAAGGCTGTACAGACAGGCGGGCTTATCACCTGGGCACTGGGAACACAATGGTCTCTTCTTGTACGGCTTAAGGTTGGTAGCTCTAAAGGGCGAAACATTCCATCACACACACACACACGCACACACGCAGAATTTGCAGTAGCAAACTTACGCTGTAGCATAGTTGCACACTAAGAAATAGACAGAGTGCAGCAACAACCCCGATGATAGAAAAAAATTGTGGCAGACAGTTGCACCGGAGAAAAGAAAGAGGGGGGGGGAGGGAGAGAGAGATTCAACCTAAGCCTGTTATCTATATATGCCATCCCATGACTTCGCACCATCATAACTATGTTTGCCGCTGTAGGGTTCGCACCACGCTGTAAGTAGTTGTACGAATCCAATACCTCCTGCTTAGATAACTATGCTAGCACTGCAGACACTGACAACAGCAGGAGAAGCAGCAATGCAGCACCCATTATCAGAAATGGTATAACGTGTTATAATTACGTAGAAGTTAGATGCCTATTTGGCATCCGTTAATTATTAATCGTTCATATTTTTGTCATGTATAAGAGTTTGGTATGCCATTTTAATTTTAGCATATAGTTTTTCTTCCAGATTTGTTTGACCGGTTCGATAATGACTTCGTTCTCAGGACATTTGTGGTTTGCGAAATCATGACATATTTCCATAGTTGTACTGTACTCAGCTGGTGCGCATGCGCTACGTAGTAAGACCAAAATGGCCGTAACGACAGAGGGTTGTACCCGACACAATCAGTCTGGTGAACTGCTTTGAAGTGTTCTAATGAAATATATAGCAGCATCAGCGGCTGTAGCAGTAATCCTGTTTACCCTGCAATTACGTATGTGGCTTGTAACGTATGGCTTCATTGATGTATTTACAAAGACTAGGGGTTTTCCTGCACTGGAAAAGTGATTTTGGTCCGGGACCGAAATTAGTTTTGGTCCACCAAGACCAAAATTACTATCAAAAATTATAGTCCGGGCTGAAACATTTGGTCCTACGGATGTATAGGGTAATTGGAGCTGGGAGCATATTATCTGTCTAATTCGTTCCTCAAACGACATAAAAGTGTATTGTCACGTATTTGAAATTATAGCTATGATCTAATTGTGTATGCCGTTCATCTGTCAATGTTTATCATGAATTTATTATCATGTTAATTTGACCATTTATGGCTTCTTTGTCTTTCCATGGAGAGCTATAAATGAAAAGGAATCATTTTGAACGTTTTTCCGGTCTCTTTAGAAAAACTATCAAACCTGCTACTGTCAATAGTTAAAAGAACGAACAAACGGTGCATTTTGTTATGCGTTACACTTGCATCTAGAAATTAATTGGTATGGAGGACGTGATTTCACTCACTTCAAAAGTTGTAGGTTTTTACCATTCGTCATAGATTAACGTGGCAATATCTGTTCATACATGTGTTGTGGTTAAATCTCTCTTCCATGGTCCCATGCTCTTCAAATTTAGATACCAACCTAAGCACAGTGCTCCGGCACAAAGTTGTGCGTGCTATGAGGTAGGGTTTTTTCCACTCTCATAGCAGGTGACACCATAGAATTACAGAGGCTTTTAGGAATTAAGGAATCTACAGCTTGGATTCATTACACAAAGTGTATACCTAAAATTATATGCCTAAAGTAGCACGTCTATGAGATTTATATACAGTTTTTATCAACTTCTCAATGTCAGAGCCTGATTTGTGACCTTCTAGATAGCCAAACATGTAGTATTTTTCTTTCTTAAAGTACTTATGCATTGTCTCAGGGTTTATGGAGTCCATGGCTTCTGGTATTTTTCTCAGTTTTGGAAGAGTATAATTTGTATGTGCTCTTGTGTACGTCTTAGTGTGTCCCCAACATCGGTGAATTCAGAGTGAAACTTTGGCAACATGATACATGTGTGTCCACATTATTCCAAAAATCTTTGCAGTTTAGTATTTTCATCTTTGGTGTTAGTGTGAGTAGATATTTCATGTCGCATCTTTACTTTTGGCTTGTACCTCCCTCATTCTTTAAGAACCTGAATCAGTCCTTTAGGAGTTCCATCATGTGTGTTCATTTCCTGTACCCTTCCTTGCCATATTACATCTCTTAGGTAGTGCTGTCTTCCTCCTGGCTTTGCATCCATATGCGCAGCTATTAATGCATCATCCACATATGTAACTTCTGACTCAACTCACCGCATTTGACGAGGCATAGGGAATTTCCCCAAGGGAAAAAACTTCCCAAAGGAGAATCCTAAATGCCCACACGTCCCCCGACAACAAGGGAGAACCTACCACTATTCACTTTGGGCGCCATCCAATGTACCGATACCGCCATGGTGTCAGGGTCAGGGCTGAGGCCATGTCTTGGGTCTGGTCAAAGTCAGCCACTCAAACAGCAGCAAGTAGGAAACGAGACAATTCCTTGCCGCCAGGACCAATTACCTCCAACAAGCACGCTTTGGAGAAGAGATTAGAAGAAACATTAGCCCACTGATAAAAATTCCATTCCACACCCACAAAAAGGGTGTGGAGTGTCAGTTCACCTAGTTCGTGACCCACAAATAATTACATCTATACGGTAGACGGATAAATGCACATAAATCAGTTGGGGCATGTGGCTTCACAGAGTAACTGTTGGTATTGGTGCTACTCCAGATTTCTCATAAGGTGCCTACATCGCTAATGTCTGACAATTCCTAGTCGGATAGTTGCCCTTCTTTTGTCGAAGGTTTGCCCTGGGTTATCCTTACCAGTTTTTTTTTGGCCTGTTGTACCTTCTCTTTCGGGTACCATGCAGAATCAAGCTGTGACACAACATTGCAGGGCTATGTAGCCCTTCACATATGAACACAAACATAACTCAGTTATGTACACTGACCAAGTGTCCAGCCTTGATTGTGTGCTTTTATAAAAATACAAGGACCACTCTTATGACCTATTATAATGTACTCCTGATCTTCTGAGATGACCTTCACACCTCCATCCACAGAACCACCACTGGTGATGTACAGGACTTGGTTGGTTGTGGCCACACCTACACAAAGACAGAAGAGAGGACCATCACAGCACACACATATGACCCACCAGCAGTAACTCTTATCACAACATCTAAACATGGCTACAAACTTTGCAGTGGTTAGTAATAAGCGACGTATAAAGTATTAAGATGATGTAATGCTCCAAGCCAATATATGAAGTTAGGTCTGTTTGGTAACTAGACCGCTAACTTCTAGAGGGTGTAGCACCACACTGATTCATAGACACTTTCCTGTCAGTTGTTACATTGCCTCCGAACCGTAATAGGCTAGATGTCCAAGGGTAGAGCATCTATATTCTTAATCAGTAGTGTAATGAGCCACCAGTATATAGATAAATAGGTACATAGGTATTGAAATTTGGAGCTTTACCACTTGCCAAGGTATTGACTACAGGGCTCCTGAGGGAAGTACTGATAGAAATAGGCAGTGTGCCTCAGATGTTATATGTGGTGTCCCTGCAGAATGAATGAAGAACTGACATGACAAATTCAGGTGGCTACACAGATGTCCTGGCAATTTCCATGTGTTTAAAACACACCACCATCAGCACTAACAGCTATAGCATTATGGAGACATGAGGGGGGGGGATAGTATAAATGCCTGTCCTAGGGGGTTAGCAAGTAAAATAGATACTTGTCTCATGGGTATATAAATACCTGTCCCAGAGGGAAGGAGGGGTGTGTGCTGTTATCTGGACGCGGGTCGAATGCAGACAGTGGGTAGCCGATGCAACCAGATATGCCACAACTCAACAATTACACAGCACAATGCAACGCACACAGATAGGAAAACTGCAGTGTGGCTCCACTATTCAAACTTCCACCCTATTAATTAAGATTGTACAGTGCGTGCCACTTCTGAGTTTAAAACATAGTTTAGTGTGTTCCCTTATCTCTCCTGAGAGGCCAGTTGAGATAACCTGTGAACTTCGGACATTGCTAGTGGACATTCTGGGAATCGCAATGAAGGATAACAGGTTATCCTCCCTAACAGTTTATTTTTCCTGACATTTTGTTCTAGTAGCAATGGGTGAACAGGTGTGTTCCTACAAAGTCAACATATCTTACAATAATTCCACTTTTTTTTTTTTGTTGTCTCAAGGATTGTTAAATCCAGCTGGATCCCCTTTGTCCTGCTTAAATCACATTTTTGTCATTGCATAAATAAAATTTACCACACAGCAATCTTTTTCATATGTGTCACTTGCAATGTTATACTCAGTATCATATAGCTTTAAAGTTTTAGTGCACTTCTTTGCAATACCATCAAGTGGATGAACATTGCATTTCAGTTCCAACAGTTCTATATCCAATGTTGATAGCAAACTTTGAACAACGTTGTGGTTACCAGCTACTCTGTCAGTTAGGGTATTCTTCAAGTTGTGAATGAAGGTGGACTTTACATGAATGGTATCTAGGTTATGGTAGGCAGCATATGTACTAGCAATATGATCAATACAGGTATGAATATGGGATACATAATCTTCTGTGGCACCTCCAGCAAGAGTAGATAATTGTAACACATACGATGTTGGTGGAATTGTAGCGATACTGATGTGCACTTCATTGATATGGTGTCCCTCCACAGAAGTTGAATCCCACGAGAGTGTTATATTATCATCTGTGTACATTACTTCACCAATTTGTATGTCACTTATCACACCTAGTTCATAAGCAAAGTAGCTAACTGTAGAAGGTTGCGGAAGCAAATCAACAGTTTGACCAGCCAGTTGTTCAAGAACAGCCTTGATAACTTTACATATATTAGCTACAGGAACATGATATTCTAGACGGGAATATATTGTCTTGCAACAAGCAGTACTGTATGTTTTACCATCAACTTTGGTGGTAGTGATGGATTTCATTTTCTCTGCTGACAGTAATTCACATCGTAAAATTTCATTTTCTTCCGTGAGCTTGTGAATCTGCTTTTGCAATAAAGCATTGTTTCTTTTCAGCCTAACTTCTCTCTTCTTGTATAATTGCTCATTACGCTTGTGAACAGACCTCATTTTGGCCTTTGAACGTTTGAGATAGGTTATTTCACACCATCTACTTGTTTGCTTCAACAATGAGTTTTCAGTTTTCAAATGTTTTATTGCAGCATCTTTCTGAGCCATCTTTTTCTTAAGATCCCTTAATTGTGCGTGAAGGTTGCTTTCAATTCTTAATTTTCTACTCAAAGCCTGTTGTTGATTGCGATTGTCATGCTTTCTGTTTTAAATAGTTTGAAACGTTTGCTTCAGTTCCTTCATGAAAAAATAAATGCCAGTAGATTATAACCTTATAAACTCGCTCTCAGTAGGGTGGGCTATGACCCGCACTTTATAAACAGCCTCCAACATCTGTACCATGGAATCTATGTATGGGATTAGCTCTGGATAGGCCTAGGGAGGAGATGGACGGTGAGAGGTAAACGTATCTGCAAACGTTTTGGATCTAAATTTGTGCAATTTTCGTTCACTATTTCTCTCATGAATGGCTTGCAACCTACTTCGCACTTTCAGAACGTAAAAGAGAATGCTCTCATTACTTCGACTGCCGGATGTCCACGTTTCTTTGAGAATGTCGAGAGGACCTCTCACTCTTCTCCCGTACAATAATTCGAAGGGCGAGAATCTAGTTGTTGCTTGCGGCACTTCCCGATACGCGAATAACAAATACGGCAACAACTTATCCCAGTCCTTCCCTTCTGCTCCTACCTTTTTCCTCAGCATCGCTTTTAGCGTGCCATTGAATCGCTCCACCAATCCGGTGGTAGGGACTCGTCTTGATTGGATGCACATGTAGTAGTCTGTAAAGCTCTCCAAGTAGCTTCGACATAAAGTTAGAACCTTGGTCTGTGAGAATTTCGCGAAGTACTCCCACTTGGATTCCTATGTAAATATGCAAGCTACCAAGTGGCCCACTGCCGCAAGGCTTGGCTGTCGGTGTATGTGGGAGCGCGGAGCTTCAGTGATCGTCTTAACTATGGAAACCAGATCGGACATTGTAAATACTTGGGTGGACAATGATATAGGTTTAAATAGCATACTTTCAACAATCAGTTCCAGAGAATTATACATGTATCAATTCAAAGATTTTGCATGACTTTGAGTCACCCTTGCCTGATGTACAATTATATGTACAACACACCTGCTTCTCCATATGATGGATTCCCCCCTCCAGGGCTGTCAAAAGGTCTAATCCACTCATAACACATACTCATGTAAAATGTACCTGGAATACATGTATATCTATCTGTCTGAGTATTGTACCATTTGCTCTGGGTAGACTTAACAAAGTGTGCCAAGGATATGAAATTTCCAACCCCTAACTGAAAAAAATCAAAGCACTGTGTTCTTCCCCAGGCTGCTCTTGCACATTATAAAGATGTACCTGTACTTGTATGCTTAGATGGCTGAAGACATGCTTTGAAGTCATGTTTCCTATTAGAGTATAGCCATGTCTAAGTCAAACAACAAAAAGTATTCTTCCCTGGTTGGAGACTTAGTTGTCGCTTTTTATTGACCATTCAGCTCGTGATACCACTGTCAAAGGTGAGACTCCTATGAGGCTTTAGAACCACATAAAATAGGTGATGATTATAGAGTGTGGCGGTGTTTGGGGGGTGGTTTACTTCATCTCCAACTATTGGTTGATCTTTTACATGTAGCTCAAGTGCTGCATTAACCTTGATCCAGACCTAAATATATAACATTGATGACACGTAATTAATTGATTGCTCGTTTTTATTTTGTTCCTCGTAATATTGATCTTATGGATTGATACAACAATACAATTGTCGTGTGCATGCATAAATGTATGTCCTGAAAAACGCTATAGAGTTCACAATTTGGTGGTGGTCAAGATAGGCCTCCAATTCCTGCTTTTTCCACTGGGACAAGTTTTACTCTAAACCAGCTGCTCATAGGTTACCTTGGCTTTCTTTTGCCTTGAGGTTCATACATGTACATCACTACCTTGTAATCAGTAGCATGTGGAGCTTGTGGCCTCCTGCCAATGCTCTGGTACACTGCTCTGATCTTCCTGGCAAGTGGCAGTTCACTTAGTCTAACTACTTTTTGCTGCAGCAGCTCACATCACTGCTCAATAACACAGTAACTCCAGTGAAGTTTATGTCTTCTGAACCCATAGGGGTACTCAGTGAGCAGGCATGGCATGAAGGAATGTGAACAGAGACTGATGGTACATTCTGCTGTGGAAGAACTGAGTCTCCTGCTTACCATCAGTTGTAATGTACAGAGCTGCATAACATGTATGCCAGGTACACAGTAGTATGGAACCCGAGAATCAGGCTTCACCAGTGCGCAATAACACAGTTGTGTTGCAGACTGCCTCATGGTGCTTAGCTGCTGGGCTCAGGCTAGTAGTGTACTACCAAAATAGCATCAATCGTCACAGAAAGAGTTGGACAATTGGAATATGTATATTTCAACTTAAACACACATTTTCTGACAAATTTTAAAAAAATAGGTCTGACAAAAAATACATTCGATTTACATAAAACCGATGACAAAACATGATCAACTGTGATACACATTGAACACCTGTACATGTACTCAGTATAGTGACTTCAAACGCCCCATTGCTACCTTATGAATCACACTAAAGTCCATGAAGCATCGAGGAAGTAAAAGTATATGGCTTCATAATGAATATCGTTAAATTCATGCCAAATATGTTGTAAAACACGTCAGCTATGAATGCTGTAAAAATGATCCTCTTATGCCACTCAAATCTATGTAAATATATTCAAGTGTATTGGGAGTACTTTATATTTTAGTTTCCAATTTCACTATTATTTAGTACCGCATCCAAAAACAAAAATCATATTTTGATTGCATATGCAACCATACCTCTAAATGACCATACCTCTAAATGACCATACCTCTAAATGACCATACCTCTAAATGACCATACCTCTAAATGATCATACCTCTAAATGACTATACCTCTAAATGACCCCTGCATGTCACCACAGCTCCCTCTAAGCTGTGGTCCATATTTATTGTAATTTTTGATGTATTACAATGCTCCCTTAACCCCCAGATGTCCACCTCGTTGTAGGCCTCTATTTGCCCACACCTCCCTGAGGAGGAAGGCACCTCCCTCCCAGCACAGGGCGGGGCTTGAGACAGCCTTATCACGTTCCCTCTAAATGACCATACCTCTAAATGACCATACCTCTAAATGACCATACCTCTAAATGACCATACATCTAAATGACCATACCTCTAAATGATCATACCTCTAAATGACCATACCTCTAAATGACCCCTGCATGTCACCACAGCTCCCACTAAGCTGTGGTCCACATTTATTGTAATTTTTGATGTATTACAATGCTCCCTTAACCCCCATATGTCCACCTCGTTGTGGGTCTCTATTGGCCCACACCTCCCTGAGGAGGAAGGCACCTCCCTCCCAGCACAGGGCGGGGCTTGAGACAGCCTTATCACGTTCCCTCTAAATGACCATACCTCTAAATGACCATACCTCTAAATGACCATACCTCTAAATGACCATACCTCTAAATGATCATACCTCTAAATGACCATACCTCTAAATCACAGTGGTTTAAAACCAGGGGTGATGCAGACATTTTTGAATTTGCAGTTATAAATTAGGATCAAGATTGCTATTATGGTCGTGAAAATGTTCATTGAAATAATTTCTAAATTATACATTATTATTAATAGATATAATCAAACCACTGAATTCAAAATATAAGAAGTATCATTTTTCTCAAGATTTATTCTTTTTTCTTATTATTTCATAGTCTTTCAATACAAGCCTTTTATTTTAACACAAACTGATGCAAATGAATAAAATAGATCAATTAATTATAACACTTCAAGGAAAATAGGTGTATAAGCTATCACAAGATACACAATAAGCTCCTAGCTACCTAAATTTGTTCACCAAGTGCCGTTGGGGTTTCTTCTTCAGCAAAGATGCAAGAAATGAGGTTTTCCTCAAAAGAAAGGCAAAGACTTTCTCGTACTTGCTTTTGAGGACATGAACGCACATTATGCTCATTGCTACAAAATGAGCATTTTGTTTTATTTCTAGCACCCCTGATTATAGGATCCGACTTAACCCACAATCTAGTTAGGACATCAGAGAGGTTGGCATGTTGAGTCGTTTTACGGGAGAGATGTTCTCTGTAGTTGCGAATGTTCTTATTGTTGTGCTCCAATGGCTCCTCAGACAAAGAACCTAATCCTGTTGACTCATTCGCTGTTACGAGTGCAGCAGAATGTGCCAACACTTGGTGTACAGCTGGTGTGAACTTGAAAGTTGGCCAATGACTCACTAGAGTTAGAGATGTTTCCTTGCATAGCTGTTCCAAACAATCTGCATTAATCTTTCTTCTGGAAGAGATTGCGCGTAATATAACAGAATAATTTGTGATAAATTCGTCAAACACCTTCTGATCACATTTTCCATCTGCCCGGATCTTCACAGGAACACAGTCAACCAAAACTTTTCGTTTCAGTGAATCAAATAATAGTTGTCTGGCCATGTTTCCTGTTGTCGTAGTTCCTCCAGCTCCTACTGGGTCTGGTTTGTCAACTGTAAGCCCAGTTTTGGCCTTGATTGTCTCCTGAATGAATTTCTTTGCCACCCTTACCTTTGCCTTAGTCTGGCTGTTTTCCTTCCATTCATCCACCCCAGCACTTAACTTGTACACCAACTTCAGGCAATAATCCAGACCACGTAACAATGCATGCAGAATTGGAAATGTATTTACACTGAAAGCTGTAATAGGATTTTGTGTTAGACCATGTCTCAGGTGATAATCTGCTCTGCGGGTCTGAACCTCACCACCCACTTCCAAATCTTCATACAGGGCTTTCAACGACTCAACATCTACCTCTCCTATCTCAAATCCTTCAACAATCTGCTCTGCAAGAATAGCATCCTCGTCAGAGTATGGACACAACACACAGAAAGCACCACCTCTACCCAACAATAACTTCTGCATTTTACCATCATTCATGCTTCGGATAAACTTCACTTTCAAGCTGTATTCTTGACCCGCAATGACTATTGTAACACCATTTGACTGTAAGCTGCTAATCACAGCATCAACAGGTGGAACCAGCTTATTAAGCAAATCCTTGTCTTCTTTTCCAACTGCTAAAAGGATTGGTCTCCCAGCCTCTGGACTGCTTGGGGCGCCTTCCTTCCATAGACAGACACTGTTCCTACCTGAGCTACATGTAGGTTGATTACCCGTAGCTACGTCTGATGAATCTATAACTAGTTCTAGGGGAACCCACATCCAAATGATCATGTTATGCGACTCAATACTTCCTAGGCCTTGCTGGTTATACACACTATGCCTTCCAGATCCATCAAGGCCTTCTTTTGCCTTCATCAAGTATGTTCCTGGTTGCAATTGAAGTAACTTGATCAGTCTCTCAAAATGTATCATTACTGATTCCTGAAGGCTTATACAGACACCTGGTACATCAGATAATGGTGTAATACATGGCATAATAGCATTTTTGTGTTGCATGAGTTTATAATGAGCAGGTAACTCAACTTTTAGTTTAAGATCCTGCCTCAGACTTGTGTAGCTGGTACGACCAAGTTTGTATTGCGACAACATGTAGAGACCATCATCCAAGCTAATTTCTTTCTCAACAGATTCCTTGTGGAATAACTGCATGCCAATAGCAGCTAGAGGCCTATCTTTCACATAGTTCTCTTTATGTAAGAGGTATCCTAATAACTGAGATGGAGTAATATTGTTTTCTTCTGCTTCTTCCTGAATTAAAGACATCAATGCCTGCGTTCTCCTGTTTCTTTGACGTGGACTAACTACATCTAATGGAGATAGCACACTTTCTTTCTCACCTTGTGGAACATCCAAGCTATCTCTCTCACTGGACCCTTCATCTGACATACTTGTGTCAATTAATGTACAAGCCTCTGCACTGGAACTATCCATTGCTTCATAATACACTTCTTCCTGGAAATTCTGAAACGCCCTTATTGTACCTTCACTCCTTTTGGATTTCCCTTTATTCATCTTGATCCATTTGGATCGCAGCGACAGCAAACGGAACGCCCACTTCTTTTCGAGTTTCTTACCTTGTTTAAGCCCTTCATCAACCAAAAACTGTCTTGCTGCTTCAGTGTTGCTCTTAAACTTCTTAACATACCTGGTGTGAGCTTCCAAGTTCGTTATTTTGTGCTTTTCTGTCATGGCCAGCAAACTTGGAACACAAATTATGTTAACTCGCGCGAGCGTTATTAGGAGTTATTGGCAAAAACATAAACGGTATCGATGTTGTTGAAGTCTTTATGACGGTCCCATATAGAAAGCGGGGCAATGTCGGCACATGTTTTGGGGATGCCAACTGATAAAATCGTGCATCTGTTTTGTCTGTCTTCTCCGTTGGACCCTCGTTTGTTCTCGCCGAGGGAAGTTAGGCGGTACAATATAACGTTTCCTCGTTTTGCCCATCTTTCATTGCAAAAAAAGATACATTCCAAAGACGTAAACTATAATAAATTTGGTATCTTTCGAAAGGCAGGAGAAAACGCTACCTAACTACCAGCCCCGGATCCAGGATTTGGCTAAGGGGGGGGGGGCGGTTTTACTGGAGGGGCGGCACATTGACAATGAATACATGCGAAGCCAGGGGCGGATACAAAAAGCGGGGGGGTGTGGGGGGGGGGGGTGTGCTGTCCGTTTTAGGCCCGATCCAAAAGCGGGGGGGGGGGGGGGGGGTGGGTGCTGTCCGTTTTAGGCCCGGTACGAAAAGCGGGGGGGGGGGGGGGGGGGGGGTGCAGTCTGCTTCAGGTCCGATACGAAAAGTGGGGGGGGGGGGGGCGGCAATTGGTCCCAGAGGGCGGCATTTCGTATGAATGGGGGGGGCGGCCGCCCCCCCCGAGCCTATGCTGGATCCGGGGCTGCTAACTACGTATCTATTCTTCCTCCCATTTGTTCCATTAAATGTGTAGTTTAGTATAAAGACGTTGATGTTGGAACTCAAATTTTTCATCTGTTTTTAGCTTCAACATTTTGAGTCAAACTGAATTTCAATTATTTCACATTTATTTTAGTGAAATCTGATACTTTGGGCTATTTGAGTTCAATTATGTAAAAAAAACATAAATGACCATACCTCTTAATGACCCCTGCATGTCACCACAGCTCCCTCTAAGCTGTGGTCCACATTTATTGTAAATTTTGATGTATTACAAATCTCCCTTAACCCCCAGATGTCCACTTCGTTGTGGGCCTCTATTGGCCCACACCTCCCTGAGGAGGAAGGCACTCCCTCCCAGCACAGGGCGGGGCTTGAGACAGCCTTATCACGTTCCCTCTAAATGACCATACCTCTAAATGACCCCTGCATGTCACCACAGCTCCCTCTAAGCTGTGGTCCACATTTATTGTAATTTTTGATGTATTACAATGCTCCCTTAACCCCCAGATGTCCACCTCGTTGTGGGCCTCTATTGGCCCACACCTCCCTGAGGAGGAAGGCACCTCCCTCCCAGCACAGGGCGGGGCTTGAGACAGCCTTATCACGTTCCCTCTAAATGACCATACCTCTAAATGACCATACCTCTAAATGACCATACCTCTAAATGCAAAAAAATCTTGTTCACTGCTTGCATTTTGTTTAAAAGTAGAATCCTAACGTTTTTGCCTCGATACTGGTGCCATCTTCCTTGTGTAAATAATAACAACTTTCTAAACTAACTGTGAACCATAGTTTGCTTAGTGTTTATTGTAGATAAGGATTCATTGCGCTAAACAATCCTCTACATCTATGAGCCGTTCCTTTGTGCCTTCATTCACCGTTGTTGTGTGTCTTAGGCCTTCTTTTGTAATATGTTTCACCTTTTTTTCTTTTTCTTTATTCCATTTGTGCCCTAAGATTATGTATTACTGTGTAGTACATGCTCTGAATGAGTTTTTTGGTTGAAGCAATCCAGCATGTCGTCACCTCGTAATAGAACTAGCAGCACAAATGAAGAAGATCAGAGTTTATGGTTGGCTGAAATTAAAATTAAGGGATAAAGACCTCGAGCACTAACTGAAGAGGACTGTGACTCTTCCCAATCTGAGAGTAGTTATTCTTCTGATGATACGAGCTGATTGTCAGATACGGACAATGTGTAATCTACAATAGTAATTTATAATGCATGTAGCAAGTTTTGTTAGTATAAGTGCTTTCGTATGAATGTAATTAGTTGCCGCATGCGCTAATTGTTAATGACATGAATAATAGTGTTTTCATTTATATTCAACTCAAAGAATTTTTTGCATTGCATTGCATTGCATTGGGCTGGGAAAACCATCCCTTACTTCTACAAGGTGTTATGGCAAAGTTGTGATAGTGAGAACCCACTATTTATAGCAGTGGCCAAGGTACATGTCATGCTGTTAGGCTCCATAGAAGCATTGGACATTTACTACATGTGCACCGTGTTATAAAAATAATGAATGCCCCTTAACAACAGACATAGTTAACGACAGATCTTCAACCTATTACAGCCTTTTGAATAGAAACCCTGGGTTTTAAAAGTTCCAGTCATGCATAGTGATGTCATATTTATTTAGGCAATGCATTCCAGTGGTTATTTATGCTCATACCGAACCATCAGTCATCCTGTAGTATGATACGTGCAGTTTTGTCGAATGAGACAACTACAGATTTTAAAGATACAATCAGATTGGAAACTGATGGCAGGATTGATGTGTTCAGAGGGTTTTATCTCTTTCTTTTACATTATCGTAAACATCAGGTACAAGAAGCACTGTTCATACAAACATATGGGCTACACCATACGTCAATTTTGTTTGCATTGCTTTGTCTCTGGCCTTGCAGCAACATTTGATGGAGCAGTATGCATTAGTGTGTTTTTTCAGCATCAATTGTTTTTAAGCAGGATCTCTTACTCCATAGTACATGTACGTCCTTTCAAGGTCATTGAAGTAATGGTGGGTGCTTTCAACTCCCTGCTCACCCAAATATCCAAAGCCCATGTGCCATTGTCTTACCCAGCTGCTCTATTTCTTCATCAGAGACAGTGTTTTTGTCATATATGTTATGGCACTTCTGAAAAGTGACAAGTACTTCTGGCTAATAAGCTCTTGCTTCACTACACAGTGATGAGTAGCTTTCTGCAGTTGATACAATAGAATTGCAAAGTATTACAATTATGTTGGCCTATAGTATGTAATTTTGGAACATGCAACCTTATCACAGAAGTAGCAGCCAGTCAATGCTAATCCTAGCTGGGTTGAGAAATAAAGCAAAACCTGTTTAAAATGATTGTCAATGAACTTATGGATAATTGTTCATAGGTTTTCATAACTAAAGTCTCCTGCAGCAGCCAACAATGTGGTTACCAAAAATAAAGTTCCCACAAACACATCATCATTTTCTGCGGTGAGTTTGATATGACAGGCACCCATGCTTGCCTCCCCCCCCCCCCCCCCCCCAAAAAAAAAACTAAATACATGTACATGTAAATAAAAATTTGAGTTGATGCATAACACGGTGTTTGGATCTGTATTTGCTTCATATCTGGTGTCAGTAGTTGCTGAATCCTGGCTTGATTAGGGCAAAGTTCATGTGATAGAGTGGGCAACATGGCGCTGAGTTAATCAGGTCAAAGTTTTCAAAGCCATTCCGGTGAATGACTATCTGTTTGTAGCCAGCATAGGTGTGTTTTTGTACACACACCTTCAATATTCAAACCACAGCAGGCAATGTACCATTTTGAAGCATCCATGCATATGTGCAAAGAGTAATGCTTCATGTCAATAAGGTCAGGCTACAGGATAGTTATTATTCTACATGTAGGTGGGCGGCATAATGGGAACAGACTTTAGATTGATGATGTATGAGATACTGTATGGTTTCATACATGCACAAACACATACAAGAACTTATGTACAAAGAAATTATATATTGGCATATATATATTGTAAGCTCCTGTACAGTGATGGCTTTGTGTGTTCCTTCTTTAATGCCTTTATCCTTTCAAACACTGTAAATCCACTGGCTTTGTGTTAATATGCCTCTCCATTTTTCTAATTATGGTCTGAAAAAGGAAGTGTGCATCTGAACTGTCAAATGTGTTGAGGTGAAAGTGCATATCTTGCATTCTCTTGCAGTGTGGTATGGAGTTTCCACAGTGTTGCCTTACATAATGCTCACCTCCGGAAGAACAGTCAGATTCACCACTGCTATTTCTCTTTCTAGTCTTCTTTCCGCTTTGCTCACCATCTTTGCTACGCTTGCTTTTACTGCTCTTAAGCTTCACCTGCTCAGATTCAATTTCCTCTGAACAACCCAATAGGGCTGAGATTGCGGATTCAAGCTTTTTGATGACCTCATTGTCGTGTTCAGGACGACGCTCCAACTTCTCTTGCTGCTTACCTGCTTACCATACTCGCATTCATCAGATGAGGCCTCCACTTTGCTATCGGTAAAATATCTCCCTCTGTCCTTCTGAATGCTCTTCCTGTGCTTTTCTGAAGTGAAAACCTCTTCCATATCAACAGTGCTGCCAACACTCTTTTCTTCTGCGCCTGAGTCTTTGAAGCCCTCTAACTTGTTCTGGAATACATCTGGGCCGTAATGATACCTTGATCTTGCTACGGATATCGTCTGTAGATCCCGCCACCTGGCAGACTCCCTCCACTGGTTGTACATTACTCATAACTCTGTGGCTAAACGCTCTTGCTTTAACTTTTTCCAAGAAACACCCAAGCTATCAACTTCTTCACCCGAATCGCCGTACACAACACAACAATGATGAAAACAACCACTACAAACCTTATGCACGACTTGCTCACTAGCACTTTGATATTCAAACACAGCAACCAAAGCACTATTACCACTGTAATCCACGCATAAACAAGTATAACTATAAAGGCAAAACCACCATTAGCAACATCCATCCTCACAAAACTGACACGAGTTATGGCTATAACTCTTGCTCATAGCAACCACCACACAGCTTTATCACCTTACAATCTACTTCAGTAATCTTTATCACAACCCCACTCCTGTTGTAAAACAAGTCACAATCACAACACCTTTCTGCCTCGTAATCAGCATAGAGATCCAACCACTCCTCTTCTTTTAACAAACTTAACAGCAGAACTAACCCAACACAACACTTGCAAAACAACCCTGCATCCTGAACACCAGCTTTCCAGTCAAAACCAACGTTCTCCCTCACTCGAATACCACTATCGAATTCAGCCAACAACTTCAAATCAACATGACTTGCTCGTAAATGACAAGTACAAAATGACATAACTAAAAAGAAATACACAAATCATTTAACACGAATGAGTAGCAACGTCTACATTCTGTAAGAACAATCCACACTTGTCACACCTATAAGGTGCACCAGTACACGAATGTTCTGCATCAACACACAGTAAAATCTGAAAGTTTACAACAAATGGTATGCGATAAATCAGCTTTGCAAATGCATCCATAACAGCCACAAGCATAGATAGTGTTCAGAAACTTCATCATGTACAGCATACAATGAGGATGGATAGCTTTTATCACACTCCAAACACCGTTTATCACGTAAGGCTTGCTGCATTTATCTACTACCTCGTACAAATCTATTCGCTCTTGCTTCAAATCCTTTATGATTGTTTGTAGTTGTAGCCTATGTTCAAGATTGCTTGGCAAATTGAACTCTTCATGTCTCATAAAACATGCGTGTATGTGTGTTTATCATTCTCCCATGGTGGGAGGGCAGGCAGGGTTGTATATTTCAGCAGGGGCTACATGAATCTGAGAGGATTACTTATATTCTTGTATCGTGGGCAGGGAATTTTTGCCTTCACATTGCAGAAGTGAACAGCCCATTGTATGTCTCAGTTAAGGTTCACAGGGCAACCTAGTTACTGTGTTATCAGTGAACGTCTAATGCTGTCCTTGCAGCATCCACGATATAACCGTAGCCCTTCAGTTTGAGTATACCAAATTGTAATTTTGGAACATGCAACCTTATCACAGAAGTAGCAGCCAGTCAATGCTAATCCTAGCTGGGTTGAGAAATAAAGCAAAACCTGTTTAAAATGGTTGTCAGTGAACTTATGGATAATTGTTCATAGGTTTTCATAACTAAAGCCTCCTGCAGCAGCCAACAATGTGGTTACCAAAAATAAAGTTCCCACAAACACATCATCATTTTCTGCGGTGAGTTTGATATGAAATAAACACCAAACATAATGTCTATAAAATATATAGACATGCAAGTATGTTTCATAATAATTTATCCACACACATTCAAATACAATGTACTACAAATGTACACCTTCTTTGCACTTCCTGTTTCTTCTGAAGGTGTCATGAAAGCTTTGTGGTCAGGATCATTCTGTGGGGACACATTAAAATAAGATCAATGCCATTCACAAATTTCACTACACCTCACATCCACATATGAAGCAGCAATTCTTCCAACAGTATCCAGTACTCACCTCCACACCCTCTTCATCCCTTGGAATCGCTAATTCATAATGAATCACTTCCCTACTCTCTCGTTTACATGTAAATACCACCATCACCAAGACTAACATAACCACAACCACAACTATCACTACCATGATTGCTACAACAAAGCACTGCTTTAAAATAAGAAGCTGAAAATAATGTGACTGTACCATAGTCAGTAGGAGATTCAGAAGAGGGAGGAGCTTCTGTGTGAATAAACAAGTGTGTATGTACATGTATACATTCAAGGCACTTTTAAGGTCCCAATCCCATTATGTAATTGTACATGTGCAGATATAAGCCTATAGGCATTTTGGAAACATTTTCACCATTAAATGAGTTATCAGTAATATAATAAAGAGATTGGAAATGATTAATGTGTGCCGTAGATTTTATTACAGCAATGCTATGTGAGGCTAATCGCTTCTTTATGTGCTGAAAAGGGTGGATAAATTTTGGAACATCACTCATGGTAAACAATAATAGTCATATGGATATTTGTGTCCATCAGGATTTACAGAGTATCAGATAAAGCTTGAACACTAGTTTGAGAACCTTGGAAGTAGTCAACTACAACTCCATCAAGGCTTGACCTCCCAATTTTTTTCCATGCAGCTTCAATAAATCAGACTCCACCTCCTCTTCTGGCTATGGAACGCCCAAATTGTCTTCCAGTTCGGAGGATTGGTCCTGCATGTCCAGTGTTTCCCCCAGAGCATGGCGCTTCAAGAGTGCCATGCTTATGAATAAAGGTGATTACTAGGTGTTAAGTAAACTGGGTAGATAGGTGATAAAGATTGGTTTATGGGCACAAAAGATTACACTTGTGGTTATGCATGTAAAAGCAAGTACAAGTACAAGCTAAATACTAATTCTACGATGGCGCATCTCACTCCAAATCTCAGCAGCTTTTACAAAATCAAAGTTTTCTAGTTCTCCACCATCTAAAACAATTCTCATTATTTGGCATAGAGTGGAGGTGATTAATCTATTTCTAAGATCAGTTTTTATTCAGCTCATAGATGAAAAGCATCTTTCACACTCAGCTGTGCTAACTGGAATGATTAGTGCAATTAATGCAAGCCTTGATAGTTGAGGGAAGAGATCTTTGAGAGTATTGTTAAATGCCAGATCTTGTAGGAACTTTCTCAGAGTGGTCCCCCGATAGGCTTTAAGTATTGTTGCTTTCAATTTTTCCCACTCTAACCTTGCTGCAGTGGCATCAATATCGGGGTTTTCATTCTGACGATATTTGGACTCCAAGATGGCCAACCTATCATTTCCCCATGACTGATACAATGCTGGGTCAATACTTTTATCTGGAATTTTGTACAATCCAAAAGCATCTATTTCATCACACTCAGGAAAGTAGCTTTCAAGCTGCTCATCCACAAACTTTGTCTGCATCTAAAGGAAGTTCTATCAGTGGCAGACACCTTGATGGTATGATCTGAATGAATGCATCCCAGGGTCAGATTCAGGATTTTGGGAAAGGGGAGGTCTGATAAATATATTCACAACTGCAGGAGGTATGCCCCCTCCCGTGACAGCAAGGGGGTCTGGGGAGTGCTGATAGCCCCACCAGTGGAGTCTGGGGCTTCGCCCCAGCCGCTTTTTTGCTTTTGCGTTTATTTAGCATGAAATTCACAGTGATATCCAATACATATACATCACACGATATCCGGATTACTAGTGTAAGAACCACGATGTTCTTGGAGATCACTCGCGACTGACTCTATACTCGCGGTTGCTACAAATGTTATATTTGGATCACGTGCACTACACAAATTACAAAATCAAAGCAATTAAAGTTCTGACACTCCCCCAATTGGCTAGTGGCAACTAGCCAATTTCAGAGTTAGATTCATTGAGATACTGTGACTGTGATTTAATCTTCAGCTTGGCCACCTCCGCTGCACATCTTCTGGGTAACCTTCTCACCACGTCTTGCTGCTCGGCTTCCCCTTTCTGTGGTTCAGATTCAGTTTCCTCATGGTCTGCATGATTTGTTTCAAGAGGATACAGTAGTTGAACAGGTCGCTTAAGAGTAGTTGTCCCTGATTTCGATGCAACTCGAACAACTGCAGCTCTGATCTGTTCATCACACCCTTTGATAAGCTTTTCCACCTTTCCCAATCTCCAGTATGTTCTAGGGTGGGCTTCATCATGCACCAGAACAATATCACCCAGTGCAATGTGGCGTCCTCTACCACCTGATGTGATGTTGAATCTGTGCATGTCCCTCAGTCCAACAAGATATTCACCCTTCCAGCGCTTCCAAAAATGCTCAAGCAGACGTTGTGTATGTTCCATTCGGGCAGTGATACTGGGACGATCACTAGGTACCAAGAAGTCAGGGTCCGCACTCATCTCCAGCACAGTCTCTGTATCTGGTAGTCCAATTAGGCGATGCCCTGTGAGTAAGTGTGCCGGAGTTAGAGGTTCTTCAATCTCTTCGGCTGCTATGTACGTAAGAGGCCTTGAATTCAAGACTGCCTCCACTTCTACAATCACCGTTGAGAGTTCATCCATTGTCAGTCTGGCATTACCCACAACCTTCTTCAAGCAATTCTTCACCGACCGAATAAGTCGCTCAACAAATCCGCCCCACCACGGGGCCTTTTCCACATTAAAACACCATTGAATGTGGATCTGGGAAAAGAAGTTCTTGATAACTGGATCACTCTGGATATAAAGTAATTCTCTGTTAGCTGACTTAAACGTCTTGCTGTTATCGGAAACGATTTTCAATGGTGTGCCCCTTCGTGCGGCAAAACGTTTAAAGCACCTCAAAAATGCTTCGGTCGTCATGTCTGGCACTAATTCCAGATGAAGAGCTCGACTCACGGCACAAGTGAACAATGCAATCCAGACCTTCACCTCAATATGCTTTTCCTTGACATACAGAGGTCCAGCATAGTCCAACCCAATATAGGAGAATGGCGCACATTCTCGTACCCAAAACTCTGGCATTGGAGGGGACTCCGGTGCGCTATATGCTCGTCCATTGAATCGTGTACAGATTGTGCATTGGCGTAACAACCTCTTTACGACACTCCGTCCCTTCACAATCCAGAACGACATCCTGAGCTCTGTTAACGTCTCCTTTACACCACCATGCATGACACGTCTGTGACAATCCAACACTTGAAGAGACACAAAGTGATACCGATTGGGTAGAAGTATTGGATGCATTGTACTTGCTGACAAGTCCACATTTTCCAGTCTTCCCTTGCACTTCCAGACTCCTGCATTGTCCAAGAACAGCCCAAACTGTGACTTCCACTCCTTAAACTTGTCATCCTGAACTAAAGTCTCTTGACAAGCCTTTATCCAGTAGAGCCTAGAGGCAGCAATATCACTGGAATCCAACCCAGGTCCTAAAGCAGCTTCCAGCCCCTTTGCCTTGGCCTTCACATTACTGATAAACTTCAGGACATATGCTGTTGTTCGGAGAAGTCGCTGTAAGGAACTATAGTTCTCACAACAAATCAACGTTTCCAGACCACTCGTTACCAACAAACTGAAAGCCTTATGAAACTGGGATTGGTGCTTGACCTTGAGTTCAGCCATGCACTCCTTGAGTGACCCTTCCTCCATAATTGAGTCACCTTCCACAGGCATGTCCCTTAACCAGGTAGGTCCATTCAACCACAATGGGTTGTTGGCGAGGGTGTCTAGATCAATTCCTCTTGATGGTAGGTCAGCAGGATTGTCCCTTCCTGGGCAATGTCTCCAATATTCAACAGAGCTTAACTGACGGATCTCTCGAACACGATTCTCGCCATTCCTTGTCGTGGCCTTGTATCCAGAACAGCACGACCTTAGAGTCTGTGAAGAAAGTAGGTGTATCCAACTCTAGCTCACTCTTCAGTGCCGATGTGATGGAGGCCAAGAGTCTAGATACCAGAAGTGCTCCCAATAGTTCCAAACGAGGAATGCTGTGATCTTGCAAAGGAGAAACTCTCGTCTTTGCTGCTACAAACCTTGCATAACATCCACTGCCAGTCTCTACCCGAAGGTATACAACTGCAGCATATGCTTGAAGTGAAGCATCACAGAACCCAATAAGACTACAGGATCTCCTCTTCTCCCCCATGTTGAAGTAACAGCGTGGAATGATGACACATCGAACCTGCTTCAAGTCATTTACTAGCTTCTTCCATTCCGAAAGCAGTTCACCTAATAGTGGCTCATCCCAGTCTATCTTATTGATGCAGAGCTTCTGGAACAGCATCTTAAAGAGGACTGTGAATGGTGACAGGACTCCAAGAGGGTCATAGAATCTGGACACAACACCAATTATGATTCGTTTGGTAGGTTCTACCCCCTTTGCTGCTTCATAGATATGATGAATGTCGAAGGATAGCTGATCAGAAGTACAATCCCACAGGACCCCAAGCACCTTCTCGGCACTTGAATTGACGTGGTAGTCACCCAGTGTGTTCCTTACATAGGATTCATCATCAGCTGTAGTTTTCTTCTGATCACTTGGAGGTAGGTCAGCACCTTGGCATTCTTGCACATCTATCAGTCTTTGCAGCTCTGAACAATTGGTGCGGAACTTGCGAAGATTAAAGGCTCCCTTTGCTAAACAGCATTTGGCCTTCTTGTAAAGTTGAAAGGCCTCATCTTCATTGCAGGCTCCAAATGTGACATCGTCCACATAAATTGACCGCTCAAACTTCTCCACAAACTGTTCGTCCACCTCCTTGTAACCGTTCATGTGATGCTTGATGGTTGCGTTTAAAAGGAAAGGACTCGAGGAGACACCAAACACCACTCGTGCATATCTCAATATCTTGATTCTTGGCAGCTCAGAGTTGACGTCGTCTAACCACAGAAATCTGAGGACATCTCTGTCTTCGTCAGCAACAGAGACCATCAGAAAGGCCTTTTCTATGTCTGCTATCAAGCCTACTGGATAAATCCGGAAACGTGCTAAAATGTCAGCAATTCTTTGCCCAAAGGATGGTCCGGCATAAAGGCAATTGTTGAGAGAAAGCCCAGTTGTTCGAGCTGAGGCATCATAGACAATTCGGAGCTTGGTCGTAGCCTTGTCTTCTTGTATGACACCATGATGAGGCAGATAGTGCAGCTTGCCTATCTTCGAATGTGTCCAAGGATCTTCCACAATCTCGACAATGCCCTTGCTGATTTGGTCTCGAATTATGTTGTCATATTCACGGAGAATGTGTGGAGATTGTCTAAGTCTCCTAATCAGACCAAAAAGTCTTGTCTGGCATAAGTTGAAGTTGTCAGGCAGTGGTGGATGATAGCCTTTCCATGGGAGGTGTACACAGTATCTGCCATCGCGGAAAACAATGTTCTGCATAAACTCCTCATATACAGATGACTCTTCAGTTTCAAGATCCCAGAACTTCTTGAGTGTATCGTCCAAAGTTGCACCAGTACTCCCCATCGTAGAAGCTTCTGCTTTCAGTGTATGACATGAAAGTAGACTCATTGAAGTAGACTCACAAGATAACCCAGTAGCTGGCCCAGAAAGCACCCAACCAAGCTTGGTCTCAATGGCTGTGGGCCCATTTCCTTGCCGTGTTCTTCCGGTGACCATCGACCAGTAAAGGTCTGCCCCAATAAGTATGCCCACATCCAAGTGGCTCTCCGTGTCATTGCGGTCTGCTAAATCCAGCACAGACAAGTAGGGATACCGCCTTGATGCTAAGGTAATTGGTTGTCTGCAAATAGGCTCGCAAATGGTAGGGACGGTAAGCAGTGGCATGGTTATCTCGTCTCCTCCCTTTGCTCTGACACAGACGTTGACAAGGTCACACACTTGGGAAAATCCAGCATCGGACCCAAATGTCTTCACCACCAATGTTTCAGTCCTCTGTGTTGGTAGCCCAAGGATGTCTCGCACGCTGTTCGCCACATACGACCGCTGACTTCCAGTGTCAAAAATGATGCGTGTACTGTGAGCGACTGTTGGATTGCCAGGCCTATACACCGTCACATTTGCTGTCTGTAGGAAAACTGGTGTTCTCACACCAACAAACATAGTCACAACTGCAGGCTGATTGGTCAGGTAGGTTTTTGTTGAGTGAGGTGCCGATGCTCCTTGAGATGTAGCTGACGACTGTTTAGATCTCTGTGGTGCCTCAGACGGATCAGCTGAAGATCCCCTACAAATACTGACGTGATGTCGTCTTCCACATGCAGAACACCTAAGGGATGAGTGACACTCTCTAGCCTTGTGATTCCGTTTTAGGCATACGAAACACCTTCCCTTCTTCATCAATGTGCTCTTCCTTTCTTCGATGTCTGTCATTCGCGTGCAATGAGCTGGCTGGTGATCTTGTTCGCAGTAGCAGCAAGTTCCATGGTCAGATCTAGCGTCACTTGCAAATAGCAAAGCTGTAGTTGAGTTCCTAGTATTCGGCTTCTTTGTAACACTGGAATCTACTGCCCTTTCCCTAGCTTCTACCTCTCTCGACTATCTTCAGAATTGCTTCAAACTCCCATTTGTCTTGTGGGACTTCTCTGCTGATGATGAGGCAAAGCTCTTGTGGAATCTTGCTCAAAAGAATTGAGGACAATAAACTGCCATACGATGCAGGATCCACACCTAATGCCTTCAAACTTCGTACTTGCGCTTCCACTTTGTCAAACAGATGTCTTAAGCCCTTTATGTTGTGAGGTGATGCAAGAGGCTCAAGATGAAGCAGTATGTCCATGTGCTTGCTGATCTGCTGCTGCTTATTTCCAAATCTCTTCTTTAATAGTGCTATTGCTTCTTCATAATTTGATGATGTTAGGGCAAGTCCAGCTAGGCTTCAGCAGCGATACCGTCTACAAGAGAGTGGAGATAGTTGAACTTGTCAACAGAAGACAGGTCAGGGTTGAGATGAATTGAGGACTGATAGGAATCCCAGAATGTTGCCCATGATGTCAGGTCACCCTCAAACTTCCTGAGACACAACCTCGGTAGTTTTACCTTATTAGTGGTGCGAATTCTGTCAGGGACTGGTGAAGATGTAGGTGAAGCATGAGCTCTGTCATTGGATTCGCGAGTAGGAGAACCATCAACAAGGGACTGATTCCTCTCAGCGGGTTCGGTGCGCGTCGTAACTGTAGCTTGGGGATCTTCGGCCTCAGTGAGGGCTTCATCCAGAAGTAGCAAGGTAAGTTCAATCTCATCGCTTACGATGTCGGCTTGCTCAATCTCATTGCTAACCTCGTCTTCTGCTTCGAGAAGACCTTGAATCTCGCCGTCTAGCTTCCGGATAATGTCATACTTTTCCCGAAGCTTCTTTCGTTGTTGCTCTAGTTTCGGAATGCTCCGTTGTCGCGCGTCTAAACTGGTTTTAACATCCGCGATAATCCTTCCTATTGTAGCCTTGTGGCCAGCTCTAACCATAGGCGTCGGAACCGGGGGGGCAGGGGGGGCTATCGCCCCCCCTGCAGCGATAAAGGGGGGGCGAACGTATCATTCCGCCCCCCCATTATTGGCTATTGTTAATTTTATTCACAATGCTGATTGCATGTGGTGTCAATTACGATCGATCGAACGTCCGCGCCGCACAGCACAATCAATTAACATTAAAATTTCAACAATTCCTATAGCGGTTGTCCGGACGACATATAAACAATATATGCATGTTTAATAAAGGCCTATAGGCCTCTTGCGTGGCCGCCACTTTTTTGCGTAGTTTTTGGAGTTTTTTAAGCGCAAAAAGCGCTGGCTTCTGGGGCGGAGCCCCAGACCCCGATGGGGGAGCTTACAGCGCTCCCCCATACCCCCTAGCTGGGCGGGAGGGGTGCCCCCCTCCCGCACCCTCCCCGGGGCACCACCATATTGCGCCCCCCCTGCTATTATCTCCTTCCGACGCCACTGCTAACTCGCTTCTTTTTCGCAATCTCCGCGCTCATTTCTCAAATGCACGTATCTAAACTCTTTAGTTCCGTTCCTCGACTCGAAGGACCATGTAAGAACCACGATGTTCTTGGAGATCGCTCGCGACTGACTCTATACTCGCGGTTGCTACAAATGTTATATTTGGATCACGTGCACTACACAAATTACAAAATCAAAGCAATTAAAGTTCTGACAACTAGAGCCTGCATAGATGGCGACGAAAAAACTTCATTCTTCACAATGCTATGGTTCCTACTGCTCAGCAATTAAATTTGTGACGGAAAGCTTTTGTGAATTTGTGACCGAAGCGTGCACGTGACCATGCACCAGCTATTCTATAAACGTTAACGACTCATGTATGTTTTACTCTAGTATTAGTTTGTTTACCTCTATAGCTACCTGTTAGGAAAAGAATCTGAGATCCATCCCACTCACGTCTTTTGATCGCTTACCTCACCTGTTATGAAAAGAATCTGAGATCCATCCATCCCACTCACGTCTTTTGATCGCTTACCTCACCTGTTAGGAAAAGAATCTGAGATCCATCCCACTCACGTCTTTTGATCGCTTACCTCACCTGTTAGGAAAAGAATCTGAGATCCATCCCACTCACGTCTTTTGATCGCTTACCTCAATTGCTGCTCATACGCATACACCGATCGCGCGATTAAATACTAATTATCTACATGCACACATGCCGTTATGTTCGAGGATTTAATTAGATTGATATAGACCACGCTTGGCTAGAACGATTTGCAAGCTTCAAAATCCAAGGATGGTAACATGCAGAACACTGCGTAGATTACAGTATGCATTACGTCATTCTTCATATAGGAAAGGGGGGGTCCGGACTCCCCCCCCCCCCCCCCCCCCTAAATCCGCCCCTGCATCCACTTCACCAATAACATCAGCATCACGTAATGCAGATACTTGGTGTAAAGTAAACTGCAGCCCTGGCTGTATTAGGGACTAGTCAATATCCTCTCTTTTGGAATATTAAGCTAAGATGGCTGACGTGAGGCAAAATTTGATGAAGAAAATGACAGCAAGCAACAAAGTAATATGTTTTTACAAATTTAGCTAGGCGTACTGCTGTTGGCTCACTTCGTTCTGTACCTTCACGCTCTAAACTTACAATGATTGATGGAAGTGTTCTAAGTATGGACCCTATTGCAGCATCATACGATAGCCATCGGACATCTTTTGCTTGCTTAAGCTTGATTATAGGATCAACAGAATTTCCTGAATAGCATGAAGTCCTGCCATCCTAACTGCACTATTATGATAGAACAGAAACAATGACTGTACAGTTTCTTTGAACCTTTTCAAATATGGTATGTTGTCAGCTGCATGAGCTGCAGCTAGGGCAAGTCTATGATTGATGCAATGGACTGACACAAGACGTGGCTGACGCACCTTCAGTCGCGATGCTACTCCACTCACCCTTCCTACCATAACTGCACAGCCATCACTTCCAAATTAGTGCAGCTTGTTGATGTCAAGTCCATTTGTCTCCATAAAAGCAACTATACCACCCTCAATAGTTTCTGCTGTACCATCAGCAATGTCACCTATATGAAGAAATGATGTTTCAATTTTCCCGGATGGAAAGATGTATTTCAATAACTAGCTACTTCAATACAGATATGTCAGTTGATTCATCTGTCATTAGGGAAAGAATGGACTGCACTTTAAGTTATCCAGTTTCTCACTTTCTATGACTGATGAAAGGCACTGCAAAAACTGCAAAAATCCTTTTACTGATGTAAGTGGCATATCTTCCTATAGAAAGATTATTTAAGTACGAGCATCCAAGACTCTTCACCAAATTGACTAAAGATTCATATTTAGTTGTGATAGCAATGTCCTCCTTTTCTAACCAGTAGACAATCTTCAATGCACCTATGAGTGCTTCTCTATGAACCAGCGGTCCTTCTGTGCTTTGAGTCACAGCAATTTTAGAAGCTGCTGAAAGATGCACCTCTGATTTTTTGTGTCGCTCAATGCAATCCGTGCGGAGGGATGTGCATGGTACAGTTGTCCAGATACCAGAACTGCTGCTCTCCTGGCATTTGCATATTTCACATAGAAGTCCTGTCACGATGCCAGCTGTATCTTCTGTTGGAACTAGCCAGGGATAGTCTTCTTTCCACAATGAACACTACCCTATTTTATGACCTCCTTTGCGTTTTTTACGTACAGTTGAAATCTCTACTTCGCTTGACCTCGTTGCCATTGCTATAACACCCGAGCTATTATGCTATGTTGCCTGCTTATATAGTACTAAAAACGTGCTGAGGGGGGTTTTGTCGGGATATAATTAGAAACATTTAATGATGTAAGGTATATAAATTAAAATTTAAAGAAACCACAGATGACAAAGCAACCAAGTGCTAATTAAATTCATAGCCCACACATTTATCACCTGGAATGTGCCACCTATAGCATGGAGCTGGAGGAAACAATGATGCTATACCTATGTGTGGTTAATGGGTAGTGCTGCACTGGAGGCATGGAGGGAGATATATGTTTCTGTCGGTTGAACACGGTGAATTAGACAGAAACTATGCTCCCTCCATATGTGTGATTGTTGTACAGCACGTGAGGGCCTTGTCGAGCACCAAAAAAAGTGACTGCATTTGCTTTCAAACGATTGCCACATTGTAGAACTGGAGCCATTTTCATGTCATAAATAACTGGGAACGAGGCTTAATTTTTTTCTGTAAATCGGCCGTAAATGTCCCTTATTGGATGGTTCCTGCTTGGTTCATACAAAAAAATCTGAGACAATGTAAATTAATATCAAAATATCATTACTGGCAATGCCAAAAATAGTTTTGCAACCTTGAATTTGAACTTTTACAAGTTACCTTCAGTGGAACTATGGTGCGGGAACTTGTGAGAACTAAGCCTGCGCGTTCGTACATTAAGCATACTGGTGAAAGTATCTACAAACTCATCAACTTGAAGAACTCTTGTTTCCGGGGTGGCACTGTCTGTTGTTCTTCACTGCAGAAGTCTACTGTCTATATAAGCATCCATTACTTCTTGCAGTGAACTTAGAGAGCAAACCCACCCCTGGGCACTGGTTGCAACTGCCAAAGTAGTACCCAACACTTGGAGGGTTACAATGCATTGCTGCAAGGTAATGGTGATAATGTATCATTGTTCCACCAGTTAACTGCTCAAGCTTACTCCCCATTTGACATTTTGGTGCGGTGACACAGAATGTGTGCCACTAGCTCCTGCAAGAACACACTTTTTTGGCCTTAGAATAGAAAATTTGATGAATCCAATCTTGGTGTTGTGATTCACTGTAGACCTCTTTTGTAGGTTACACGAGAGGTCTTTTTCCATCACTACCCACTACTGAAAGAATATATACTTTCCCCAGAATGACTCTGTCTGAATAATAGAAATTCTTTACTTCTTCAGTTTTGAGAGAGGAGATAACTGGATCCCTTAGGGTTAGAGCTGCACAGTATACCCTTCTCTGCTACCAGCTTCTTTGCTTGCCTTGCTGTGTTTTGTGACCTACTTTTTGGTAACACTGTCAACACCTTCATTCTGTCACTCTCATGCTGGAACTTATCTTTGAGTTGCTTGCCAAAGCAAAACAACCTATTGCATGTTTGTGTCTAACATGCACGTACATGTTAAGCATTTGAAGACAGCACAAAAAGCCCTCGAGTTATATCACATTGTTGACCAATGCATATTTGGTCTATTGGGTGCCATTGGCAGCCCAATCATAGCAGTAAGTGTACCGCTTCTGTCTCAATCAAGAGAAGACACTGCATGGTGCAAGCTTACATAGCTTACAATTGTATAAACTGTGGGTTCTCACTAACACAACTTTGTCATAACACCTTTTATAAAACAGCTCAATGCATATGAATCCCACTAAATTATAAATCAAGAGCTACTCATGGGGTGTATGTTATTTTGTGCTACTATAATTCTCACACTCACATTGGGCTGAGCAGTATGGAGCAAAGCACTGGTTGAGATGCCTTTAATAAGATACAGTAACCATGGTGATACTGACAACATACTAACACTGGTCCCATGGTTACTAGCCCAATGTACGCATTAATACCATCCCACACTCACACACGCATTCAGAAACCCATACATACATAAATGCACCTGCAAATACACACAGACGCATGCACACACCACGCATGCACACACCACGCGCGCACACACACACAAACTCATTTCTGCACGCTAACACTGCTGATGTTCCTGGATCTTGCAGTTAGTAGATTCTAAACTAACAGTGTAGCTTGCATAATCAGAAATGCCTCCAATAGTTATGGACGTATCAGCCATATCCCATGTTCCCACTGTGGTCTCAGCATCCCCATCAATGGGCGGGGTCCATTTGATGGACAGCACACTTCCATGAAGAGTGATGTTGACATTGGATGGAGGCCTGGGGACCGCTACAGGCCAGATTAAGAACCCTGCAGTACATGTTTCTAAACTGGACTGCGGTAGTGAATATACAAATAACTAGACCTCATACCTACACACACACACACACACACACACACACACACACACACACACACACACACTTTGTACCCACAAACATACCAGATACCACACACCTACACACACAACATACCTACAAGACATATTATCTAGGCTGTTGTCAGCTAATATATCAAGCTTTGATACATTGCAAGTAGTCCTGTAGGGGGTGGGGTCATTCCGCCCTAACAGATGAGGGCCACAGAGCACCATTGAACCAGGCACTCCCTCTCCAGCACATGGGGTAGGAGAATGGAGTTTCCTGGGCAGTTAGGTGATAACCTCCACCAAGTCAATGAAATTTTGCCTGTGACGTGACAGATGCAGGAGACCATTGAGCCTGGGCATACTGGCTCAGTGTTCATGGTGCAGGACATGACAGGGGACCCAGTTGTGGTGCTGTGTGAAAGATGGGAGTGACGCAGTGTTCAGTCACAACACGCAGGGGCGGATACAGGAATTTGGAAGGGGGGGGTCTAATAATTATATTCACAAGGGGGCAGAGCCCCAGAAACCAACGCCTTTTTATTATATCAAGCTCAAAATTCTTCACAAACATGTGCAACAAATATAGTTCCTTACTACATGCACACAACACTCATTATGAGACCATACATGCATGATCCCACAATACAATCATATCACAACCAGTTACATGTAATTTTCATCACAATGCACATTATTTACATTTACTTAGAAGACAGAAATACATGTTACAGTTTAATGCATACAAATTCCAATATGAATTGTTAACAGAAAACTAACATTCAGCAAAGACAAGTTCACAGTCAGGTATACTGTTATACATGTATGCACTAATCAGCAAAAGGATTCGTCAATAGCATTCTTCGAGGGTGGCGATGTGAAAACTCTTCCACTACCTCTTCGGGGTCGATATTGATTTCCCTGTGGCACTTGAGGAGAGCTAGACTATTTAATCTGTCTTCCTTCATAGTGCTTCGTAATGCAGTTTTAAGCTGTCTTAGAAGGCTGATGGATCTCTCACACTCACAACTTGTCACAGGTAGTGTAGTTATGATGAAAAGGAGAGCATGAATGTTGGGAAAGAAATCCTTATCAGTATGCTTTAGAACCTTCTCTGGAGTGTCCAACTCATGCGCTTTTTCAGCTGATGGCATGGTGGTCCATTCCAAGTATAGCGTAAATAGTTACATGCATGTATGATTAACAGGTTATAGAAGCAAGCATGGTGCAGAGAGATACTTACCGATCCAAACTAAAATAATCAGTTAAATTGCCTTCTTTTTTCCTCGCTTTACGCTTTTCGCCACCTTGCAACGGAATCGTGCTCTTCGAACGCTTCATAATATTGGAACGTGTGTCAATTAATTGCTTTTAAAATTAATTTACATTGCTTTAATTATTCATACTTTGTTAATTATTCATAGTTCAATCGGAGCGAGGGGGGGGGTCTTTAGACCCCCTAGACCCCCCCCTGGATCCGCCACTGACACGTATAAAATTCCCCCCCCCCCCACACACAATCATTTCAATGGACTGTTTCCCCTGCCACTGCAAAATGTTGTTTGACCACTGAATATAGCAAAATGTACATGAACGACACACAAGTAACAGCATAGCAGTCAGAGATTATAAAGTCTTATGTCATCCAAGGTACAAGCCGTGTTAATTTAACCATGGAAATATCTATGGTTTAACAGGTTCTGCCCAGGATGGAAGGCTCACTAATCAAGCAGTATTCAGGACAAAGCGATGGGAATCAGCTCATCAGACTACCTCCCACAAAGTAGATAAATAAATAGATTCATAGTAGGTAGATGGTTACAGTAGCGGCTCACAAATAAGACCACCCGGTAATAAGACCACTTAACCGCCCGATCATAAGACCATTTCGCCAATCAGACCACCGTCTAATAAGACCAGTAGTGCGTAAATTTTGGTGGGCGTTTTTGTGTACCTTTCTACGTTATGTATGCTTTGATGTTTAAAGATCAAAGTAAGCTATAACTCTATCGCGATCATCAAGAAGACCCAGAAGTTGTAGCTGCTAATGACGTTACAACTATCGAAGAAGCAAACGCTGAATTAGACATTATAGCGTTGCAAAGCAATGCACAGACTGATAACGATGCTTCAGGAGATCAAGATCAGCCAGAAAATGTCTGTAGTTCTGAACAGGCGATCAATGAAGTGGATTCCTTAAGAGAGTTGGTAGCTCTAACAACCACCCTGCATTCGATTGCGGGGAAAATCGACGATCCCGTACTACTGGAGTTAGCTATGACTATGCACTCACGGGCCAGCTCTAAGCTTGCGTCACAATCATAATTGTTCTACGATTCGTTTGTTTATTCACTGCTAATTAACTTATGCTGGTATTTTAATTAAAGCACATTTCAAAAGGCGGGAAACTCGCCAATAAGACCGAAACGCAGGCCCGGCGCACACGGTGCGGTTGGTGCGGCTTTGGCCGCACCAACTTTCGGTCCCAAAATGGGCGTGTCTAATATGTGGGCGTGTCTGATGCCATAATTCATAGTAGTACTTAACCATTGTATGCACAATTATCGATCGTCTTACTATTTGAACGTACGACATTACAAAATTACATAAATTCATAGTCGTACTTTAACCATTGTATGCTGTGCCAACCCTAAGCGTACAGTAATGAAGCTAATACTAGTGATGCTTGCTTACAAATGCAACTTCCGAGCATGCATTTAGCGCGCTCCGTAGGATTGAAAGCTATATACGAAGCACAATGAGCCAGGTGAGATTAAGCTCTCACTGATATCATCAACCTAGAGAACATCGCAGATGACTTTTGTCAGCAGTTCGCAGCATAGGACAAAGGTATTTGGCAATCCTTGATACTAGTAATGATAACCCAAGTCCCCTAATACTTAAAGAGCTTGAATCTTGATCAGTTAATTTGTTTTTGCCACACCCATGTTCGCATTGTCCGGTTACATATGATTCTATTTTTGCATCTTATAGAACACGGGCCGTGCATGTGCTTCGAAAGAAAACGTCAACACGCGCGCGCGCGCCTTGCATGGGGCCACGCCCACACTAATATTTAATAATTGGCCGCACCAACTTTGGACCGAGTGCGCCGGGCCTGAAACGGTCGTATAAGCGAATTTTACCACAAGATCTGATTGTCCCGGGGTGGTCTTATTAGTGAGCCGCTACTGTACATAAGTGAAAAAGATCATATACATTAGATAATGCATAATAGGAGTTTATATGTGCATATAAATCAAAATCAGTTGAAAAATAACTTTATCACCAATGCACAATAAAACTTGTATATAACCTACATGTATGGGGTCGAGGCAGCAAAAAGGGGCATCGTGCATATCATTAAAAATTTTCCAGGAAGGAGCATCAACGTTTGTCGCGTGGAATTATGCATAATCAAAAATTCAAGCCACTGTAAGTCTGTAACTCCACAGACTAATTTTCAGTGCGTAAGTAAAGAAGATAGCTGTCTCTTATAATTAAAAAATCTGCGCTTTTTGCTACCTCGATCCCATATGGACATGTATGTAAATGGTTTCAAAGTTCTGTTGAGTGAATCACTGGGGATATAAAACAATTTCACCACGGTAATACAAATCTACTTCTTTAATTTGAAAATCAGCGATCATATTAGGGATGGCCAAGAGAAGGTTCCTCTTGGTTGTCCCCGTCCACTGATCTCATGAATTATCGATCGAATGAAGTCGTGAAACTACAACTACATGTAAGAGAGCACACACCGATATCTTGTGGGGGCTAACGCATAAATTCTAGTAACTTCGAGCTCCAATGGTAACTACAACCTTTCAATTTGGATCCAGCTTGGAATCCATCATTTCCCTCTATAATATTCGAGATGTGGCCTCGCTACGGTCAATCGATTCACAGCAAAAAAAGGCGCAAATCGATTTCACAAGTGATCTGTTTTTTCATATTTGAACCAAAGTGATGACAGTTTTGGTACAGATATAAAATACCATATTATTTGAGGAATCAAAATATGATTTGTGTCTTTTTTTTTTTGCTGTGATTTGCTGTTTAATCCGAGATAACAAAATAAATGACTACAGAGACTACAATAGTACGGCTGCGATTCTATATTTGCACGACCAGGATCTTATTCGGCTGAGACTTGAATATAATACTATGTGTACAGTTGCATTTCAATACAAACAAACATGGCTTCATTTCGGTCAATCCATTTGTGTTTATCATTTCCAATTTGTGACATGAGATATATCACTACAAAAACTTGGCCGTGCATCGGTATTGACCAGCATGTGAGGTAAGGAGAGGCGCAAACGTCACGGTGAGGGCATACGAGTCCTCAGACGCCTGCTTCACAGTGGTGACGTTTGAGGTGTTAACCACCTCAGACTGCTGCTGGTCCAAACCAGTGCCAGCGTGAGGTTAAAGGTGGCCCCAACCCCTGCAGTGGCAGAGATGTTGCAGGTGGCTGTGTATGTGTGACCTTCCATAGGGTCCCCTGATGTGGTGACCTGCAGTCCAGCAGTGTTGAAGGAAGTTAAAGTAAGGCGGTGAGTGGGCCAAGAATGCAGCACATGAAGGGGTCCCCCAGGAAAAACTATATAAGATTTTTCACCCTGCTTACCACAAAGGCTGTACAGACAGGTGGGCTTATCTTTATCTGTGCATACAGCATGTGGAGCTACGTCACCTGATCTTTCTTCACTTCCTGGAAGAACTGCATCTCCATGACAACCCAATTTGCACTATCAAATCCTATAGGTAGTTAGTTCTGAGTGAGATTAGTCCCAAGGTTGGAAAGGTCAGGTCCCCAGACCTCAGCAGACTGCGTGTGTTGCATTATACGTGGTGAATGCCCCCCCCCCCCCCCCCCCCCAGCAGATAATGCTTGATGGAAAAGAGCTTTCCTCTGAGGAGCGGAATATACTCTCAGCGTCATACAATGTACAATGGGAATTCCTGAAGACTAGAGTTGCTGTCTTAATTAGCTATGCCTGGCTGTGTCATATGTACGGCTATTGGGTACCATTGAAAAAAAAATCTAGAATACTAGCCGCGTTAAACTTCAAACGACCACAGTTCTTGAATTTTAGCATGCGGAGACACTGTATTGCATTACACCACCACACCATAAATTACAGATAACTATCTATTCGCCAAACTCACATAATACGAACACAATTCTCAATGCGGGTTGCATGTTAGTCCACGTGAAATCTGACACAAAGTAAAATTAAAATTAAGTACAGGACCATGTGAATTGGGTTAAGTTTTTATTTTTGTAATGAAGGTGTCATATATATATACTGGTGGGATGAAAGTTTTTATTTTTGTAATGAAGGTGTCATATATATATACTGGTGGGATGAAAGCACAGTACTTATATGCCTGTTCTGAAATGACATCACACTATGCATGCATGACTACTGTAGTCAATGACAAAAAAAAAGGGAGGGAGCAAAATATGAATATGCATGTGAATAGCTATATGGTTGCCCAAGGCTTAAACGTACATACCACAGTATTATACTAGGGCTGGGGGGGGGGGGGTCGTTTTGTCTTTTGTAAAGTAGTGATGTTGGCTTTGCTTTTGTAAAATAACATGGCTTTTATAAAAGCCTACCTGAGCTTTCATTTGTATTTGTCTTAGCTAACCCCGCCCACTGGCACTGAGCTAATTTTCAAATTAACAAATAAAAACATAAATAATGAAGACTGCAGTGGTCCGATGTGTCTGTGTGAAAAATGTGGTTCAATATAGTTTCATTGGCTAGTGGTACTTCGCTTGAGCAGCTCAAGAGAATGGGAGCAGCCAGCCAATCAAAGCCTAAGTAAGTGTCCACAGTATATTACCCATCTGGGGAACAGTGGTGCCTTCGATGGGAGTGGGTGTGGTGAGGAGGGGTGAGCAGCGTCCTGGCTGGCAACTGTAATAGCTGAACCAGCTCATACACTGTTCCATGCAGGTCAAAGGCAGCTGAGAACTCTCTTTCCTGCAGCAACAGATGAATGCAAAGATAGCGTAATAATAAACATGTCCAGTACCACAAACCACTGACAGTATACTTCTGGAATGTGTGTAGATGTATATTGATATATGCATATCTTAAGTAGAGGGGGGCCAAATTGTAGCATGTATACATGTACAATAGGGGAAGTACCCAACATATATATAAGCTTACATAACAAAATTCTCTACAGCTAATTACAACATACACTACATGATGGGGTGGATCCTCTGCATGCATAACCTCTCCCTCCCTCTCATCTTATTCCATTTCCCTGTCTGCACCTCCATCATTAGGTGCCTGCTTCAGACACGCTGTGCCAGCTACCAGGCCCTCCTCCCATAAGGGGAGGGATGAGAGGTACACCCTGACTACCGAGCACCACATGGTTCCCATTCTGCAAGCCCTCGAAGGGGAGGGGGGGGCAACCCTTGACACAACAACCAGACCCAGAGTGAACCCAAACTCACGACCCACTCTCTCCAGGCTGGTTACATGTCCCAGTCTACTCCACACAAGCCTTGAGGAGTGAGGCCACCAACAGGGACAGACTCCTCATTGCAGACACCACCTCCTCCAAGCCTCTGTCCACTGCCACACCCATAGCTGTGCCAGTATCCTTTCCTAGGGTGAGTACGGATGGGAGCTATACATAATTCCTGAAGGTTGTCTTACACATTGCACAGTTCACACGTGTGTGTGTTGTGTGTGTGCGTGTGTGTGTGCGTGGTGTGTGTGTGTGTGTGTGTGTGTGTGTGTGTGTGTGTGTGTGTGTGTGTGTGTGTGTGTGTGTGTGTGTGTGCCTACTCCATCAGTCTGCATAAGAATATACATACGTGTATGTAGCTTGTTGTCAGGCTATAAATGTATATTGTCCACCATGCAGGCATCAAGACAACCCAAGTGGCTCAAAAAGTATATGTTTCTATGTTTCCAGAAAGCCTGACACTACTTTCTATGTGTTTACCAATTTGTGTCAAACTGTTACACACTTCGTGCCTAGGGGTATAGAGCTATGAGTGGAGTATTGGTTTTCAATTGAAAGGAAAGCGGGAACTTACAGCTGCAGGTGTACGCATAACGGCGTCCAACTAGTCTCGTCCCCAGACCCATATTCCCAACAGCTGCGGGTGGATTACATCACCGCTACGTGGAAAGTGGCGGTGATGTAATCCACCCGCAGCTGTTGGGAATATGGGTCTGGGGACGAGACTAGCGTCCAACGTCTTAGTCTTTAGAATTGGCTATTCCATTAGTTAATTTTACACCCCTACAGATGACAATAAATATCTTATACGCTAACCGCTAGATTCTTCAAGAACAACGAACATAAGCAACGGTGCCATATACATTGCTGGCAAAATCACGGCTGTTTCGAGATGGACATTAGGTTTTCTAATTAGACCCGTATAACATTTACGGTATTCTTAGTGTCCTGACGAATGAAGGAGCTCATTGAAATGTGGTTTATGTTCTTAAATTTATTTTTATCACAAAAAACTTGCAATAAAAGAAGGAAAATCTTTCATTTCTACATTCATTTCTGTACTAGATAAGATATATGCGCACAGTCAAGGCGTGTTATTTTTTTACCTACTAACTCCGCGCAGGTCATGGTCATATTATGGATATTATGAAACGCTGAAACGGCAAGCAATTTTTCTCGAAAAAACGCCTGATAATTGGGCATGAAACTTACCTTTTCGTAAAGAGGAATCACTGGACATTCTATACGTGTTTAGTTTATATCTAGACATTTTCTGATGAGAGAACAGAACGGTTACTTTTCGTTTTGTTTAGTCATGAATAAATCGAAGTCACGTGCTTTGATTACATGTACCGTACGGCAATGGATATTCCACGATTCCAAGTACTTGTGAAGCGTCTGTGGACACAGATTGTTGAAAAAACCCTTGGCTGGTTATCAAGAGACAACATATAGCTGTGCTAGTTACTCAGTGGAGCTCAGGACATGTTTTGAAATTGACATCAGCAACGGCACAGCTGACTTTCCCTCCAGCTTCTGTAGACTTGCTTTGTCCAGGATTAAAGAAGCTTCTGAGAAGAAGATTCTATACAAGTGTATTTTAAAGCCATACAATCGGTCCCTACACTGTCCCAGTACATGCAAGGTAAACATATTGATATGACCTCATAACATATGCACATACACATGCACACAATAATACATGTACACATTACACAATTTCAGGAAACCATACATGTACACTCATGGATCCACTTTAAAGAGCCACGGAAAGCAGGGTGACAACCATGCAGGCATCACACCAAGTGCTCTGCTTCGTCCTATAAACACCATTGCACCTCAAAAGATCATGTGTAAAAAGGACCCTGCATTTGCAGTGCAATGTTGTAGTGTGTTAAGTGCATTGTTGATGCCATTACAACATCAGCCAGTACTCAGTGTCCATGCTGTGAGGATGTTGTTTACTTGGTACCACGTTCTGTGCAACCAGCTTCAGACATAATACAATGCCGTCTATGTAACATGCAATAGGGATATACGAGCAGGTGACTATGACTCACATGAGTGCCAGTTCTTGAAGAGCAAATGGCTTGTAAAGTGATTAGAAGAATCATGTCTGAAAGTACAAATGACAACACCTCTAGAGATTAAGACAGGAGGAACTGTAAGTTATAAGAACAAAGTTGGTAATATTTAAAGTAATATTTAAAGCCTATTTCTTATCTTATACAGCCACTGACTTTAGTCCGAGGGACAAAGGCTCGTTTATCTCAAAGTGAGCAAAACTGTAGCACTAAGACTCTTAAGTTACCAAACTCAATCCACAGTACATGTGTGTTTGCATGCTTTGAGGCACTAGACACCATTGCAAACTTTCACATAGCCCTTGCTAGATACAAGCAAATTTAGGCATGTCTCAATGGAAGTGAGTCATACGAAGTATAAAATATCTGTTCACTCCAATATTGCTTTATTTACAATTGCAACTGTTACAAAGGTTACAATATCAGACTCTTTCTATCAGGGGATCACGAGTTTTTATGTGCCATTCAGGCGCAAGTGGTATGCGAGCTGAATTAAAAATAAAAAGGGAAACACACAACATGTACATACCTTAAAGGGAGGCTCCACTGATTTTTTTTCAACATTTTTTTTATTTGCTTAAAATAATCTACCTTATGTTAGCAGCTAATCGTAAAAAAATCAAGTCTTAAGCGCGTTCCGTACTGAAGATAAAAATGTTTTTTAAAAACGTAAACAAACGCGTCATGACGCGTATTTTCAACGTCATTGATTCCCATTATTAATTGTAGTTATGGCTGTGAGACCGTATATGTTTGAACCGACGCGAGTAGTAGGCCTAGGTTTGGAGGAAGCAGATAGCAGTAGCAGTAGCGATGTAGAAGACAGCGGGCTACCAATGGCTTTAAACCGCCTAGTAAATACATCGTGGTGTTTGTGTAGCCAGTGCATTCCACAAGCAACTACGGAAGAGTGCACATGTTGTAAAGAGGATCCAAACGCCGCACAGCTTGCTGAAGGGTTGACATGCCTAGTGGACCACCATGCATTTGACATCGTATGTCTCAATCCAGCTGTTCTTCGTGTCGCATTGGCTGGAATTGCAGCAACTAGGGGAGATCCGATCAGGCTACCCTTAAGCAACAAGTAAATAAACTTTCAACACTACTTGAGATGTCTTTTCATGATTTTTCGTCTGTTATACAAGGTGATGATGCGAGGTTTATTGCTAAACTACGATGGACCATTGTATTAAGTCCCTCATGCACTTGGTCCCTAGTGGTGAGGGGTTCTAGTTTCCCTGCTTCGAGCATTTGCCCTCAGCAGCGCAGTTTTTTGCGATATGGCCCACCTGCCCACATCTATAGCATACAATTCGCTTACTTCCGCCCCCACCACCTGTACCAGTCGTCCGCATTGGTTTCTTGCCAGCCGCCGTTTCCCCTAACGAAGTTTCCAGCCGCTCTGTTAATGTTTTCAGCATTTCTACCACCGCGTCCTGTCCGCTACCACTGGACGACGTGACTGAAATACTGTGGCCTTCTGCTTCCTCTGCGACCGCTGATGCATTGAGCTCTTGTCGCAATCCAGGTCGGAGATAGGACTGTATCTCCAGCGTCGCGGTGACAGCTTCGTCGACGGTTTTTGGCTCTTGCTGTCGAACAGCAAATGCAACCTGAGAGTTATCAAGCTCACCTAGGTATCTCTCGAGAGCAAGCAATTCTTTTGCTTTATCGTCCAGCTCTGGTAAAGCCATTTCAGCCAGGACCCGTAGCTCGTCTGTGAAATCACCCCAAGACTCATCTCTTTTGCGTCTCCTGGCCTGAAATTCAACAAAATACAACTTTCGCTTACTGTCTGGCTCGAAACGTTTTTCTTTGCTGCTTCGTATTCATCTTTAGTTTCCAAGGGAAGTCGCTTCCACGCTGTCTGCGCTTTCCCTGTAAGTCGCACTTGCAACCACAACCGCTTCTTTTCGTCGTCCCAACCGTTCACCAAAGCAACGGCTTCGAAATGGTCTATCCACTCAGCCCAACTATATATATCTATGAATGTTGTTTAGACTGTAGTAATAAGCTCACCAAACCTACTTGTCATCTCTTGTGGAAATCCTATCGTACAAATGCATTAGTTCCAGCGCCATCAACAAGTAGATTTCATGTGCGCCAGAGGAGAGCACCTTCTAGCACGATAGCAGAGTTTAGGTGGGCTCGTCTCGTCGTATGTGAAGAAATCTCCCATTGCAGTCTTCTCTTCATCAATATGAATCCATGTAATATTGCTATCTGTCGGCCAAATGCAACGACGAACCACCATTTCATTATTTCAAAAACTTACCTCTGCCGGCGTTCCACTTGGTGGATCCTCTTCCCATGGCCTCACACCATCTTCAAGTAACATGTGCATAGAAACAAGGTTATACCTGCCCAAAGTCTTAGTTTTCTGTAGCGACTTCTTGAAATAATAGGGATAATATCTCAACGCTGCCTGGCGCCTTTGTCTTTAATGTGTGTGTTTGCCTTAGAGAGCTAATTCTCCCTACGTGTCAGAGGATGCAACCGTGGCATGATGGGAGGGAAGCAATGTCTGTTAGACCAGAGTATAAAGTTCGTGTGCGATGTAAAGTAGCAGCAACACGCGATTGTGTGAATGCCCGACAAATAGAGCAATGGCAGGTCGATACTCTGGCCCTCTATAATTCGTAATGATCCTGCTGGACAAGCATCATTTATGGACATGGGCCCCACTTAACTCTCGTCAAGATGGAAAGAGCTATCGGCAGGCACAGCCTTATGTTGTACGTAGGTGCGGCAGCAGGACAGGCAGCTGCACTTTCAGAAGTTTGATGTGACGCAAGATCCACGCAAGTTACGTGGGTCTGCATTTGAAGAAAAAACGGACAGAGGACGAGTAGAGAATAGGGCGCTTGCTGAACGCGACTTCTCTCATCAATGCGTTGATAAGAACGTCGCATCGGCTCCAATGTTCATGATCAAATGTTACCTCTCGTACAGCATGGCCACCATGGTTACCTAAGAGTGCTTGGTGATTCTGTTGCCATAGCGATGTGTGGTTAGTGAATTAGTCACCATTCTGTGTATGATGTATCCCAGAATATCACACAATTGGTTCAAGATCAAGTGTTGCCTCTCGTACAGCATGACCACCATGGTAACCTATTGGTGTGTGTATGTGTGAATAAGTGTGCGTATGTGTGTGTGTGTATGTGTGTGAATTTAAACTCATGTTGGTCTAATGATCTGTAGGCTAGGTGGTCGGCCGGCTATACGCTAGGGTGCTAGTGTGCCTGTGGGATAACCTGGTGTGTACATGCTGTTATTGAGGGATAACAAGTGACACAATCCATCATCGAGAAAAAAACATCAGTAGGGGGGGCGGGGGGGGGGGGGGGGGGGGGGGGGAACAAATGTTAAGTTGAATCTTTTAGGAGGACTTTATACCAAGCAAGCCAATTCTGTGCATAGGTTGTGTAACTTGTTATCCCTTCATTGCCGGCAAAAATATTGTAGGTGTGGGGCACTCCCAATGCTGGTGTGTAGGGTCATTGGGAATGTACACACTGTTGCTAGTGTGTACTGGTATGTGGTTCGTGGAGAATATGAGTTGGGTGTGTATGTTGATGTGAGGTCGTATAGTTGTGTATGCTGGGAGTGTACACTCATATTGGGGGGTGAAAAATGTTATTTGATGTGTTTGGTGAGTAATATAGAATTCTGAGTGTGACTGTGTTTTAAGTCATGGGCACCCCCCCCCCCCCCCCCCCCCCTCCCTTTTGAGACTCAATGGCACCCCACCCCCAACCCCTTCTAATAAATGCTTGTTAAATAATTTAACCCCTGTCCCAGTATTGATATCAACTTACATGTGCCTCCCCCCTGCCCACCTCTCTATAATTGGGTCCCCTCCCCTCACCTCTGCCCCCCCCCCCTCCACCTTCTAGAAAAGCTGGGGGCACCCATGGGAGTGAACACTTGTTAGTATCTGTGAGTTATGTGTGTGATGGTGAGTATAATACTGAGCAGGACAACATTAGAGTCGCAACTCTCCTTTAGTCATGTCAACGGTAACTTCACAAGAAGTGAACGAGGTTCGCTCTGCATGCATTATTGCTTTCGGGTTTTTCATTTTGTAGCTCAACAGAGAACATCGTCAACTTCTGGCTTGTGGTGAGACCTAATGACCCTAGTGGCATGCGAGATTGCTAAAATGGACGAAAAATTCTCTGTTGTGTTCGACAATCTGTCCGCAGTTGAGGCCAGGATCGAATGGCTTGAGGCGGGCCTACAACCACCACAAACACCCACTGCCAGCAGCAACACTGCCACCTGCTTCTACCACCACTAGCTGCACTGCCCCTCCCCACCAGCAGAAGCAGCACTACTCCCGCCACCAGCACTAGCTGCACTGCCCCCTACCCCCACCACCAGCAGAAGCAGCACCCCCACCAGCAGAAGCAGCACTGCTCCCACCACCAGCACTAGCTGCACTGCCCCCTACCCCACACCAGCAGAAGCAGCAACAACCCCCCCCCCCCCCCCCCCCACCAGCAGAGGATCACATGTAAAGCATGCATGTCCTTTGTGACCTGTTATTGAATATTGGCATGCCATATTAATCTGATATACAAAAGGCTTCCTTATCTGATGTACCAAAGGCTATACATGTAGTCTACATGTTAGGGCTTGCCTGCCTGTGCATGCAACTGTGTATGAATTTAATTGCAGTTGCAAGGGCTGAGTACTAGGTGAAATGAATTTTACTGCAACCATATCCTTCTCCCATATAACTACTCCTTGTACATGAACCTTGAATAATTGCTAGCTCAAAAGGCTGTTACAAGTCCCCCACCACCACTAGCAGCAACACTGCCACCAGCACTAGCAGCACTGCCCCCTACCCCCCACCACCAGCTGAAACAGCAGCACTGACCCCGTCACTACCACCATTAGCTGCGCTGCCCCCCCCCCCCCCCCCCCCCTCCCCCCTACCAGCAGAAGTACTGCCACCCTTGCACACCACATGGTCAGAACCTGGCAGGAGATGAAGATGGGGAGAACACAGCCACCCTCGAAAACAAGGACATTATGTACACTATATAAAAATAGTTATAATTATCATTAAAGTTAATTAGTTATTGCACTAAGAGATAAAGTCAGGGGTGGACGTGGATCGTCCTATAATTCTTAACATTTCCAACGTTTGATTATTCACTACGATACTGATATGAACATCTGAGGAGAAAATAAACTTATGAACTGAACAAGTAAATAAAAACATTCTACCAGCACTTGCTGCACTGCTCCCACCACCAGCACTAGCTCTGGCCCAGACCCCTGCAGGGGTCTGGGCCAGGGTACGCGTGGCGCGGCAAGTTTGGGGGTGTGTGGTGATATGGCACCACCCACTCGTACCGTGCCATATCCCTGCCCAAGGTGAGGAGGCATTACAAGCCTACTCCACCCCCCAAACAATTACTAGAAATAGGTTGTTTAATGATATTATGCGTTAGTCTCGTCCCCAGACCCAACGGACGCAGCTGCGGATGGATTACATCACCGCTACGCGTCAGTAGGGTCTGGGGAAACTGGCAACAAAATCGTGGCCCGAGGAATGCCATAATTAACAATTAGTCACACGCATGTCACGAGCATAAAGAGATGAATACATTTGTACTTAATGAATAATCATAATGTTCGTCATGCATGATATGCGGTAAGTCTACAGATAGCAGAGATCGTAGAATTCTGCATAGCAGCTCAACAATACACGTGCTGCCAGTGCTAAAACGCTTCATGTATGATGCGGTTGAACGAGAACTAGTTGACAGAAAAGTTCCTAGCCACACTCAGCCTGGAGCGTGCTGATGGGTTAGTAGACGCTCTTATAGGCTCATATCCCTCTTTTCCCAAATGATATCTGAACCACTGGTATATATCCCCAACATCATCATAGCTTCTACAATATATCAGGACTCTATCTGTCACTGTTTGATTCATTTTACCAAATACAGACTCAAAGGACTGGGGTTTTACTAGAACAGAATAAAAAATATTTGGTCTATTGGGGCTCTTTGTGACCAAAAAAGGCTTAATCAAACCTAAAGTATTGCATATTATCTCTTTCGTGGAGGAAGTTGCTGTTGCTGTTATTGCCATACAATTCACTTTTTCATGCAAAATGCTTCTGATTTCACCCAAGCTGACAAATTCTCTTCTGAAAGTCGTTCCCCTACAATTTGTAAAAGTAAAATATGTATATAATTATATTTTATTATTTATTATTTATTTATTACACATACAACAAATGTATGAAGATACTAACCAACTTTTGATGCAATGAGCTTCATCGACAATGAACGCTACTAAGTGCTGCTTGTATACGGAGGTTGCAAGCATCTCACGCCATTTTGAATTAGTAAGTAGCATTCGGGACTAAAAAAAAGGAATTGATAGCGACCTTCTTGTATTTCGTCGTGTACTAGCTCTTCGTATAAAGCGTCCCTCACACATACTGCTCTTGACCCTCTGCCTTTCAGCGCTTCTACCTGTTCCCTCATCAGAGCTTTCAGAGGACTAACAACAACCACAATGCTATACTCTGAGCTATCAAGCCCTCTCAACCTATCAAATACTCCGGGGAGTATCCAGTAGCACAAAGACTTCCCACTACCGGTTGGGAGGCAAAAAAACACATCATGACCGCCCAAGAAGGCTTGTACAACTGAGCGCTGTTCGGAAGACACGTCTTCGTATCCAAGGTCTCTAGCAGCTAGGGTGATTACGTCTTGATTCATCGCGAGCGCGTGACAGTCACGCGAAGAATGCTAATTAGTGCATTGCTGCAATCTGATTGGTAGGATGAAATTCCTACCTGGTTGGCTCCGAGTTTGTTGCCAGTTTCCCCAGACCCTACTGACGCGTAGCGGTGATGTAATCCATCCGCAGCTGCGTCCGTTGGGTCTGGGGACGAGACTAATTATGCGTGTGGCCACAATAGACGCATTGGAACTCTATTTCGCTAACGTCGCGGTGAGGGCGGCGAGATGGCTGTGTGGAGTTCTGATGTAACGGAGGTATGCCGCACTGTGCCACCTTCCCAATGCTTGAATCATCGAGTCCTCTATTCCCGCCAACGCCGCGCTAGGTGCTGCCCCAATCCAGAAGCTGTGCCCAACAAACTGCTCTTCCGCATAACCAGCCTTCGACAAAGCGTTCCGAACCCTTGACACAAAACGAGATTTTGTAATGGTTTTTTTTTTTCGTTATCGATGAAGAAGCAGCAAGCTGTGTCCCTGCGCGAGCCAATGAACGACAGGATTGCTGCAACTGGGCACAGGGGACCCGGTGCGCCCCAGCAGAATGTCCGCCCCTGTTCCGAATTGGTCACATTTTGATTTTTAAAGGTGAATCTTCACCATTGATGCTTCGGAGTGAGCGTCAACGGCCACATCGCCCCAACTGAGGTGCAGTGCGGGGTTGTAATCAGACTCAGTTTCGACCAGTAACTCCCCAAGACGGAAGAACCCGAAGAAGGCCGTCACGGCAATTGCCCAGATGGTCGATGCGTCCTGGGCATTACACTCTTTGAGCGGAGCTTCGATACGCCGTAGCACGGTGGTAGTTATCGGGAGGCGTGTCCTTGATGGTTTCCCCCCCAAGACCTTACACCTCTGAATGCCATCAAGTACTCTCTTTAACACCGGTAGTGACAAATGTTCGGATGGGGGAGGCAGACCGAGGGATATCTGCATACTCCGAACCACTGAGAGGTAGCATTTTATCGTTTGTGGGGCAAACCCGTCATTGGCGAGTGAGGTCGCGAAGTAGCACATCAATTTTTCGGTTACAGAGAATGGGTCGTATATGTCGTACAGAACACAAAATTTGTTAAATCTCCTCGTAGCCGCGTCGTAAGTTCGGTGAGTAGAGGGGGCGAGGCCGTTATGGAAATAGCCTGAACTGCTGCATCCAGGCTGGTGAGGTCCAGTAGCACCTCCACCGTTTGTGGATGAATGGGTGTGGTACCCAAATGCATAATCTGGGTTTGAGCACTTGACCTCGACCGAATAGCCGCGACCACGACCTGGTTATCACAGTGGCAGAGCACTTTTTGCCCGGACCATGACCGACCCCAAATGAGTGCTGCTATCAGAATCGGAATCAACTCTTTCACAGCTATGAGTTGCTGCCCTGATAGAGGTCCCCTCTCCACTGGAACCACGAGGTCCCGTGCCAGGCACCGCACCCCCAGCTGCCGGAGGCGTCGGATGCAAAGTGTGTGGAGGAATTAGTGGTTACGTATGACGTACCGTTCCATCCAGCTTCAAAGGACGTCCACCATTGGAGGTCTGACCGAAATTGACAGTTAAGGCGAATGGGGTGGTATGCGTTGTGGTTCCGATGCAACAGGTTATCATCCTTCTGAGGAACGAGCGACCTGGTCGAATTACCTGACAAGCGTGGTTACGGTAACCGATGAGTGACTCCAATTCTCGGCGACTACATGCTTTCCGACCGCCCCATTCACTCAGAAGGCTACGAAGGTGGACGAGTTTCTCCGGTGGCAAACGCAGTTCCCCGGTTGCGGTGTCAATGACGATGCCCAAGAAGGTCACACAAGTGGATTCAGTGGAAGGGCCTTCGCACTTATGAGCAGCGAGTGGTATACCCAGGTCCGAGCACCTGAATCTGAGTCTCTCCAAAGCGGACTGACATTCGAGCATACCTGGGGTACCCAGCACCACAAAATCGTCCAGGTAATGGAAGACATTGCGCACTCCGTCTTCTCTCAGCCGCCATTCTAGGGCGTCTGCAAGTGCGTTGAATATTTTTGGGGCCAAACGTAACCCAAATGGCAACATGGGGTCGATATAGAACTGGTCGTTCCACTTCATGCCCAGGAGTGGGCGGTCGTCGGGGTGAACAGGGACCAAGCGGTATACGCTGACTCGATGTCAATTTTGGCAATCGTCGCATTGGGACCGAGCAACGCACATGCGGACGCCACGTCCTCGACAGTGGTGTAACGGAGTGAGCACTGAGATGTTGGGATCGATCCCGTCGTTCACGCTATACCCCGGCGGGTAGGAGAGGTCTGTTATCAGCCTCCACTTGCCGGTGTTATGCCCCTTCGGTATGATGCCAAATCTACTGATGTGGATAGATTTGAATCCACTATGATCGACGAATGGACCCAGCATGCGACCCAGTTCTAATTCCTTCTTGAGGTACTCTGATATAGGTTCGGGGTGTTGCATTGCTGAAAACATGTTCGATGAGGCGTCTTTTAGGGGTGTGGGCCGTACGAACCCAATCCTAAAGCCGAACTGCAGACCTGTGCAAATGTATTCGGCAAACGCTTTGTCGGGGTGGGTTTGTAGAGTATGCGGGAGGGGTGATGTATCACCCTGTATTCCCACGCTGTGGTCTGCCGACCTGAGGTCGGACATGTACCGATAGCCGTGTACCCCTGCAAGGACGTTAGAGAATAATTAAGTATATGCATGCAACGTACTTTTAAGCCTGCAATCAGGCAATCACACTCATTAGAGTGGAGGCGCGCAACGCCATGCATCTATAGCTTGCGCCACTGACATCTTGTACAGCATGTGCAAAGTAATGAAATGCAATGGCACAACAAACGTCAACTACTCGTAAATTAGCTACGGCCATTTCCCTTTCTTGCTGGCGATCGCTCCCGGGGTGGATTGCTTGATCCTGAACTGTTCTTCGGACACTGATTCCACGGATGAGGGTAAAAGCACCCTTGGCAAACGTGGCGATAGCGGCAAAGGGTATACGTGCATCGCCCTGTATTGTATTTGCAGCAGACTTCGGAGCTGCTGGGGATGGTCGAGCTGACGGGGGGCTGAATGGAGACAGCGCCGCCAAGGTTGGGCTCCAGTGGACAATTGGTCGTCGTGTGAGTGTCACTGAGGCAATGCCTGCAACGAGGGATGGATTTTGCGCGGCCCGTAAAGGCATCGTTGTATAGCCTAGTGTTCATTTGGGACCAATTGAGATCCCTATTGGCAAGAGCCTCGCGGTGATACTGGCGGTCGTATACCACCCACGAATTGCCCTCAAAGTTTCGCGACGCTCTGACAAGTCGCCTGGTAAGCAAACAGCTCTGGGGCCTTGTCGGGGTAACGGGATACGAGGACGGCCGCCATCCTCGAGAAGCACTCGATCCAGAGGCCAATGTCGTGAACTGGTGCTTTTCGTGACGGTGTTAAATGCAGGGAGTCGAGTACTAGCAACTGTTGTGTCTCCTCTTGCCAGGAGTCCGGTAGGAGATCGCGGCACATCTCGACAACTCCAAGTCCAAAATACGACGTGCTAAACGTGCCGGGATGCCCGCCATGGGACCCACTGGTACCCCGCTGGTCGAATTAGCGTCGGTACTTCGCCTCAACGTGGCTAGTGACAGCATTGCCGAGCCGTTGTTGCCGTCCGTTGTCGACGGATTAAACGTAGGGATGTTAACCTTTTCGGACTCCTTGGGTTGCCCTACACCATAAAGACACCATACAACACGGGTATTCAAAGTATTACTATACATATTCGCTACCATGCCTTGCGCATTCCATCAATGTATGGGTGAAGTATTATAAACCAGCGGGCCAATGCCCAACGAACGGGCCGATGCCCACGTAGCGGGTCGATGCTAACGAACGGGCCGATGCCCACCGAGCGGGTCGATGCCCAATGAACGGGCCGATGCCCAACGAACGTGCCCGACGAGTGGGTCGATGCCTAACGACGAGCGGGCCGATGCCCAACGAACGGGCCGACGCCCAACGAGAAAGCCGATGCCTAACGAGCGTGCCGATGCCCCGATGCCAAGCGAGCAAACCAATGTTCAACGAGCGGGCCGATGCCCAACGAGCGGGCCGATGCCTAACGAGCGGGCCGATGCCCCGATGCCAAGCGAGCAAACCGACGTTCAACGAGCGGGCCGATGCCCAACGAGCGGGCCGATGCCCAACCAGCGGGCCGGTGCCTAACGAGCGGGCCGATGCCCCGATGCCAAGCGAGCAAACCGATGTTCAACGAGCGGGCCGATGCCCATCGAGTAGCAACGAACGGACCTATTCGCCCAATTAATAATGGGGTCTATTGTCAAGGAGACTACGTACCGTGCAATTGAACGGCGAAGGGAGCGATACCTTGGCCTATAAATGGGTCGTGAGACTGCATTGCCCCCCGTCTTATATATACGACGTTACGAAGTACGGGATGCAGCCAACTACATGAATTACGTCTTTTGTGATATGAAATATGCAGCCTGTACATGATTTCGAGTTACTTTAAACACTATGCCACGTGGCTGGAGGTGACAATATATATATATATTTTGAGCCGTCCGTATTCTTGAGCAAGAAAGCCGCGTTTGGTAGCCAAATGAAGCAAAGAATGGAATGATTCGTGCAAAATGGGTATCGCCCTAGTAGACGCGCGCGTTGTTAAGTACCCTACCCGCACTAACCGTCCGATTGGGTTTGCGATGTTGATTGGGTTTGCGATGTTGACTCAGACACAGAGGTGGACGGTTCCGTTGGCTTCAGGGCTTTGGCCATGTATTCGGCGATCCATTTTCTTTGGTCTTCGTTGAAAGGCGGCTCACCCATAAGAAAATTATTCCGCACCACCGTTTCGCAATGAGACGCACTCACGGTTGTATGCGGCTGGAAACTAGGTCTATAATTAGATCATTTACGGTATTAACACATCATTCTTAAAAAGATGCCTCATTATAGACATCCCATGTTTATAAAGTGATCATGACTCAGCAGAACAAGCAAATCAAAAAATTACAACGAGCCCAAACACTTCACTCCCTTTCCTGGCATGTCCAATAGATGCGCACAATTCACACCCCACATAGATAGCATGCGCATACCGTTTCATAAGGCCACGCGGCACGTAATTAGAAGGGGGGCGTTACTAAATTAGACAACGTGGCCTTTGGTGACCGAGCTGGAAGGTAAGCATACTGCAGCGGTGATCAGGAGGCATGTGGCTATAAGTATTGGCAAACCTGATGTGGCGACATGTTTTCTATCACCACAAACAAGCTGAGCGAATTGCATGAATAATCGACATGTGTTGTGGTTTGTCCCTACATGTATACATGATTATAGGTATGGATTACCACAACCAACAAGTTCCCATACATTGTAGAGTTTGTGGGCAGAGGCTAACGAAGTACAGGGCAAAGAAGGGTATTAGCTATGAGTGCAAAGTATTCTCAGCTGAGCTGAAAATTGCTTTTGACATCGACACGTCTGGGGGTGATGTCAATATTCACCCAGAGATGTTTTGCAAGCAATGTCAGCTCTCAATGCAGAGAACCATCAGTGCCATCGAAAAGGGAGTCCATTACAAATGTGCAGTGATCGTATTTAATTGGCTAAAACATACAGACCAAGAATGCAAGGTAAACAGTACATATATGCGTTAAGTAAACAAACATATGACATCATGGTGCTTAGGTATGTGAGCACTTCCATGCATGCTCAAGTGGACACAAGAGGAGGTCAACAGTTCGTAGAGGTCCTAATTTACTAATAGCTCATCTTGAGAAGATTGCCCCTCCTCCAGTTCTCTTACATGAGCCTAGTCCACCTTTGGCAAGCATGAACAACCAGTTGATGTTAAAAGAGCTGAAGTGTGCACTGTGCTCCAACATCCTCTCACAGCCACTGGAACTGCAGTGTGGTGCACTGGTATGCGTCAAGTGCCTCCAGGAGTGGATAGCAGCAACTGGTGCTGTGAACTGTCCCTGCTGCTCAGAGGATGGTCCCTTAGTTCCCTCCCATGTCAGACAAGCACCAGGTGTGATACTCCTCCTGCTACCGGATGTTCTGGTAAATTGTACAGACTGCAGCAGGGATATTAAGGCTGGTGAATATGAAGGGCATGACTGTGTACCATCACTTTCACCTGAGGAGGAGAAGCAAGCAGCGGGATTGCTGAAGAGGGCCATCTCTACCAGTCCTGACAAAGGCATCATACAACTTCCTACAGGAGGAACAGTTAAGTGAATGTCATTGACTTGTACTGAGGTTACACAATATCTACACACACTTTAGCCAATGACATTCATGCGTGTTACCAGAGCTCACCAAGAAACCACAGCTGCCTGCTCGCGGACTGTAAAGTTGCGATGTTCTCAAATGCAGACAATCCGAGGCATTGTCAGTGGTGGAGAAGCATCTGCGCTTATCCAGAAAGAGGTCCTCATCCTTAGCGAGGAAGAGAGGCGATCTTTGTTGGATAAGGCAGGAATCTCATCATCGATTGAGCTTGGGACAGCTCAGGTATTGGCGATTAAGGCAGGACTTGCCATACCTTGGAATAAACTGAGGCTTCTGAGGCGGTATGTCACATCATACACCAAAGGTACCAATTCTAGCTCACTGCTATTTCAGGTGGCTCAAATCGTCAGGCATCTGTCTGGCTGGTGAGGAAAGGATGCGCCACATTTCCAGCCAAATTGTTGGTGATAACCTCAAGGGAGAGATAGCCCCGTTTTCATTTCCAATTCCATCTGGTGGAGAGGAAATCAAAGGAGCTCCTTTGGTATACATTCCACAGCTGGTGGATAAAGTTGTGCAGCTCTTGGAAGGGAATGAAAGGTAAGACAGGGAAATGGTAAGACAGTGAAATACAATGGTTGTTAAAACATGGTTGCAGAACTGACAGGCTTACCTGGCATGAAGGGTTTATACCAGCCAATGAGATCTGGTTGAAGATTGGAGGAGACAAGGGGGGTGGAACATTCAAGATGACCTTTCAGATTGTAAATGTTGCCACACCCAATTCAGTCCATAACACCTGTGTATTCAGCTGTTTTGCGGCTGGTGACAGCGTCACCAACCTCCATGTGGCACTTGATCGCTTTAAAGATCAAGTAGAACATCTACATGGAATGAAGTGGAGGTAAGAGCTCTATACCTAAATCATGTTAAATATACAAGCGCTATAAATTACAGGCAATACACAGTGAAGGTGTTTATATGTGGTGACTACGAGTTCCTGTCAAAGATGTATGGCTTGTCAGGAGCCAGTGGTATGCAGTAGTATACTAAATGCAAGCATGATGTGAAATGATGACCATGCAATAGGATGCTACCCTTGCCTATACTGCAAAATTCACAGTGACCAGATGGCCACACCTCTAATCGATCGAGGGCATGCCAAAGAAAGGTCACTAGAGGATATGTGTGCTGACCACCAGTGCTATGTATCATCAGGGAGTGTTAAAAAGGATGCACAGATGTTCTTTAACTGCATCTCAGAACCTATTTTTGACATCCAGGTAAATGAATCCAACATTACAATTATTCGAATTACACCATACAGGTCTGCCCACCTGGTCTCCACATCATGTTGGGGATCTTCACGAAGATGTTCCATCTGCTGGAAGCTCTATGCTGTCAACTGGACTTGGAACTAACATATCAAACAACTGATTTCGACTCCTCCAGTTTTTCCAAGTACAGCCAGGCGCTGCAAAGGCTCCAAGCAGACCTTGAAACTGCCCAGCATGCACATGAAGTGTTGCAGCAGGTGGCAACATATGTGGCCTTAGTCCATGGAAAGAAAAACCCTCTTGCTGTGGATCTTTTGAAGCAATCTGCTGCAAAAAAGAGATCAGTGAAGGCACTTGTAAGTCATTATCCAACATGCACAATTGTATTCAAGTTAGTTATAATAGGAAGCAGAAGTGGCCAAATGCACAGCAAATGTGAAAAGAGGGTACTCTGAAAAAGAAGGGCCCTTTGTCAAGACACTTGACAGTGCACTACAATCATTTGGAGTTCAACGACAGCAGTATTTTGGGGGGGGGGGGGGGGGGCATTTATTGGCAACCATGTACACAAGGCATTGAAGGTAAAGTGCTATACATGTAGATATGAATAATTCATACCGCTTAAATAATGATTAGGTACCAAACATCCAGACTCTGTGCACATCTATATCTCAGTTGGCACAAGAGAAACTGCCCCACCGATCTGGAGAGGTAGCTGATCAAGTGACTAAGTTCATCACCGCATTCTCCTTGTATGGAAAATGTCACAATATATGTGATCAGAACTTCATTAATGTGACACAAGCACATGCACTAGACCTGGTAAGTTAACAATGTTCAGTGTACATGTAGGGTTCACTTTATGCTCCATTCTAACTAACTAGGCTATTCAAGAGTTCATGGCCTTTTTCCGAGACACATATCCAGAGGCAACAGTCCCAATTAAAATGCATCTATTAGAGGATCACACTTCACAGTGGGCAAATAGTAATCACGTTGGCTTTGGCCTCCTGGGTGAACAAGGAGCCGAGTCAATCCATGCTAAGTTTAATCAACTTGGCTTGGTATTTGCTCCCATTAAGGACCAGGTGCAGAACCTGAAGTGCATTGTGAAAGAACACTTACTAAGTATTGAGCCACAATTGGTAGCTGCCATCCCTCCTCCGGCTAAGAGAGTAAAGAATACTATAGCTATGTAATTCAATCTATATACATATCAACATGAAGTCAAATCAAACCTTATTGCGCAAATATTCTCCACCCCTAAAATGACACAAAAATGGTGGATTTTCAAAGGCTTGAAAACTATTTCAGAAAGCATGTCGCCATTAACGTGTACCAGAAAACGATAGTACATTCAACGAACTTTACCGTAATAGTTTCGGCATGTTCCATCTCAGTCACCGAGGGTCGTTATCCTTTTTTGAACACACGTGGTCGGTGTTCACCGTGCGTAAGTCAATAGCTTTCGAAGATCCAGAGCCAACAGTTCGCAACGCCGGGCACGTGATTTATGCCTACAATAAAGGTCAGAGGTGTTTGTCACTGCTAGTATGGCTTTTAGGTGTTGATTACGTTTCATGTACCTCGTGCACAGCTTGTTCTAAAGGACATCGGTTGCTAGGTTCGTTGCTATGGGACTACGTAGCCACTTCAATATTTTGGGGCGTAGGGCCTAGTTTCCACGCGTTCAATGAGAGCAGACCGCCGTGCACTACTGACTGCGCATGCGTTTCACGTCTCACGTGATTGTCTTGGTAATGAGGCGTGGTGGTCGGTTAACTAGGTTTAAGTACCTTAAACTGTATTTAAAGTTAATTAGTTATTGCACTAAGAGATAAAGTCAGGGGTGGACGTGGATCGTCCTTAATTCTTAACCTTTCCAACGTTTGATTATTCACTACGATTCTGATATGAACATCTGAGGAGAAAATAAACTTATGAACTGAACAAGTAAATAAAAACATTCTACCAGCACTTGCTGCACTGCTCCCACCACCAGCACTAGCTGCACTGCCCCCTGCCCCCCACCACCAGCAGAAGCAGCACTACTCCCACCCCACCACCACCACTAGCCTTACCCCCACCACCAGCAGAAGCAGCACTACTCCCACCACCACCACTAGCCTTACCCCCACCACCAGCAGAAGCAGCACTACTCCCACCACCACCACTAGCCTTACCCCCACCACCAGCAGAAGCAGCACTACTACAAAAACTTATGAAACAAGTAAATAAAAACATTCTCTAACAAGAAAGTTGTTGTTATATAGGATTGGTGTAAAAAGCACGAAAACAAGAGTGACAGAAATTTGACTGAAATAGGCCTATATTTAGCACACTCACATTATAACCGTGCATGTCTGAGTAATGGGCTAAAGATAGGCCTATTTCAATTTTAGAGCCTAACTGAAATACACAAAACATGCTAGTTTCTCTGAGGAACACTTAGCTTGTCATTTTTCAAAGGTGAAGCTGCTATTAATGCACCACATAAAATAGGTGATGATGGATGTTGATGAGGGTGTGTGTGCAGTGTATATCTGGGGATATATAGCTAATCTAGTGACCAACATTAGCACAGTGCACATGCATGGTCTCACAGTGATACATGAGGGGGCTAAACAACAAGTAAAAAGACTGACAGAGTGGCCTGGGACCTCAACAAAATCAATATTCAGAACTTCAGCCTGAGTGCTGTGCAATTCAGTTGTTCTAATTTTTGTAAATATGCTTCTTGATCTGTCTTCTTAATGTGATCAAATCATCTAAAAGTGTGACTTGAAATAGGCACGAAATGTGGGTCACAAAAAGTACGATTTATAATGAGCACTAAAAGTAAATTATTTTAAACCATTCAAAAGGTATACCGTATTAGCCAATTATCTGAATTGTGTCCAGCAGTGCCTGAATCAGGCAGCTTTCACCCCTCCCTCATGGTTCCCCATATTCACTGGTTAGGCACATTGACATACTAACTATTCACTGGTAGGCACATGGATATACTAACTATTCACTGGTAGGCACATGGATATACTAACTATTCACTGGTTAGGCACATGCTGGTACTAACTATTCTCTGGTAGGCACATAAGAATGTAGTCTTTGAGAATCTCATTCTCAGGTTCCTGTCAGGGGATGGAGTGGTGTGTGTATATGAGTGTGTACGTGCAAACAGAAGGGGAATGTGGTTGGGTACCAGTCAACCATCTATCACCACTACCACCAACAAAACAGCCTGTCGATGCATAGCTGAATCATGCCCAAGAGTAATATCTCTTGTTATTGGTAAAATAATATTATGACAAGAAAAAGTAATGTTCATTCATAACACAGGGCAGTAATGTATACAGTTTAATGTTTGATCACCATGCATACGAAAGAATAAATAACTGGTAGATACAGCTCATCAACCATGTTCTGCATATCTTCAACCTGCCCTAGTAGTGTCCGCTGTCTATAGTTGTGCCCACTCCACAGCCGTCTACAGCTGATCAAGATGGGTGTGGTCGGGAGGAGGAGCTAAGGTGGAGTGTTGATGGAGAATCGAAGTTGCCTATCTGGGTGACAATGGTACTACTAAAGAAGGACATTGTGCTAACGGTAGTATTCTGAACTGTTCTGTTAACCGTTAATGACCATGGAGCAGACCTTCAGGAGATAATTGTCACAAAAAAGATGATGGCTTTATATTAATAACATGGTGGCTGAGTTATTTATTATTTGGAGTACTTTAATAACCAATAGTATTGATAAGGGGTGCAATGGTATTTTCAATCAAATTATTCCTGATGGAAAAACTACCTAAAAATCTTGAATATGTAAGTGTTGATTTACAAATTACTTGCATAAGTTATTTTAGAACACAACAGCTACAAAAATTGCAACAGCATGGGCTATGGACGCATGAAAGATTTTTGCAGTGATAGGATGCACTTAACAGTTCACATTAATACTTGATACCAACAATAGTTATTAAAACCTGTACATCACACCTTTGCAGTGTACATTATATACAAACAACCCCAAAATGATACACATATCCCACATTACGTTTTGACAAATCAGAATCAGGTGCTATTTTAATTGAGTACACACTGGGCACATAAATATACATTGTGCCTTGAGATGTGGACAGCACAAACACGACCACACAAACTCCGCCGCCCCTCCGCCCCCCACCTCCCCCCCTCCATCCCAAGAAGTAAGAACTGAATGAAGGTCTGGGAACCCTGTGCTCACCTTGGTAGCAATTGTGTAGGTGGTCCACGGACGTCCACAAATTAAATTATATAAAGAGCATGCCTTTTTATATTTTATAAAAACCAGGTACTCTTGGCAAAGCAAGCAGAGCATATGAGGATCATGGCTAACAAAATCTAACCAAAATCTAACCATTCCATACACTGCATTTAAGCCTATGCTGAGCAAGTCTGCATGAATGTTTCACACAAATGCACAAGCGGTAATTTCGTCAGAACATCCACCAATCATTTGAGCAACGCACTGTTGCTGTGGTTACTTTTGTCCCTGTAGACCAGCTCGGCATGACCATGATTGGATCTAGCTGCTGCCCAAATGTTAACCAAGGCACCGGTCAGGGAGGATTGTCCAAAGAACTACATGCAGAAGTTCAGGGTTATCGCTCCTAGGCTCAATGTTAATATGGACTACCCCTCCCCTCCCATTGCACACTCTCTGACCTCCTGGCTATGACTTGTGATGCATGTCTGTCCCATCGTGACACAGGGTTTCTGATGTAAGGGACACTGGACCTGCAGCAGTGTTGTGTAAAGAAGCCTGAAACACTAAACACTCTGGTGATTGCTAAAAGGCCTGGGGAAAATAATTGTATTGATACCATAGCTTGTTCCCCCCCCCCCCCCCCCCATGAATGTAGATAATACATGCACAACAGTACAATCCACAACATTTTCTATTCAATACTGAACTTCCCAGATTCCATTCCACATACTAAACTCCAGTTTCCATTCCATGATACACACTCCAGCTCCTATTCCAATACCTCAGGATCTTGTCTGCGGTAGTTGCTATACATTTTAATGCGCGCTTTCCCAGTTGTCATAGCATGCATGCAATGGCATGCTAGACCGCGGCAATGAATTTTTATTCAAAATGTAAACCCCCCTCCACCCCCTTTGGCGTGACGTAATTTTATGAACGGCCCTCGACTATATAACCAGCTGATTCGCAGTTTATAGCATCATTCTTTTCTTAGCACTTTATTAATCAAACCCAAAGGAAATGCAGTCTCTCGGTCCCATATTCGACTCTCCGCCACCTTACAGCTACACGGGCTTCGGGTACGGGTACGGCGGGACTACTTCTACGGTGACCCTGATGTCGCTGTTGGGATCCGGAAGGATGCAGGAACATTATCCGACGCTGTCCGATAGTCCCTCCAGTTGTAGGGACAGCGATAAGGACGAGACCTACCGCAGTTACAAGCCGATGCCGCCTGCAGCGCTGAAGAGTTCTGCCCCGAGACCCTGTGCGAGTAAGCGCGAGACATACTTCTACGAGCCTCCTACTCCATCGGAACACGAAGGAGTGGACCAGTCGCAAGTGGAGAAGCCGCATGTGACTCTCGTTGACCGAGAGCTGTGGGAGTCGTTTAATGCTGCAGGCAACGAAATGATTGTTACCAAGGCTGGGCGGTAAGCCGTTTCTACATGTTGAACTCATATGTAGGCCTAAGGATCTTTGGTTCTTGTTTTGAATTAGTGTTTAATTGTCTCGCGTTAATCGGAACCTACGCGAGTAGGTTCCATATAGGAATCCTGCAGTATCATGAATGTCATTAAAAAAACGTCACTCGCGTCTAGCGGGACAGCCAAGAGTCGGGTCACTTCGCTTTTAGTGGCAATCGAGCAATATCAAAAAGGAGAACAGTTCTGCGTCATACATATGTCATAAGACAGTGTACTTTTAGAGAACAAAAATACTCGTCCCCATCGTCCGTACCCAGTCCCACCTAAAATTTCTCCTTCGTCGTCGTCTTCTTCTTCTTCTTCTTCCTTCCGGAGAGTATAACTCACGACAGGAACGTTTGTAAAGCACGCCATGTGTACCAATCGCTTCAGGATGTGTCCGCATGTTATCTTCAGGTATCTGTTAGACGCCTAACCGATCAGGCAATTGGCTGAAGCGAGTAGTACCTTATTTGGTGTTGATCTACAAATAGCACATTACATCAGCTATCACAATGTTCATGACGCACCAGTATAATATAACCAGCGTTATCAAATTCGATGGTTTTACCATATAATCTCATGAGGACAATTCTGATTCCACTCGAGCATATAAAAGTGGAAAGATCCAGATGCTGCCAGATCTGTCAAACGTGCGTATGTCAAGCGCGGTACCGAAAGGAACAACAAAACGACCACCCAAAGGTACGTTTATACGGCATCGATAAATGTTGGATCGATAAATTATAAGCATGCATATGGTATATCGCTAAAATGGAAGGAATAGTTTAGTTACAGCGGTAGAGATACTGCGTCTCTCCGTTTTACAGTAATATGCGCTGTTTGAAATGTGTGTATAACGCCAAAGTTGCTTACGTCAATTTGGTCATGTATTGTGGTGCATGGTTTATAGCGTGAGATCAGTTTACTTAGAGTGCATTTATTCTTTGTATTATATGGCTTCGTTTTTAACCTTTATCAATCCTTTGCTCCTCAATGGAGATAGTCTGGGGACTAGTGTAATATTTGGTACACACCTCAACAGAATTGCATATTCTAATATAAACCTGTCATGATCGCGCAAGTTGACGTTTATGCTACCTTATTCTATGCGTTTCAAGAACTAAGTACAATACCAAATGCACCAGAAAAATTTAGGAAACAAGTAATAAAAACATTCTCTACACGAGAAGGTTGGTGGTATATAGGAATCAAAGGTGAGATGGTGGTGTAAAAAGCAAGGGAACAAGGCTTTTGATTGAAAAGGAAAAATGAAATAGACCTATATTAGCACGCACATTAAAATATGACAACATGCGGCTAATATAGGTCTACATGTATTTCATTTTTCCTTTTCAATCAAAAGCCTTGTTCCCTTGCTTTTTACACCACCATCTCACCTTTGATTCCTATATACCACCAACCTTCTCGTGTAGAGAATGTTTTTATTACTTGTCAATTAGTCTCTCCCTCTATATACTGACAGGCGCCTGTTTCCACCTCTTTGTGTGAGCGTTAAGGGGCTGAATCCCAGGGTAACTTATGAGATGTCACTTCGTCTCGTGCCCACTGACGACTACCGTTACAAATATCTCAACTTTACGTGGATACCAGTCGGGAAATCTGATATTTTACACAAAGAGACAAAACACATATATGTGCATCCCAACTCTAGAGATCCAAGAACATCCACGGGTGACTGCTGGATGAAAAAGCAAATCAACTTCAAGAACGTTAAGATATCTCACAATCCAGTCAGCCCGCACGGAGATGTGAGTACTGACAGCGGGTTTACGCATGCGCACTGATGTTAATTTTCCCGCAGCTATTAGTGCATACTATGCATAGGTATGTTATAGAGATTGTTATAAAGCCAGAGGACTCACCGGCCACTAGCGTGAGATTTCCAGAAACCACATTCATCGCCGTAACGTCTTATCAAAATAATGCAGTAAGCACTTGTTACATGTATCATATTAATGCATGTATGAATTCTTCAATCAGCTTACTCAAATGAAGATTGATAACAACCCTTTCGCTAAAGGGTTTCGGGAGAAGGAAAACAGCAGCTCCCTAATGCATACAAGTCCCCAGACTTCACCACAGAGCTCTGTCCCTCTTCTGATGCACTTCTGTCACAATCCTCTCTGGATACCACCTGGTCTTGACAAGCTACCAGAAGCAGACCTGGAGGCGCCACAAGGGTCTTCTAGTAAACTTCCACCTTCAACACAACCTCTCCCCTGCTGTTGGCCCTGGCCCAACTATTACATCACACACAAGCAGGACTTCAACAGCCACTAGCTCACCGACATACTGCCACATACCTGTAGCCACCACTGTGCCTTTGGATACTCCAATCAAGCTTAACACACACTTATGTACACATGAACTGCATTTATTTATACCCCATATTCAATTGCATTTTTTTTTCATGACTGGGCAATAATATATGAAACAGATATGCATGTACATGTATGCAGAAATGGTAATACATCATAATCATCTTAGTCGTCATACTCTGCTGGAGTGGGTGCAACAACCCGAGCATCTTTCTACCCGTCATCCCCTTCCAATAAGGCAACTCGCCGGTCTCCATGGCTGCCTTCTCTGCAAATTCCTTTGTTGCTGCCAAGAACCCTTTGACGTTCCTCCAACTAAGATCTCATTGAAAATTTAAAATAGTAATTTGCGACGTACAAAGTTAGCTATACATATTTTTGTGATTTTCTCTCTCTCAGGTATGCTTTAAAGATATGTACCTGCTTATAAATTATGCAAATGTTAATTTATACAACATCATTTAGATTCCATTATAAAAAGTTGCAAAGATGCTCCAGAGTCAAGACATAGCAACTGCATTTCGAACTTTCATTATTATTTTTCATCCAAAAAAGTTTGGAAAAAAAAATCAAACAAATTCAAATTTCACATCACAGCGCAAACCACTCCAGTGTAGAAAAAAAATGAGTATTTTTGAAACTTCGGGACTTCCTTATACGTACACACAAAAGCACACACACTATATGTACATACAAAGCACACTCACACATGCACCCTTGTGTGTGTGTGCATGTGTATACCTATGTAGTTTTAATCTTTTCTAACAAGCAGGAGGAGTGGCTGAACTGTCAGAGGAACTGGCTCTATTTGGACGCCAGTGTGTCAAGGAGACGACCAACGACCACAAGTGATCATCTGCGATGGCCCCCGAATGGTCCCCCTAGTTATGGGCACAGATAGGCGTCCGCTTATTTATTTCTGTCCCAACTCTGCTAGGTGTTATGTGGTCTAACTATTAGCTGCTGCACAAGAGCTATTGCCTTGTGGTATTGTTAAGGCCATCGCGCACGAAGTCACTATCAAAAACAGGTGTTTTCTGTACTACAAATGATCAAATAGTCTTCCAATTCATGTATTCTATAATCAAGCTTGGTAAAGATCAAACAAGACCTCGTCATTGGCGTATGATGTGTGTGGGGCAATGATATTCTCCTTCTTCCTATGGTATCAATTCATGCTCTTTTCCCCCCACAGATCTGGCCTCTTCCCTCCACACACCAGAGAGAAGGAGACCTGGTTTGTACCTTGTCCCCCCCCCCCCCCACACACACATGCACACCACAAGTAAATGCACACGTATACATAGCACTCACATGTCTGCACACTGACACTACTGCTGTTGCTGGATCCAGCACAGTTGATGGCTGCAATACTGATCGTGTAGTTTGAACCATCAATAAGACCTTCAATGGAGATGTTGGTTAAGTTTGTAACCAGTATGGTGGTGTTGGTGAGGCTAATGGTGTAGCTGGTACCACTAGTAGCTGGGGTCCATTGGAGGGCCAGAGAGTTGGTGCACACCATGGATGTTTGGACATTGGAGGTCATTCCTGGCAAAGCTGTGGTAATACCATAAGACCATCACATAAGGCCATGACGCATAGTGACAGCATCATGACTGTGAATAAGGTTTATGTGAATGCATATATGGGGCAGTGCAAGAGAAAATTGGGCTGTTAAAGTTTTCAAATTTAGGATACAGGATAGCGCTCTCTACAAAACAAATCTTACACATCCAAAATTGGATAGTATATCCTAGAGCTACACAAAGCACTGAATTATTAATTAGCCATACATTTCAATGGCAAGCATTACTTTCTTTTAGTTGTCTTGGAATTGTCTCAAAATCCTACATAAGCCCAAATTTCTCTTGCACTGCCCCTTATGTGTATGCGAGACAGTGTCTAGCATAATTCAACTATGACTTTGAATTTTGTACAAAAATTGTTAAAAATCCATTTTCGCATGTTGTATAGAGAGATGATATACTGCTTTGCTCGATATGGTGATAAATTTTAAAACTCACAAGGGTGATTTTGCTGGACACTGTCCCATATATTTATAAATGCATGTGAGGCCATGCATTTAATGGTGGGAACATGGTACAAATCTCACTTATTATCTTCAGGGTATCATTTCCCACTACAGCTCCAGTACCATCCACACATACAACAGTGGTCCCATTCAGAGCCCGAACAGCAGGAATGGTTAGGACAGATGTGTAGCATGTTCCATCAGTGGAGATATTTGTTGTCACAGCAGAGAGACTGCCACATGACACTGGGGTGAACGGTTGGATTCCTCCAGGTGTTTTCTGGAGTAGTGAGATAGAGTTTGTAGAGGGACACTGAAAGGCTGATCCAATCCAGGTTGTTACGGTAGGACTACTATTACTTAAGCTGATAACACAGGTGTAGGTGATGTTAGTTCCAGGACATGAGTAGGAACTGAGAGAGAATGGTTGCAGTTGACAGCAACCTGAAGTTAATAACATCTTGAGTAATTGAACTGACAGTTTAAACAAATTGTAGTACAAAACAACTTGCAATAGTGTTTTCACACACAAGCATTAGTTAGACATCTGAAGTAACAGAACTCACATTATATGTAATTAGTATAGAGGTGCACACTTATATTCATTTTTAACTAATGCAGCAATCATTATTGAAGTGCCCACAATCAACATAAAACAAGTCCAGCAGATGTTAGTAGGGGGCATGGACTGACACACACATGCTTTTATTATAAGTATGCAAGCCATGAGAACTCTTAAGGTTTGAGGACCTACTTATTATTGTCATAAAAACGTACCATTTCCATGGATGAAAAAGGCATGAACAAGGACAATTTCCAACTGCAAATGAAGACAAATTATAAAGTTCTTAGGTACAGTGTAGCACTGTAAGCTCAGTGCTTTTCATGCTCAATACACTACACAAAACGTAGTAGAAAAATGGAAAATGAAACTAGCTTCGTTGCTGCATCATTTACAGGGGCTTCTTACACTATAATGATCACTACACTAGGCAACGATTCTTCCGATAGCAGTAGAAATGTCCCAGCCCACAGGATGTAGTTAAATATCCTGATCTATTTATCTAGCGGATACTGTATATCGATAATGAAAGTAGGTCTGGAAGCAGTGTATTTTATCTTAGCATGTTTCTAATTCTACGCAATTATATGCTATCTATTGTGACTTGAAAAGTGCGAAAGTTGCAAAGCGGCTGGGGCTTTTCCCCCGTGACCCGCATGGGGGAGCCCCTAGCTGGGAGTAGGCGTGCCCTGCCCACCCATTGTACCCCACCTCGTCCAGAAAGCGCCACCCCCCCCCCCCCCCCCCCACAATTATGAGAATTACAGGATCTATGTATTGCAATAATAAGGCAGTTTTTCTGGGATGCATGGGTTTGCAGATTTCCTCCACAGGTAAAGCCAAACGATCATTCACATGTTTTAGTACATGTAACCTGGGTTGCCGAAGGCCAGTCCGGTCTGCCAGGCCGGACATTTAGCTTAGCTTGGCAGGCCGGACCATGACCTGACAGGCCAGCAGGCTGGGATCCACCCACAAATTATTAATTCATTTTGCGATGTCTATAGCTATATATAGTAATATAGTTATTATAATCAGCTGGTAATGGTTACAATTTACAAATTACAGATTACAGAAATTATTAGTCATTCTTAGTCCTTAGGCACGCAGTTAATTTAGCTATGAATTTTAAACGTGGCGACTGGGTAATTACGTTTATGGTTAACTATGAATTTTTAAAAAATTGTTTAATAATACCATAATGTTTTGTGGTTAGCCATGAATTTTTAATAAATTGTTTAATAACATCAATTTATCCGACCTGGCAGGCCGGACCCCAGCCTGACTTTCGGCAACCCTGCATGTAGCTACTTAGTTCATTTTTATGACTCAATTTTGCATAGGATCATTATCATTTTTTTTAAAGATAGTTTCCGAAGCGGGACACACAGCAGGCTCTGCAGCTTTGCCACAGAACAGCGAAGGATACAAGCAAATTCAGCGATTTGTGAAGAACTAGGCTGGAATTGCATACCCCTTGTTGTTGAATCATTTGGGACCTGGGGCCAACTAGCCTCTAACACATTCAAGAAACTTGCTTCCTGCCTTTCAGTCCAGGTTAACTCCTCCACTTCCACCACTCTGGACAGCATTTATTCCAGACTAAACCTTTCCCTTGTGTGCTCGAATGCCAGAGCATTTCTTGCAAGCGCAGGTCCCCGTACTAAATTCTCAGACCTCTACCTAGTTGGTTGACTCATACATAGTTACATAGTTTACTAAATAGTTAAATACTTGTTTATACAATATATTCCTATATGGTATAATGTATATTGTTGTATGAATTTGTGGTATAAAATTCATAGTTATTATTTTTATTATATAAAATGTCAAACATATACACACAGACACAGAAAATGCACAGAAAAGATTAACCTGCCATGCAAGATCTGGAGAGTATGGCCCGGGAGATGGCTCTGACTAGGTTTAGGTCAGTCTACCATATATCTGATTGGTAGCGATATATTTGTTGCTTTTTAAAAATCATAGGCTGATCAAACTTACTATAAAAGTCGAAACAGCATTATATTTAAGTAAGTCTGTAAGAGTTTTTATAAATGCTCTGTTCTGTTCTTGAGAGTGCATGGGCGTCCCCGGAAAGAGGGGGGGGGGGGGGGGGGCCAGGATAGGATGAGGGGGCGCCATTTGACAGCTCGATTCAACCTGGGGGGGGGGGGGGGGGGGGGGGGGTGCTGTCCGTTTTCTTTTTCGACTCATTATAATGCCCTGCTAAATGCTATAATTTTGCTTGGCTGTACATGTAACGTAGGACTGTAAAGATAAACCAAAGGCGTCTCTTGCTTAGCACCGTGTATACGCGCCAACACAGTCGCACGTCCCCCTCATCAACATAGGAGCCATGTACCCGTTCAATGCAAATCAATTTTACCATCATTTGCAAATTGCTGCGCATAGCTGACCACCCAGCGCTTTTTTATGACATCTCAGTCTTGTGCGTGAAACGAGCTGGTGTCTCACGGCCAGAGACTATAGTATACCTAGGGCTAGGCTAACAAAGCAAGCAGGCGATGTTTTATCTCATGCAGACACTATCTCGTGGCATGGCGAAATCACCCGACACGTATAGGTCTCGCACATACAACACTGGTCGACAAACGCGTTATAGAGGTTACTACCATGCCTACAGCACTCTTCTTAAAACTTACGTATACGAGTACGGCCATGGAATCCTTTTTTTTTTTTCAGCGCTGCGGTACTTTTTAATACTTTGGCGCCTTTGATCTTATCTGTATGTGTACACAATGTAAGTATGCAGGCCTTTTTACCAACACCCTATGACACATGTTCGTGTATATTATTGCTATACAGTGTACAAGTAGTGCTTTCTTCTAAGTTTATAAAGTGGTAAATCTTGTGACAAGCATAATATACAACTCAAACACATACTTGTACATACATGTATAATAATACTACACACATACATAAAATAAATACTAAGGAACTAAATATCAGTGCACTGCAAAGAATGGATAAAGACACCCTTGAAGTGGCAATCTTGAAACTGGGCACATCACATCAGTATACTGCAAGATTACATACAGCCATTCAGTACAATTTTTACAGCCAGCATGTGATATCTTCAACACATGCTGGCTGCTCAACCATCACATCCTAGAATTTAAAGAGAAACTACATCAAACACTCCCACTTGTGTATACCCACCCTCCCACTCTGCATGCAAGTTGCAAACACAGCAATGTTGCCACACTGTAACAGAAGTGTGAAAGTGTAACATCAAACATTTTCGTGGAGAAAAAATGTTCCAATGGGTAAAATCTTCATCAACGTTTTATCTCTAATGGTACCATACAACTAGCTTGTATCCCTCATAGTCCTCTCTCTCCCACCTCTTAACCACTCACAGTACCTTCCACAGGACCCGTAGTGCTGTGGATAAATGGGGGCAAGGAAAAAGCAATTGTAAACACAATCCCTCTGAGATTCCATCGCACAGGGGTAAACTGATTCACTGTTTCCTAACTCTTAAAAGTACAAGTACATACATTGAACATGTAAACACTTGTTTCCCACCTGACAATATCCATGCCAGCCAGTGTACCAGGAGGGCACTGCTTAGAGGTGGGGGTGTGGCCCCGTAATCCCCACTGCAGAAAGTAAGGTGGCGGTGTGGGGGGCAAGGGACAGGGAACAGTAATCAAATGATGTCATGCATCCACCACTGCACTTACTCACAAAGGCCATTGCAAGGATTATGACAAGGTCGATAACATTAAACATAACATGACATGTAATTGTGATTACAACATGAGTATAGAACATTTGCGTTTCGCAAATAAATTAAGACCGCCATTTGTTCCGTATATCCAATTATCAGCATTTTTATTGCAGGTTATAGGTTAACTGTTAAGGCACGGTTGTATGCGGCTGGAAACTAGGTCTATAATTAGATCATTTACGGTATTAACACATCATTCTAAAAAGATGCCTCATTATAGACATCCAATGTTTACAAGGTGACCATGACTCAGCAGAACGAGCAAATCAAAAAATTACAACGAGCCCAAACACTTCACTCCCTTTCCTGGCATGTCCAATAGATGCGCACAATTCACATCCCACATAGATAGCATGCGCATACCGTTTCATAAGGCCACGCGGCACGTAATTAGAAGGGGGGCGTTACTAAATTAGACAATGCAACGTGGCCTTTGGTGACCGAGCTGGAAGGTAAGCATACTGCAGCGATGATCAGGAGGCATGTGGCTATAAGTATTGGCAAACCTGATGTGGTGACACGTTTTCTATCACCACAAACAAGCTGAGCAAATTGCATGAATAATCGACATGTGTTGTGGTTTGTCCCTACATGTATACATGATTACAGGTATGGATTACCACAACCGACAAGTTCCCATACATTGTAGAGTTTGTGGGCAGAGGCTAACGAAGTACAGGGCAAAGAAGGGTATTAGCTATGAGTGCAAAGTATTCTCAGCTGAGCTGAAAATTGCTTTTGACATCGACACGTCTGGGGATGATGTCAATATTCACCCGGAGATGTTTTGCAAGCAATGTCAGCTCTCAATGCAGAGAACCATCAGTGCCATCGAAAAGGGAGTCCATTACAAATGTGCAGTGATCGTATTTAATTGGCTAAAACATACAGACCAAGAATGCAAGGTAAACAGTACACATATGTTTTAAGTAAACAAACATATGACATCATGGCGTTTAGGTATATGAGCACTTCCATGCGTTCCCTCCCATATCAGACAAGCACCAGGTGTGATACTCCTGCTGCTATCGTATGTTCTGGTAAATTGTACAGACTGCAGCAGGGATATTAAGGCTGGTGACTATGAAGGGCATGACTGTGTACCATCACTTACACCTGAGGGGAAGCAAGCAGTGGGATTGCTGAAGAGGGCCATCTCTACCAGTCCTGACAAAGGCATCATACAACTTCCTACAGGAGGAACAGTTAAGTGAATGTCATTGACTTGTACTGAGGTTACACAATATCTACACACACTTTAGCCAATGACATTCATGCGTGTTACCAGAGCTCACCAAGAAACCACAGCTGCCTGCTCACGGACTGTAAAGTTGCGATGTTCTCAAATGCAGAAAATCCCAGGCATTGTCAGTGGTGGAGAAGCATCTGCGCTTATCCAAAAAGAGGTCCTCATCCTTAGCGAGGAAGAGAGGCGATCTTTGTTGGATAAGGCAGGAATCTCATCATCGATTGAGCCTGGGGCAGCTCAGGTATTGACGATTAAGGCAGACTTGCCATACCTTGGAATAATGAGGCTGTATGTCACATCATACACCAAAGGTACCAATTCTAGCTCACTGCTATTTCAGACATTCATGCACTATTAGAAGTCTTCATTATGCAAGGGTCATGAGGCACAAGTTTTAAATATTGCTATCGATGGAGCGTTAATAAAGTTTACAACTAAATTGCTGCAAGTGAAAGTCACACTCTCTTTATGCATGCTATTGCCATAAATACTTACTGAGAAGAAAAGAATAAGTTCACGCCAAAGGGAGCAAGATTTTGGGGAAAGGAAAATGAGGCAAAACTATAGTTTGCACATTTAATTATTTCTGAGTTCTCATTGGAATATGTACTAGTTTTCTCTACTTTGTTCTCACAGCAACTTTGCAATGAATCTCAAATTGCCACTGCAGGCGTGCTGTGCATGTGCATATGTATGCGATGTGTGTGCGTGCATGACTATTACAGGCACATAAAATTTCCGCTCACGAATTAATGCAAATTTTCAAGTTTATTCAAATTTACAATATCTGTTATTTTAAAATCAAATGAACTTACATGTAAGCTTTGTTTTTCAAATGTTCACCTGATGTAGCATGCCTTTTTAAAAACTGGCCATGGCATTTTATATTATAAATCTGCAGGTAAAACAATGTAACATTTACTCTCCCATGTAACTACATATTTATTAACCAAACCTGGAGAATTCAAATTTAATAAAGTATCAGCTGTAACACTTTTCCCCTTTAAGTTGATATGATCATGCTACGCCTAAAAACTTCAAAAACAAGTACATAAAAACTTTCTATATGAAAAGGTTGATGATTGAAACACATTGGTGGTGTAAAAAGCACAGACGTGAGGCGGTGAGGGATAGAAATAGCACAATTCTCAGCAACAAGCTGAGGGATATTATCTTTCCATCAATTTCTGTCAAAATGGTTGTTTCTGTGCTTTTTACACCATCATTGTCTTTCATCCTCCTATATACCGCCAATACTAATAGAGACATGTTTTTATGGCTACACTGTATCTATTGTCAGACAATCCATTTTTAGATTGCTAGACGATCCATATGCCACAGTCGTATATAGATTTACAACATTGTGTATGGAGTGCATACAGCTGTAGTGCTCTGGATAACTGGAGTGCGTAGCGCGCTAAACTGGGAGTGGATTTCACTGCTAGTCCCCGTCATCAACTTTATAAATAAACGCGCTCGTGGAAACCCGCCACGATACTGTACCTCCCTATACGTATGCGTAAGTACACACTAATTGTTGTCTCACCCGTCACTCTCACCTCATGTGCACATGCCCATCAATCACTTTCACATGACTGTTTGCAGACCCCATGACCTGGCTGTACTAGCGACCAGAGATAACATCGACGTAGCTGTAACACCAACGTGGTTCAATTTGCCGTATTCAATTGTTTGATAATTATTATGAAATATTACAAAATGTTTACATGGGTCGACCATTTCGACATCAATATGTCGGCGGTCATTTTCCGACAGGACAAGATATTTGTAGCGAACGTTGGGGACCCAACGGCCGTTCTAGGTACGCTCGTGTGGTTCCATTGACACGCGCACATGGATTCCTACACAACACGCACTCACATTTCACCACAGCTATCAATAACCCATTCAGACACATGCCAGGAGAACCAGCAGTCATGGCCAAGGTCCTTACCAAAGACCACAAACTAGGTGACCCATCAGAGACCCTCCTGGTTGAGAGCTTGGGTAAGAAAATGTCTACCTGACGTCATCCCGGTGGTACATTTTGTCGTCTAACAGTGTACTCTCCCCACTTTCCCTCTCCCTTCCCACTGTCCCCCCTACATCAAAGCTTGCACATTGTACCATATCAAGCCTGTTGTGTCCTCGCAGCAGGGAGGTAGATAGGTTGTTGTTTTGAGTTGTCTGGTTTTGCCTCCTGCTGAGGGGGTGGCAAGGGGAGTGGCCTATCCTGGCAAGGGGAGTGGCCTACCCTGGCAAGGGGGAATGGCCAAGCATTTATTTAATGAGGTGTGTCCCTGGTGTACAAACATTGTGTGTCAGTGTGCACTTCCAGCATATTGGATTTGAATGCATTCTATGTGCTTGAATGTTAGTACATGTAGTTTACTCCCCCCCCTCCCCCTCCCCATCCCACTAAGTGACAGACAATGTGATGCCTAGTACTCATTAGGGGCGTGACTCTTGTTCTGGTCCAGCATTGGTACCTGTTACATACCTGAGGGATACCACTTCTGTACCATCACTGTTCTGGGCAAGTAACCAGCACACTCCACTATCATCCTCCAGCAGGAATTGTGAAGTCCACACAACACGATGATAGTGGATTCTCAAATCAACCTGTTAGCATGCTACAATCCAAAATGTTCTATATCACGCACACCACACCCACTCCCTAATATTAGTTACTATTGTTCACAATGTCTGTACTCCACACTCCTCCCTTCCATTCACTTGCCAGAAGCAGTGTATTCCTTGAGAACTGCAGGGTCTTGTTTCAGTCGACGGAGCAGGCCTTGAAGTCTGTTTAAGCTGAGTTGATAGTTGTCTGGCAATGAATCGTGGAACTCCCTCCAAGGTAATGGAACCTTGTACCTGCCGTTCTCAAACTTGACAGCCTTTGTGAAAGTGTCGTAGAGTGTCTTCTCCTTGTCTGGTATTCCGAGGGCTTCCAGCTCCCAAAATGCTCGAAGTTGCTCTTCCAATGTTTGAGGCTCCATTTGACATGAATCAACATGTAGGACATGAGTAACATTCAAGTTCATAGCACACTGTCCAGGATCTTCGTGGGAGGATGGACCAGACAACACCCAACCAAGTTTCGTGTGTATTGCTACTGGACCGCTGACTCCTCTGCAGATGCTCCCCGTCACCAACTCCCAATAGTAGTCAGATCCCACTAGCATATCCACAGACATGCTCAACCCAGTGCTCTGGACATCAGCCAATTCTAGTCCAAGAAGGTGAGGAAACTGATTGGCACACGCAGATACCGACTGCCTAACCAAGGGTTCACAAATGGTGGGCACCACATAGACTGAGAGCAGCATAGACGGGTAACCTCTCAGACACAGGCTAATGTCAACAACAGGGCATACCCTTGTACTGCCCTCGTTTGACCCGAACGTTGCTATAGAGAGCGATTGCTCCTTGGAAGCCTTTAGGTTCAGTAGACGTTGGGTTCGTTCAGTGATGTACGATCTTTGGCTGCCACCATCGAGAATCAAACGCACTTCAAGTGAGACATGTGGGTCATGTGGTTGGTGAACAACTGCCTTGGCTGTCTGCAGGAGTATGACCTGTTGATTGTGGGAACATAGTGTGCTTGTTGTTTGAGTTGCCTGAACTAATGATGCATCTGGGGCTAATCCAGATTGGACAGAGTGAGATGAGCTGGATGGTCGGCTTAGATTGGCATCACATATACATGTAGATGTGTGGTTTCGGCGTAGGCAGTTGAAACACTGTCCATTGGTCTTATGGATTTGCTTGCGATCAGCAGGAGATGTCACACATGTGCAGCTTGTGGATGGATGACTCTGCAGGCAGTAGCAACACTGTGGATTAGGCTTCACGTTCTGGGAACTAGAGAACAGAGTAGAGACTGTAGGCTGCACTCTTTCTTGACCATGTCGTGAGGATTGAGAATTTGCTCTCTCCCTAGCAGTCAATTCTTTCTCAAATGTTGCTAGCAATGCATCCATGTCCAGATTGGAGTCTGATACCTTTCTGCTCACAATGAGTCTCAGTTCTGGTGGCAACTTGGACAATAAGACGGGTGCAAGGAGAGCTCCATAAGAAGCAGATTCAATTCTCAAAGACTTTAAACTGTGGATGTGAGATTCGGTGTGGTTATACAGTCGATGCAAATCCTTGAAGTTTCGGTCAGAGGATAATAGCATCAATGTTCAACAAAGTATCATGTGCTTTGAAATGATCAACTGCTTGTTGCCAAATCGTTTAGAAAGGATGTCTATGGCTTGCTGGTAGTTGGCTGATGAGAGAGTCAGTCCATCGATAGAGTCAAGAGCTGTGTGATCAAGTAAAGAACGCAGGTAGTTGAACTTGTCGACTTTGCTAATGTCAGGATTCAAATGAATTACAGACTGATATGGGTCCCAGAACGTAGTCCACTTTAATGGGTCACCGCTGAACCGAGGCAAAGAGATTTTGGGTAGTCGCACCTTGGCTCCTCGAGGTGATCCTGGATCCACATCAGGTGAATCTGTTGCAGTGGACGGTTCTATAGCGACTGGACTAGCGTTGGTAGGATAAGAAGCCATCTGTGAAGAGGATTCTAACAAGGATAAGGCGTTGTACAGTCGTTCTTTGATTTTGTCCGCCCGAACTATCTCTTCTTCGATGTCGCCTTCCGGAACCAGTGACAGAATTTCTTCATCGCACTTAGTTAGCGTTTGCAGCTTCTCTTCAAGGCTTCGCTTCAATTGGGATATCTTGAAATTATCTCGGGGCGTAGCAGAAAGGTCGAAGGATTGCGGTTTAACTTTATTAAGTAAAGTTGTATTCATCACTTGTGTAGTTATGATGCATTTATTAAAGATCACTCCATAAATACCAAGGGGGGGCAATATAATGGCAAGGGGGGCTGCCCCCCCCCCCCCCCCTCGATGAAACCCTGCCCTCTGAAGGTAAGGATCTGCTGGGCCACCACTGAGAGCACCTCCAGATCTATTCTGTTAAATTCATCAAAGCAGGACCACACTCCACAGGATGCCAACCCTTTTTGAAGAACTTGCCCCAGGCATATAGTCCAGCCAATCAGAGCAGTTGAACACCACACACTAGCAAAACAATACATCTAATGTACAGAAACCACACCCAATGCACAGAGACCACACCCAATGCACAGAGACCACACCACATGCACACATCAGCTATCACACTCGCATATGAGGTAAGAAGGTGCATGTGAAAAGTATTGTAAAGGGTATTGGGCAGCTATAACATATAGGTCTAGGTACCTGTTTGGCTACTGCTTTGCAAGATCTTTGACTGTCTGTTTTTCCTGTACCAGCAGGACCTTCAGGGGCTCCCCCCAGGTGCAAATGCAGTGCTCCAAATAGTGTACAGTAGCATCTGCATTAACAAAGATACCAACACAGATCACACACACACATACACACACACATAGATCACACACACATACACACACACATGCACACACCAGAATTGCCATGATATTCATAGCCATAGGCCAACTTGGAGTTGATCATCCTTGTCATCATGTTTTCCTCTTCCCAGTAGTACTGCAGTTGACTAAGCCACTGGGAGTCTGTTCACTAGTCACATCTGAAGGTTGAAACAGCACCCCACGTCTGAATGATACCTTCCTTCTCCACCCCCCCCCCCCCCCCCCCCTTTACACCCCATGACTCACTTTCCTTCACGAGGATAGCCAGAACATCTCTTGCATGTACATCCAGCACGACCAGTGCTCCCAGTGTGGTTCTGTTCTGTTTGTTCAGCTTACCTCTCACCATCTTTACTATGTCGTATTGTTCAGCTCCAGGTACTGTTTGAGGGCCTCTGGGCCCTTCCTGATGGACTAGTGCACATATGTAGTCCAAAATGTCTGAGAAACACACAGTACGGCTTGCCCGGGCCAAGAGATGACCCAGTCTGTCCTCTTGGTGGCTGCATACACCTTAATAGAATCTTCAATGTCCTGTGAAGACTTCTTATCATCACTCAACCAACCACTTCTCCACCTGTCCCCTTGCCTTCAAGGTGGACACAAGAGACTACAACCTGTGAGCAGTGGACCAAATTGGTATCAGTGTTCATCTAATCACACTCCTCACCAATGTCTCTATAATCTGGTCACCTCACCATCAACACATGTTTATTGTCCCTATCACTTGTCTCATCTCTCTTTGTCCCACAGTTATCTCCCCCATCAGGCCATCAAGCCATCAGGTGCCTCTCACATTGGTCAGGTTGGATAACCATAGCCCCTTCACACTGTTCCAAGACTATTTACTTTTATGTACATGTATTGCCTCTTGTCCCTTCATAGCTTCACTCCCACCTACTAGACCCCATCACATCCCCACCTTCACATTTACCTCTCCTTCAGAGCTCTTCATGTGTCTGATATCAAGGTCTTTGGAGAACTCCAATGATGCAATCCCTTCAAAGCACTACTTCAGGTGAGGCTGAACACTGCAAAATCACACACTTGCTAACATATGCACACATACATACACACATGCACACACACACCACATATACACATGCACACACACACCACACACAATATACACATGCACACCACATGCACACACTGCATTCCTATACAGAAGTTTGCAAGTGGGAACAGCAGGATGTGTGTGCAAAATGTGGTCTACACACAGCACATGTACCAGTACCATTAATCATATGTACCAGGACCAGCTATAAAAATCAGTTCTAGAACACTGAAAATGTGTTTATTACATGACAGGTTTCTATGCACTGAAGTGTTAATTGCCAGCCACACACACTCACACACACCCCTCCTCCTGGCTACATGCACACACACTTCACTCTCCAACACTGTACTGGGTTGGATCCTTACATACACACACATACATATACCCAAAAGAGGTGGGGATAAACTTGCTGGGGGCATTGCAGCAGACCAAGTCTTATCACCAAATCAGTTGATTATAAGTAACACTTTATTCATTTCATCCAGCATTTCCTTATTCCACAGCACCTGTTTCTCATAGTCTGAGAAGGTGTGGCCCTCCTCCTGGAGGAACTTCTCAACATCAGACTCCACCTCTTTGTTGATCAGTGGTTTGTACTTATCAAACTGTTTGATGTACTCCTTGTGTGTATGGCTGCACCAAGCATCCCTTGCAATTGTAGAGAGGAGGGAGGGAGGGATGAGGAAGATAGGGAGGAATTGGGGAATGGTGACAGCCAGTGAGAGGGAAGATGGGGGTTAAACAGCCAGCACATCTGTGATTCTGTCCATGCATACCTTTTCTTTGGCGTTTTCAAGTACCAGTGGATCAATCACTGGTTTCAGATTGGGTTTTGGATGAGTTCTCTCAGTGGAATAAAGCTTTGTCTCCACTCTGGGGACAGAACTAACTGCGTCTAACATTTTGTCCAACACACCAAGCACTCCTGACTGGAAGATATCGTTTACATGACTTCACAGAGCATCTGACCAATGTACTTACCTCAAATAGTTGCAAGTTGGGTTCAAACTCCACGCTGGAATTCAACACCACCACATTCAGCTGAAACCCAAGGAATACTCCACTTGGTTACATCAGGGCAGAACACCTCCACGTAGTCCTGAGACACACAGTTGAAGACGCCATCCAAGTGATTCAATGGAATCTGCTTCTTCTTGTTAACCATGTAGAATATACTCAGCACCTCAGGGAACCACCTAGAAGGGCTTGACCTGATACCTTCTTCTCAATAGTAATACACATGACGTACTTTTTCAGAAGTAACATCCGAACACTTTCAATATCCTTCATCACTGTGCTCTGATAGGCTGATAGATCCATCACATTTGGGTGAGTGAGTAACATAACTGGATTGACAAGTCGCACTTTTGCATAGTCTCTGTACCATAGGTTCAGCAGGAGTGGGGCTGGGATGACATCTTTACCAGCAGAGGGCGGCTCAGAAAATAGTTTCAACGAGGGGGTGGCCTGTTCACGATGCTGCCGTGGTGAAGAAGAAAAGTAATAAATATATAAATAAAACCCCAACCCAACAGCTTACAACCCAAAGGGGGCAGTTTATTTACCCGGTAATGCTACTGCAGACTTACAGTAGGCAGTTGCGGAAGAAGCTTCACCGGGTCCTCCCGCTTGCCGCTACCAAAGACCGCTACAAACTATTACGCTGTGACATTTTATTTCCTGCTGAACAAATAATCCATTGTGTGGCGCTCGTTAAAAAAAGATAGTTTGAAGTCATGGAAACGCAGTGACGCATGTGATAGTCACGTGCGCACCTCGTCTTTGTTGTGTAGATCATATATCGGTCACATATAAAAGAAACATGCCGCCAAAGAAGAAACAACAGTGCTACTAGGACGGTTTGGTACATCTCTGAAGTGCGGTATTGTTGGTCTTCCAACAATACCGCATTGGCGGAAAGAAGTAGTTAGCTCCGAACCCGCGTGGACACCCGCAACTTTTCTTTAGCATATCAATTGTAAGATTTTAACATGGTTAGTAAAACCACAATCCATCCAAATGATTAATACTGCCCCACCCCTTCAATTAACAACATAGATATTGATATGATTAGATATTGATATGATGTTGGTCAAAAAAAAAAAGATAAATACAGCAAATTTAGAATGGGGGGGGGGGGGGAATAAGTGATAGCACTTGAACAGAAAAATGTAACTGATGTGGCTGCTCTTATAATATGACAAATCGGTGTTCCTAAATTAAAGTGTTGGAAAAAAAAAAAAAAAAAAAACATGGTATGCGCGGTGATAATGAGTTTGAAGCCGTTAATTCCATGGGCCACCATCAAGTGATACAAAGAGGTCATCATTGCACGATGCCTCGCTAGCGGGAGAAGCCATTGAGCCATCTTCGCTGCACTCGTCGCAGTCATCGTCTGGTAAACCATTGGCCACTCTAAATTCGCTGGTTATGTATTTCGCGCCTTTCTGGTGGGCTTTGATGTGCTTGCTGAGATGGTCGCTCCGCATAAAGCGTTTTGAGCACTCTGCACAGACAAATCGCTTATCGCCCGTGTGTATTCGCAAGTGCCGCTGCAACTCATCGGAGCGGGTGAACCGTTTTCCACAATAAAGCCAGGTGCAAATGTACGGTTTCTCCCCCGTATGCCAGCGAAGGTGCGCACGCAAGTGTGACGTCTTCCCATATATCTTTCCACAGTTCGGGTAGTGGCATATGTGTTGCTTTTTTTTTGACGAGCCATCTGTGTTGGATGTTAAGTTAACGCCACTTTGACAGTTGGGACACGTGCAAGCAACACGCTTACGTTGGATCCCCTGGTCCGCATGGCCGTAATATTGTAGCGCAGGCACACTCCAGACCCCCGAATGCGCAAGCTGTGACGTAACTTCGCTACCAGAATACAGAGGCAAGCTGCCATCTTGCGTGGGGCAAACGAGCGGAGCCACCGGGTCTCCCGCAACCGGCGAAAGCGCTTTGAAGTTGCTCGGGCAAGAATGCGCGCCGGCATGCCTGGTTTGCAGAAGCGGTGTAGCGGACCATCCTGTGCGTCCAGCGTTCCACCAGGTAGAATCGTTTGCGTTGCAGGCACACGGCGCCAAGAAAGGAGGCTCGGGTTTAGGAACAGCAAATTGTGAATGCACGTTAACGTTCAAATCAACCATACATGGAGGTAGCTGGGAGCTGCCGAAAACGGCACCTTCGCAGTAACTATATGGCACTAGCGTCATGCCAGGTATTGTGTTCGTTTCGCTACAATCGTTGTTGGCGTAACCAATGTGGCTGGTCCTCCCGTTACACACTTCGCGCGCTGGAATCAGTTCGGGGAGTTGAACGCCCGGTAAAATCTTCAAAAGCACAGGGGGCTCGTGGGTGAGCCTCTGAGTGGCTCTGGTTGGGTCGTAAGTAACGCAACCGATCGAGGGCTCCACGTACCATTCGCTCATTCCGTGCGAAAGCCTAACACCGTTGTCCGTCAGCGGGGTTTGTGCAAAATAAGTCAGCTGGTCCGACGATGGCGCTCCATTCTGCAAAATTAAAATTTGCTGTCTGAATGATACACAAATCTAGGCTTGTAGCTACAAAGCCTCAACAAAAGATGCGTATACGCGCGAAGTTACGAAACAAACGAACGGTATACTTGATAAGCTAATATTTTTAACACACTCTTTGTGTACTTACAAAGGCAGAAATATCGCCATAATAGCTACCGTTTGCTAGCGATGTCATGGTCCTTTTTACCTAAAAAACAAAAACTTAAAACATCATCGCGCAGGCTTTTCGTACACCCGTATCTCGTGACGTAAATAATAATGTGACCAATTTTCGAAAGAAATAATTATAATTATATAGTTTGACGTCACAGTAACGTCACCTCTCTGCCCAGCCATACTGTGATTCATGTCGAATGTCTGGTGCAGCTACAGGGTGGCTGTGATAAGACTGGTACTGGTGGCTGAGATGAGACTGGTACTGGTGGCTGAGATGAGACTGGTACTGGTGGCTGAGGTACTGGTGCCTCGTGGTTTGCGACACTAATAGAAAAAAGGTATTCCTTTCCTTGTACCATGTTAAAATGGCAATTTTTCCATCAGTGTTTTTGAGTGAGCTCATGTTCCAAAGGTCTTCGGTTGTCAAGGTCGTAATCATTTCAGGACTACGGATCTAGTGTCCACAAAACATTGGGCCGCAAACACCAGTGAATGAACGCCACCTTACTAAACGAGGCGCCTTCGGCGCCATACTTTGTGCCTGCGGCACCGTAGCTCTACTCCTAACCCAGGCACTGCTTATCTCAATCTACCCATAGGTCAACATTCATATATGGTCATCAAAAGATACAAAATAACAGTGACCTGTCCAATTAGGATTGCTCATACATGTATCACATAAGGAGAGAGAAATTAGCATGGAAGGGCAGGAGCAGTAGAGGGAGCTTACACTGTTGGAGGCTGGTGGACATAGTACCTATCTCTCCACAGTGGTCCTCCCTCCTATGGGTGTACTTAGTGTCCTTAGCTACATGTACCTATCTCTCCACAGTGGTCCTCCCTCCTATGGGTGTACTTAGTGTCCTTAGCTACATGTACCTATCTCTCCACAGTGGCCCTCCCTCCTATGGGTGTACTTAGTGTCCTTAGCTACATGTACCTATCTCTCCACAGTGGTCCTCCCTCCTATGGGTGTACTTAGTGTCCTTAGCTACATGTACCTATCTCTCCACAGTGGTCCTCCCTCCTATGGGTGTACTTAGTGTCCTTAGCTACATGTACCTATCTCTCCACAGTGGTCCTCCCTCCTATGGGTGCACTTAGTGTCCTTAGCTACATGTACCTATCTCTCCACAGTGGTCCTCCCTCCTATGGGTGTACTTAGTGTCCTTAGCTACATGTACCTATCTCTCCACAGTGGCCCTCCCTCCTATGGGTGTACTTAGTGTCCTTAGCTACATGTACCTATCTCTCCACAGTGGTCCTCCTTCCTATGGGTGTACTTAGTGTCCTTAGCTACATGTACCTATCTCTCCACAGTGGTCCTCCCTCCTATGGGTGTACTTAGTGTCCTTAGCTACATGTACCTATCTCTCCACAGTGGTCCTCCCTCCTATGGGTGTACTTAGTGTCCTTAGCTACATGTACCTATCTCTCCACAGTGGCCCTCCCTCCTATGGGTGTACTTAGTGTCCTTAGCTACATGTACCTATCTCTCCACAGTGGTCCTCCCTCCTATGGGTGTACTTAGTGTCCTTAGCTACATGTACCTATCTCTCCACAGTGGTCCTCCCTCCTATGGGTGTACTTAGTGTCCTTAGCTACATGTACCTATCTCTCCACAGTGGTCCTCCCTCCTATGGGTGCACTTAGTGTCCTTAGCTACATGTACCTATCTCTCCACAGTGGTCCTCCCTCCTATGGGTGTACTTAGTGTCCTTAGCTACATGTACCTATCTCTCCACAGTGGCCCTCCCTCCTATGGGTGTACTTAGTGTCCTTAGCTACATGTACCTATCTCTCCACAGTGGTCCTCCTTCCTATGGGTGTACTTAGTGTCCTTAGCTACATGTACCTATCTCTCCACAGTGGTCCTCCCTCCTATGGGTGTACTTAGTGTCCTTAGCTACATGTACCTATCTCTCCACAGTGGTCCTCCCTCCTATGGGTGTACTTAGTGTCCTTAGCTACATGTACCTATCTCTCCACAGTGGTCCTCCCTCTTATGGGTGTACTTAGTGTCCTTAGCTACATGTACCTATCTCTCCACAGTGGCCCTCCCTCCTATGGGTGTACTTAGTGTCCTTAGCTACATGTACCTATCTCTCCACAATGGTCCTCCCTCCTATGGGTGTACTTAGTGTCCTTAGCTACATGTACCTATCTCTCCACAGTGGCCCTCCCTCCTATGGGTGTACTTAGTGTCCTTAGCTACATGTACCTATCTCTCCATAGTGGTCCTCCTTTCTATGGGTGTACTTAGTGTCCTTAGCTACATGTACCTATCTCTCCACAGTGGTCCTCCTTCCTATGGGTGTACTTAGTGTCCTTAGCTACATGTACCTATCTCTCCACAGTGGTCCTCCCTCCTATGGGTGTACTTAGTGTCCTTAGCTACATGTACCTATCTCTCCACAGTGGTCCTCCCTCCTATGGGTGTACTTAGTGTCCTTAGCTACATGTACCTATCTCTCCACAGTGGTCCTCCCTCCTATGGGTGTACTTAGTGTCCTTAGCTACATGTACCTATCTCTCCACAGTGGTCCTCCCTCCTATGGGTGTACTTAGTGTCCTTAGCTACATGTACCTATCTCTCCACAGTGGTCCTCCTTCCTATGGGTGTACTTAGTGTCCTTAGCTACATGTACCTATCTCTCCACAGTGGTCCTCCTTCCTATGGGTGTACTTAGTGTCCTTAGCTACATGTACCTATCTCTCCACAGTGGTCCTCCTTCCTATGGGTGTACTTAGTGTCCTTAGCTACATGTACCTATCTCTCCACAGTGGTCCTCCTTCCTATGGGTGTACTTAGTGTCCTTAGCTACATGTACCAATCTCTCCACAGTGGTCCTTCCTATGGGTGTACTTAGTGTCCTTAGCTACATGTACCTATCTCTCCACAGTGGTCCTCCCTCCTATGAGTGTACTTAGCATCCTTAGCTACATGTACCTATCAGGGATTTACCACCAAGTTTGCAACAGGGGGTGGGTTTTGGAATATATAAATATATAAGGGGTGAAAGTCTTCCCTCTGCACTGTTACATGGTATGCCATGCAGTAAACCAGGGGGTGGGTTAGTCAAATTAGTGGCAAACCAGGGGGTGGGTAGGGGGTGGGTAGGGCGTTGTCCTCCCTCCTATGGGTGTAGTTAGTGTCCTTAGCTACATGTACCTATCTCTCCACAGTGGCCCTCCCTCCTATGGGTGTACTTAGTGTCCTTAGCTACATGTACCTATCTCTCCACAGTGGCCCTCCCTCCTATGGGTGTACTTAGTGTCCTTAGCTACATGTACCTATCTCTCCACAGTGGTCCTCCCTCCTATGGGTGTACTTAGTGTCCTTAGCTACATGTACCTATCTCTCCACAGTGGTCCTTCCTATGGGTGTACTTAGTGTCCTTAGCAACATGTACCTATCTCTCCAGTGGCCCTCCCTCCTATGGGTGTACTTAGTGTTCTTAGCTACATGTACCTATCTCTCCACAGTGGCCCTCCCTCCTATGGGTGTACTTAGCGTCCTTAGCTACATGTACCTATCAGGGATTTACCACCAAGTTTGCAACAGGGGGTGGGTTTTGGAATATATAAATATATAAGGGGGGAAAGTCTTCCCTCTGCACTGTTACATGGTATGCCATGCAGTAAACCAGGGGGTGGGTTAGTCAAATTAGTGGCAAACCAGGGGGTGGGTAGGGGGTGGGTACAGCATTGTCCTCCCTTCTATGGGTGTTTTTAGTGTCCTTAGCTACATGTACCTATCTCTCCACAGTGGCCCTCCCTCCTATGGTGTAGTTAGTGTCCTTAGCTACATGTACCTATCTCTCCACAGTGGTCCTCCCTCCTATGGGTGTACTTAGTGTCCTTAGCTACATGTACCTATCTCTCCTTCCTATGGGTGTACTTAGTGTCCTTAGCTACATGTACCTATCTCTCCACAGTGGCCCTCCCTCCTATGGGTGTACTTAGTGTTCTTAGCTACATGTACCTATCTCTCCACAGTGGTCCTCCCTCCTATGGGTGTACTTAGTGTCCTTAGCTACATGTACCTATCTCTCCACAGTGGTCCTTCCTATGGGTGTACTTAGTGTCCTTAGCTACATGTACCTATCTCTCCACAGTGGCCCTCCCTCCTATGGGTGTACTTAGTGTCCTTAGCTACATGTACCTATCTCTCCACAGTGGTCCTCCCTCCTATGGGTGTACTTAGTGTCCTTAGCTACATGTACCTATCTCTCCACAGTGGTCCTCCCTCCTATGGGTGTACTTAGTGTCCTTAGCTACATGTACCTATCTCTCCACAGTGGTCCTCCCTCCTATGGGTGTACTTAGTGTCCTTACCTACATGTACCTATCTCTCCACAGTGGTCCTCCTTCCTATGGGTGTACTTAGTGTCCTTAGCTACATGTACCTATCTCTCCACTGTGGTCCTCCCTCCTATGGGTGTACTTAGTGTCCTTAGCTACATGTACCTATCTCTCCACAGTGGTCCTCCCTCCTATGGGTGTACTTAGTGTCCTTAGCTACATGTACCTATCTCTCCACAGTGGTCCTCCCTCCTATGGGTGTACTTAGTGTCCTTAGCTACATGTACCTATCTCTCCACAGTGGTCTTCCCTCCTATGGGTGTACTTAGTGTCCTTACCTACATGTACCTATCTCTCCACAGTGGTCCTCCTTCCTATGGGTGTACTTAGTGTCCTTAGCTACATGTACCTATCTCTCCACAGTGGTCCTCCCTCCTATGGGTGTACTTAGTGTCCTTAGCTACATGTACCTATCTCTCCACAGTGGTCCTCCCTCCTATGGGTGTACTTAGTGTCCTTAGCTACATGTACCTATCTCTCCACAGTGGTCCTCCCTCCTATGGGTGTACTTAGTGTCCTTAGCTACATGTACCTATCTCTCCACAGTGGTCCTCCCTCCTATGGGTGTACTTAGTGTCCTTAGCTACATGTACCTATCTCTCCACAGTGGTCCTCCCTCCTATGGGTGTACTTAGTGTCCTTAGCTACATGTACCTATCTCTCCACAGTGGTCCTCCCTCCTATGGGTGTACTTAGTGTCCTTAGCTACATGTACCTATCTCTCCACAGTGGTCCTCCCTCCTATGGGTGTACTTAGTGTCCTTAGCTACATGTACCTATCTCTCCACAGTGGTCCTCCCTCCTATGGGTGTACTTAGTGTCCTTAGCTACATGTACCTATCTCTCCACAGTGGTCCTCCCTCCTATGGGTGTACTTAGTGTCCTTAGCTACATGTACCTATCTCTCCACAGTGGTCCTCCCTCCTATGGGTGTACTTAGTGTCCTTAGCTACATGTACCTATCTCTCCACAGTGGCCCTCCCTCCTATGGGTGTACTTAGTGTCCTTAGCTACATGTACCTATCTCTCCACAGTGGTCCTCCCTCCTATGGGTGTACTTAGTGTCCTTAGCTACATGTACCTATCTCTCCACAGTGGTCCTCCCTCCTATGGGTGTACTTAGTGTCCTTAGCTACATGTACCTATCTCTCCACAGTGGTCCTCCCTCCTATGGGTGTACTTAGTGTCCTTAGCTACATGTACCTATCTCTCCACAGTGGTCCTCCCTCCTATGGGTGTACTTAGTGTCCTTAGCTACATGTACCTATCTCTCCACAGTGGTCCTCCCTCATATGGGTGTACTTAGTGTCCTTAGCTACATGTACCTATCTCTCCACAGTGGTCCTCCCTCCTATGGGTGTACTTAGTGTCCTTACCTACATGTACCTATCTCTCCACAGTGGTCCTCCTTCCTATGGGTGTACTTAGTGTCCTTAGCTACATGTACCTATCTCTCCACAGTGGTCCTCCCTCCTATGGGTGTACTTAGTGTCCTTAGCTACATGTACCTATCTCTCCACAGTGGTCCTCCCTCCTATGGGTGTACTTAGTGTCCTTAGCTACATGTACCTATCTCTCCACAGTGGTCCTCCCTCCTATGGGTGTACTTAGTGTCCTTAGCTACATGTACCTATCTCTCCACAGTGGCCCTCCCTCCTATGGGTGTACTTAGTGTCCTTAGCTACATGTACCTATCTCTCCACAGTGGTCCTCCCTCCTATGGGTGTACTTAGTGTCCTTAGCTACATGTACCTATCTCTCCACAGTGGCCCTCCCTCCTATGGGTGTACTTAGTGTCCTTACCTACATGTACCTATCTCTCCACAGTGGCCCTCCCTCCTATGGGTGTACTTAGCATCCTTAGCTACATGTACCTATCAGGATTTACCACCAAGTTTGCAACAGGGGGTGGGTTTTGGAATATATAAATATATAAGGGGTGAAAGTCTTCCCTCTGCACTGTTACATGGTATGCCATGCAGTAAACCAGGGGGTGGGTTAGTCAAATTAGTGGCAAACCAGGGGGTGGGTAGGGCGTTGTCCTCCCTCCTATGGGTGTACTTAGTGTCCTTAGCTACATGTACCTATCTCTCCACAGTGGTCCTCCCTCCTATGGGTGTACTTAGTGTCCTTAGCTACATGTACCTATCTCTCCACAGTGGCCCTCCCTCCTATGGGTGTACTTAGTGTCCTTAGCTACATGTACCTATAGAGCCACAGTGGCCCTCCCTCCTATGGGTGTACTTAGTGTCCTTAGCTACATGTACCTATCTCTCCACAGTGGTCCTCCCTCCTATGGGTGTACTTAGTGTCCTTAGCTACATGTACCTATCTCTCCACAGTGGTCCTCCCTCCTATGGGTGTACTTAGTGTCCTTAGCTACATGTACCTATCTCTCCACAGTGGCCCTCCCTCCTATGGGTGTACTTAGTGTCCTTAGCTACATGTACCTATCTCTCCACAGTGGTCCTCCCTCCTATGGGTGTACTTAGTGTCCTTAGCTACATGTACCTATCTCTCCACAGTGGCCCTCCCTCCTATGGGTGTACTTAGTGTCCTTAGCTACATGTACCTATCTCTCCACAGTGGCCCTCCCTCCTATGGGTGTACTTAGTGTCCTTAGCTACATGTACCTATCAGGATTTACCACCAAGTTTGCAACAGGGGGTGGGTTTTGGAATATATAAATATATAAGGGGTGAAAGTCTTCCCTCTGCACTGTTACATGGTATGCCATGCAGTAAACCAGGGGGTGGGTTAGTCAAATTAGTGGCAAACCAGGGGGTGGGTAGGGGGTGGGTAGGGCGTTGTCCTCCCTCCTATGGGTGTAGTTAGTGTCCTTAGCTACATGTACCTATCTCTCCACAGTGGTCCTCCCTCCTATGGGTGTACTTAGTGTCCTTAGCTACATGTACCTATCTCTCCACAGTAGTCTTCCCTCCTATGGGTGTAGTTAGTGTCCTTAGCTACATGTACCTATCTCTCCACAGTGGTCCTCCCTCCTATGGGTGTACTTAGTGTCCTTAGCTACATGTACCTATCTCTCCACAGTGGCCCTCCCTCCTATGGGTGTACTTAGTGTCCTTAGCTACATGTACCTATCTCTCCACAGTGGTCCTCCCTCCTATGGGTGTACTTAGTGTCCTTAGCTACATGTACCTATCTCTCCACAGTGGCCCTCCTTCCTATGGGTGTACTTAGTGTCATTAGCTACATGTAACACACCAGTCCAGTACATACGACACACCAGTCCAGTACATACGACACACCAGTCCAGTACATACGACACACCAGTCCAGTACATACGACACACCAGTCCAGTACATACGACACACCAGTCCAGTACATACGACACACCAGTCCAGTACATACGACACACCAGTCCAGTACATACGACACACCAGTCCAGTACATACGACACACCAGTCCAGTACATACGACACACCAGTCCAGTACATACGACACACCAGTCCAGTACATACAACACACCAGTCCAGTACATACAACACACCAGTCCAGTACATACGACACACCAGTCCAGTACATACGACACACCAGTCCAGTACATACGACACACCAGTCCAGTACATACGACACACCAGTCCAGTACATACATCACACCAGTCCAGTACATACAACACACCAGTCCAGTACATAGAACACACCAGTCCAGTACATACAACACACCAGTCCAGTACATACAACACACCAGTCCAGTACATACAACACACCAGTCCAGTACATAGATGAATGGATCTCTTCTCAAATAAAGATTGGTGTGCCAGTAAGTCCTGAAAATAGGAGGGACTTTGATATGTGGGTTTGAAATTGATGCTACATGTAGTTTATAGTCCTATGTAAACTAGTCAGGTTAACCACAGGGAGCTGGTATAACAATGGGTCTGTCTTTGACAATGCTGATTAATAGTTGAAGGCACTTGCTTGGGAGACTTGCCCCTCCCCCATATGTGTGTGTGTGTGTGTGTGTGTGTGTGTACATGTATGTTTCATGCCTTTCATCACAAGTCCTAGGCCCCCCCCCCTTGTCTTTATCAGCCACAGGGATCCAGTGATTAGCCACAGAGCTAGACCCCCCCATGTTTGCTCGTTTTTGGTGTTCAGTAAGAGAGGCAAATCATAGTCTCATCAGCCTGGCCAACACACTCTGCCAAACTTTCTAAATCCCCAACATGTATATATATCTCACCAATGAATTATATCCCCTCACATGAGCACACAAGCTATAATGTAAGCTGTAAGTGGACAACATTTACAATAGAGTTGCAGCATTCAAAAAACTATCACGTCAAGGGGTTCACTTAGGCATGTGAAGTGCCAAGTAGTTTATTTTAAAACCAACTCCTGTGAAGTTGCCTAGAATGTGTACAGTTGATCACCCTTTTGGATAGTTTTTCAAGTTTCCAAATTTTTCTGTGAACTTCTATCAAATCATCCTAAACTTGACTAGCCATCATAAAGTTATTAGCACATTTCAATGCGAGTGTTACTTTTTCTTTTGTTAGTCGAAAAAGTATCACAAGGGTGGTTTTGCTTAGACCCAACAATATGAAGTTTTCCTGATGATTGTACAGAATATATGTACATCCTCTTGCATATGTGTGTAGACCGTGTACATGCTGCAAAACTCATGCAATGTGCTCACCAGCGTCTGTGTGCTGTTTTGACGACAGGTGCAGTGGCCTGTATCCTCTCTTCCTTCTCGTGCATGTACAGTGCATGAATGTGACCTCCAACGATAACCTGGGCAACAGAGCAGTATTATAAAGCACAACTGTCATTTACTGTTCAAAAGATTAAATGCACATGCAGGTAAAAAAAAAAATGATAGTGCATGTATACAGACATATACACATGTACACTACTGCGTATTATACCTACACACCAGTACATCAGAACACAGTTCCCCATCTTGCATACAATACTCACAAACTCTCCCAGCAAGCGTCAGTCTCAATCTGTATGCAGTGAAAGAAGTCTGGGGACTTAATGCTCTTGAGTATAGGCACATGCGTCTTCCATTCTGAAAAAAAAGAATACATGTACATGTCTTTAACAGACAATATCATATTCCATAATCATATGAAGTACTGTGCACATGTGAATGCACCAAATTTATCACAGCAACATCCCCATATCTCTCTCACCTCCCTCCCCCCTACCTCTCTCTCCCCTACCCCCTACCTCTCTCTCCCCTACCCCTTACCTCTCTCTCCTCCCCTCTCACCTCCCCTTCATTGTGCACATGATGATCTTGCTGAAGTCGGCAAAGACAATGAGCCGAGCCTTTTGAACTCCCCCACCAGCCGAGCCTTTTGAACTCTCCCACCAGTTGCATCAACAGCTTCTTCATCAGCTTGTGGATGATGCGACACAGCCCTGGCTCATAGAGCAGAGGTAAGGGAGAACGGACCCATCTGCAGAATACATGCACGCACACACACACACATTACAGTACATATACATTAACAAATCCCAAGGAAGCATGCCTGCACACAACATGGGGGAAAAAATCTCTTGGTAAAAAAGATCACTGCACATTTGCAGTGATGCAGCATTCCAATAGTCCAGTAAATAACGCCACCACAATCAATTGCTCCTTCATTAAATTAACCAATCAATTGCTCCTTCATTAAATTAACAATAAGGTCTCACCTGTGGGGCACAGTCAAAGGTAATGGCACCTCCCATGACCCCTTCATAGTCGTTGATGTGGGTGGACTGGAGCACTGTGTTGACTGCTAGACCATCCAGGCACAGCCGCACACAGCAGGTGGGGTACGTGCCCGGAGTGTTCATCTCAATGCTCCCTTCCTCCAGGTCTGTCGTTAGACAGTGATCTTCATCCTCACGACCTGCAAAGGTTTAATACAAAAATTGGCTAGCGTTCTAATGAGTGGGCCATCATAACTTCCTTGACCTGACCTGAAACTGACTATCTACAAAATAAACCAGGGTGGGGTGGGTGGTGGTGCCCTTTCCTTTGACAAAGCCCAGGAGACATACATGTACACTATAACAGTATGCAACTGAAGCAATGAGCCCTCCCCTTCCCGGCAACCTACCACACGACATTTTTCTTGATGATACCACATGACCTTTGGTTGTCGTGCTTGGTGAGGTGTCTGGCGTAGAATACGTCGGTGACAAAGAGGGCGGGGTCGTGGGAAAGGTTGCCAAGGGGAACGTGTGCATAGCAAGCCTGTACAAGCTGGTTCTAAAATGCATGTTATACAGGTGTTTCATGTACACACACCATCAGTGTAACATCCAACTGCAGTGGTGTTATATGTACATGTATAACATCGTGTTGCACAGTCTGGGGGACTTGAGCCAGAGATAATATTATCTCTGCTTGAACTAAGTGTATGACCACACGGTTAGACTGTGGTCCAGATGTTTAGTTAGTGTTAAAAGTTGATGCTGGTTCTGCTGAGCCATTTTACAATCACTAATCGACAAGCTACATATGCGTATGTGCAGGCAGGGCTAGGAGACATCACACCAATTAGCCTCTAAACAGTCATGAAAAAAAGCGACTTTTAAGCAAACAATACATAAGAAATGATTCAGTCGACACTACACACCCAACCTACTAAACAGGCGACCCAATAAAAAGGGGAATCCCAAGCACATGGATGTTGCATACTGTGTGCAACCATGCCCACAAAGCAATCCTGGCACAAATTACGCAGTGCCACGGACCAGACGTGTACACAATGCACGCTGAACATGGCACACAGATGTAAACAACGGGGCATGCAGGCTGTTTACTTACATGCACCCAAGCCACGTCGCGTCGACAGCTCCGACCACACAGCCTGAGCCTTCTCCATCCCGCACTGCACGTCCTTGCTCGCCGCCAGCGCAGGAGGGTGCCGAACGTGTGGAAGTCTGGACTGAGGCGCTGCGCGCGCATCTTGTCATAGGCCTCAAAGGCTTCGTCGTAGAGGTTGCATGAGGCCATGGCCGAGAGGTGAGAGTTCGTGGCGATGCCGTTCAACGCTCGTCTGCGTCTTTGGCTCGTACGAATGGCTGCCCCGTCCCATGCAGAGTGTAAAAGTAGGCTGAAAGGCCCGCTGTGGCATTACTAAGGGTTTCTGGAAGCGGATAGACACGCGGCCTGGTACTCCGGAGCCTGAAAAACGTGGCAACGCGTGCCTGGCAATACCACTGACTCGCATCGCATAACACCCTTCTGGCTTGCATGCTGCGATAATAAATAAATTATTCAAATTAATACTCACCCACGTGAGTAAAGAAACTAATAATTATGTTACAGCAAAAAGAAGGACTCGTGTCTAAGTAAGGCCCTCAAAAAAGAGAGGAACAGAGAGAGACAGGGGAAGCTGTCCAAAGCGGGCAGCTGGGTAAGTGGCTGTTGTCTCGGTGGTGCAACACCCTTTTTTTTTCTCTGTGCTAAGTACTAGTTAACGTCCGTCTTTCTCAGCTTCGTAGCTGTGAACTGAACGATGGATACGACTGGGGAAGGCTGAACTTGAAGTCCGTGACAGAGGAGAGTCATTTGGATGATTTTCTGCGAACCGCCGAACTCGCGGGGACAGAATTAATTCACAGCAGGTACCGTAACTGCTGTTAGGTCTCCGTTTTAATGATAATAACAGCGAAGGGTTCTTGTGTAGATTAGCCCCCCCCCCCCCCCCCCCCTTTAACTTTTGTACCCCCCTGTATTTCACGGGACACTATTGTTCCGAGTGGGTCAAAAAGGGTATAATTGGAACAATGCTAAACATACCGGAAAAATGGCGTCATTAAACTCATTATCTTAGTGCATTGTTTGGAGCCACTTTTTGCACAACCAGAATGAACCGCAGCAACATAGAGAGTCCAGGCATGTAGAAAGGACCTTTCTGTACACATAAATACCTAATTCAGATGCAGAAAGTTTTTTATACCCAGCGGGGAGGTGTTTCTATTGTACGCATGTGCTACTATTAGTCTGATTCAGAGTGTTGCCGTCTGGAAGTTTTTCGAGACATGCCACACCATCCGACATTACGTGCTGACATTGTTCTATATATCAAGATACATTTCAAAGTGGCTCTGTTATAATCTTGCTAGTTTTTTCGAGCACAAAAAGTACGAATATTCAACTTTTTTTGCATGGTAGACTGGAATGCGACACAACGCTGTCTTGAGAGAAATGCTTTCCTTAATATTGTGGATGCACTTTATTGCATTCAAAGTACTATGCGATTGTTCAAAGCTCACAGTTGAGTTGACCGAGTGGGCGGTTAATATTCACACTTTACCATTCATAACTGGGAATAACTAGCTAAAAAGGTGCAAATCAACAATTCCAAGTTCACAGTCTTGTGGTCTAATGAGGTGTTGTAAGTGTGGGGACTTGACATCAGTCTGGTTCCCAGACTATGATCGATACATTCATATGCTTGCTATTACATGCACGGCTTCTTTAACACCCTCTGCAGTTGCTGGTGATGTCATATGCCACCAGCTTATGTGCAGCAGCTGTACTGTCACTGGTACCACCTCCTCCTCCACACACTGGAGGATTCGCCCTCCCAATGGGTCGCTGTGTGCAGGTGACCTCATCACCCTACCAGTCTCCCCGTGTGCAGGGAGGGAGGTCCCCTCCTCCAGTGGGAGGTGTGGTCCCTTTGTGACCCGCAACGGTGGCCTGCCATGGTGACCAATGCAGGGGATCAGTGCTGGCAGAGGCAGCCACTGGAGGGAACAGTAGTGTTGTGCCATGACATGCAGGGGCCAGCATTGATGGGAGGAGTGACCCTCCATGCATTGGGTATGTTCTATGCAGGCTGAAAGCATATGGCCTTGCATGTACACTCCGGTAATGGATTCATGTGTCTCTGTTGCTCAATACCAAAAGACATTGGCATGTATGCTAGGATTGGCTGGACCCCCTCCCCCTCCCCCCCCCCTCCTGCAACCAAGAACTGGTATACCCTCCAGAGTTTAGCATGGAAAGACAATGGTATTGAACAAAAAAACTGAAGGCTGGGGGGAGTGTCCAGTTGGTGTGTGAGGTCTATGGGTATCCCATTCCAACAGTCCACTTCTTCAAGAACTATTCCTCCCTCTCCCAAGATGACCACACCCACACCACTACCAACACTCTCCCCTGGGAGGGAGGGAAGAGGGAGAGGGAGGGAGGGAGGGAAGTACATGTACTGTAATGGTGTAATAAACTCTCTTCCTCCCCTCCCTCCTCTTCCCCTTCCTCCTCTCCTCCCTCCTCCCTCCCCCTCCTCCTCCCCACCATCTCCCCTTCTTGCAGCCTGATCAAACTCCAGGGGCTGTTGGAGCCCCTTAGCACACAGTGGACCAGCTTCTACTCCCTGTACCACCCTTCATGCTATGGCTGAACAACATGGACCTCGAGATGGCCAACATGAACCCCAACGTCAGTGATATGGAGAGCATACAAGCACAGCTAGAGAAACAGAAGGTAGGTGTGTGTGTGCGTGTACATATACATGTACATGTGTGCGTGTACATGTACACACATACATACAGCTGTGCATTTGTGTATGTGTATGTGTGTGTTTTCATACATGTATGTGTGTGTTTGTATGTGTGTATGTATGTGTACATGTGTGTTTTCACATGTGTATGTGTGTGTATGTGTGTATGTGGTTGTTGGGGTTCCATATGTGCCCCTCCCCTCCCTCTTCTCTATCATACCACTCTATGTCTAGTAATGGCCTACAGTCACATACAATGTATCTTCTACACACAGAACAACTGCATTTGAGCAGGCATTGGAGGCCAAGCAGGAGACGCTGGCACAGCTGGACAAGTGTCTGCAGTGGCTGACCCAAGCAGAGAAACATCTCTCCTCGCAGAAGCCCCTGGGAGCTGACTTTTTTCAAGTGAACGCCCAATATGACACACATCATGCAATTAGAAGCGGGTCGCGTTTTTAATGACTTCATATACCGATCGGGGTCAATTTTTTATCGAAGGTTAGGAGGCGTCTCCTTTCTATATTTTGAAAATTTAGACGCTAGGGTGGAAGGAGGGATTCACGCTCGTATGTACTGACCAAAAAGATGGCGGCCGGCCTCCCACAACCTTCCATATCAATGGAGGGGGAGGGGGGTGGTGGTTATAATGAAACGTCGAAATGACGTTAACTTTTTATTTTGGAGACGCCCCCTTAGTAACGTACGTTTGGTTTGAACGCTGTCTAGCAAAACGTTATGGCTTGCAAAGAGGATCGCGTGGCGAGTCCCACGTTTATGTTTAAAGTGGGCGAACTCGTGCTTGTGAAATGGGAGGATGGAATGGTGTATTTCGCAAAAGTCAAGAAGATAGACGAAAAAAGTAGCAAGTGTGTCGTCATATTTGATGACAAGTCGCAAGACGTCGCTGACTTTAGTCAGATACATAGCGGTAAGTTTTTACAACGGGAGACCATCGCTGGAGTCCATTAGTTGGGAGCGCGTTGATAAATATTGTCGACCCGCTATAATTTGCATTCGGCGTGTGTTTTGCTTCAGCTATTAAATGAGTCCATCATTCCTTTCGTTACGCATAGGCCTTCCGAGGTATACACGAGTTAAGGTGTCTGCGCGCGCGAGCCTGTTCGTTGTTTGTGAGTGTAAGAGTGCGCGCGCGTCCGTGTGTTTGCGTACGCACGTTCCACCTTTTTTTTTTTGTTGCTGCATTTGAGATGGGGGGTATTTGAAAGGTAACCACGTGTAAGGGGGCGTCTCCAAAAAAGTTTACGTCATTTTGACGCTAGGGGGGGCGGGGGCTCGTGACGTTATCCGATGTACTGACCAAAAAAATGGCGGCCGGGCTCTGATATCAATGCCGTTATGAGGGGTGGGGGGTGTAATGAAGCGTCAAAATGACGTTACTTTTCTGGAGACGCCCCCCTTACCACGTTATGCCGTAACGAAGCGCGAATAACCCCCTCCCCACCCCCTTATTGCAGTGGACGAAACAACGACGGACATTATTTGTATCAAGTGTAAACGGAACGAATCAGACTACCCCAATGAGATTGTCCTGTGTGATCACTGTGGTATAGGTGAGTTTCTCTGCACATGCACTGCATCCGGATGACTTTTGCATTCACGTATAAATATTATTTTTTAAATCTTAGTTTCTTTTAAAATCATTCATAGTATTTTTTAACAAACATAGTATATTCTATATTGCATTCACCACCAGCTGTCATTCATTGCAGGATTTCACCAGCGTTGCCACAACCCTTCCATCCCAGCAAGTGCCTTGGAGTTGGATACACCATGGAAGTGCACATACTGCCTGAAGGGTACCAAGTGCCCCTACCTTATGGACCTCACAGAGTCCCTAGATGCATACCACACACTGATTTCGGAAAAGGAGGAGGAGAAAGGCAAGGAGGAGGAAGATGGTGGAGGTGAGAGTGATAAGGTAGAGATTGCCACACCCTCCTCCTCCTTTACTCCCGTTCTCATGGATGTTGCCGAGGACGGTAGCAAGTCTATCTCAACCAAGAAGAAGGTATGTGATACACAATTCACTAATTAGAAACAGTTTATTTTTCATGTTTGGCTTCTTTTTTGGAATGCATATTGATTGGGGCCATTAACCAGGAAGTACTTTCAATTTGAGCTGTTTACAGATTGATAGCGTCTCTTCCTATTGCTGCTGCAATAGTTGTGGGCCTTGGTGATAAGCCATACCATACTGGTGTAATAGAAGGTTGAGCTCCACAATGTGCTTAAAAAAAAAAACAACACTGTGTATGAATGACAACTATGTTTGAACTAGATGTACTTCAAATCTTCCTTCTCTTCTCTCTCTCCTCCCTTCTCTCCTCTACTCCTCTCTCCTCTCCTCTCCCTCCCCACTTCTCTCTTCTCCCTCCTCCCTTACCTCCTTTGTAAATGAAAGGGGAAACGATCTGATCGAGGAAAGAGCAAAAAAGCAGATCGTGGTAAACTCAGTTCCAAGGATTTGAAATCCTCACCTTCAGACCCCATCAAGAAACATAAGGCATCGCAAAGCAGTGATGAAACTCCTTTGACGACATTGCAACCAGACTTCCAGGTCAGCGTTGCCTCTGGCAGTTCAAGTTCAATGGACCCTACCACTGGTCCATCCCGAAAGAAGCGACGTGGCGATGATAACCATGTCGGTGGACTGCACAAGAAGAGCAGGCCCTCCTCTGTTGAGGCTGTGACAGTGTCCTTCACCAGGGTCCCCGCTTTGGGATGTCAGAGTGATACTAGGGTGGAGCAACAACACCACATCACCGCCGGAGGAATGCCCTCTATACCCACCAAACCTCCCACTCCAACCTCTGAGCTGGTCTCCTCAAGCAGGACTTCTGTCATAGCTGGAGAAGGGAGTGTGACGCTGCCACCTGTCCCTGTGTTGTCTCCTGCTCCTATTTCAGAAATACCTGTAGAAGTATCAGGGCCCCTCCCCGCATGGGAGGACTTCGAAAAGGCCACTGTTTGCACCCCGTGTGCTTCCACTGCACCCAACAATACTTTGATTGCCATGACAACCATGGTTTCGGTGGTGTCTCCTCATGCAGACAGTCTGATGAATGAAATAAGCTTGACCAATAGTCCCCCCGACTCCCTGAAGTCCTCACCTAACCCTGTCAATCAGGACATATTCGGTTTTCCTCCATTTAAATCGAAATCTTCAGATGCAGCACATCATGAAACCAAGCAGTTTGAGACCCCTGCCGCTGAGATTCCTCTTGAAAAGAATAACAGTGCACATGCAGGGAAACAGAACACAGAATTGCAATGCAGCTCATCAGTGGAAAGACACGAAGTTGAAACGAAATGCACGAGCATTTCTCTTCCTGATCAAGTGAACCCTACCACTGCCCTGCACACATCGCCTACCGCTGCACTCGCAACTACTCCCTCCGCAGCAAAGGGTGGGGCTCTGTCCAGACCCTCCCCCTCCTCCATTTGCAGACTGGCTCCAGCAGAGGTCGGTGGGTTGGGCCAGAAGACGTCTGTCATCAGCGCTGTGATGCCGACCTGGGAACCCGTAACCTCCGGAACACCCCCTGCCTTGGCCCTAAATGCCATCACGCCTTCCGGTCCGTGTGTTTCCGTGACATCAGGTGGATTGCCATTGGTGACAGGCCAGGGACCAGTTCCCGCCACTGCCCCATCAGTGGGTGTGGTGGCTACCCCTCTGCCCCCAACTCCTCCTCCTCCCCCTCCCCCACCACCGCTCCTTGCGATGATGGCGTCGCATACTGCTGCTCTGGGGGAGTCCGGTACAGCACACTCATCATCCATGCACGGACATAAGTTCCTCTCCTTGACCCCAAGCCCGCTCCTAAGTTCCCCCTCCGTTCACAGGCCCACCAGAGAAGTCGATGACGTTATAATGACAGGTGAATCGAAGAAGAGGTCCGACTACAAAAAGGGAGTGCAGAGTGAGCAGGAACAACACACCACCAAGACTCACTCCAGACCCCCCCAGCAAGTGGGGGACACACAGCATCCATCACCAGTGGAGGGTTCGTACCAACATCATCACCACTACCACGGTGGGTCGAGTTCCCAGTCCCATCCCATGACCACTCCCACAGGAGGCGACAGCAGGCCCAAAGTGGCATTGGTGGGGCGTGACAATCAGTATGTCCTACAACAGGATGGACGTCCCATGATCACCTCCCCACACATGAGGCACGGCAGTGTGGGTACCATCACCACCCCCACTGTTGCCACCCAGTTCATCCCCATCACTTACATGAGCCCAGACCAAGTGCAGCTTGCATACACTGTGCAGCAGCAGCAGCAGCAAGACTGCACCCACTTGGGGCAACTGGTCACATCCAAAGCCTCTCCCCTTTCTGAATCAAAACCGGTAGGTGTTTTTTTTTGCTGGATAAAAACTGAATCAAATGTCATTATCCATCCCTCCATCTCTCCTCCCTCTTTCCTCCCCCTCTCCTCCCTCTCCCTTCCCTCTCTCCTCCCATTGTTTATAGGACATCCTGCCAGGTCTTGTTGCCCAGTCTCCCATGGTCATACAGTCCCAGCAGTACACAAGGCTGTCCCCAAACCTCACCTCTGTCACCACCCCCCTAGTGATGGAGAATCCCACCTACATCACCGCCCCGGGCCACCAGGAGTTCCCACACCCTCCCCACATGCTGGTAGCTGTGAAGGATAAGGTCTCTCCCCCTCCCTACTCCAGTCACCAGCACTCTTACCACCACACGTCAGAACCGTCCTACTCTACTGCAGCAGTTGTGCACACACCGCATTACCAACAGCAGCAGGCATCCTTGGCCCCAGCCCCTTTCATACTCACGTACACGTGCACCACAACGTCTTCGAATGACCACTGCATTGCTTCACACTCCCTTGCCGACACCTGTACTAGCACTTCATCTGACACAAGCCACAACAAGTCGTCGACTCTTCCGCTTTCCACTGGTGCCCAGTCCCACAGCACAGGGGTCCAGTCCACCCAACTACTGTCTGGTTCCCATTCCCACAACACAGGTGTTCAGTCCACTTCGCTACCTTCTCACCACCTGAAGGAATTAACACACCCATCACAGTCCCAAGACGGCATTGGTCAAATGACCTTCTCCATTTCCAGACCTCACATGAGCGTGAGTCCTTGCCCACCTGGTAGCCGCATCCCTTCACCCTCCACAAGGGTCCAGCAGTTGGGTGAGATGTCTGATCCCTGCACAGTCCTAGATAATAAGCCATTTGCCGTTGTTTCAGCTCAACAGTCCAATGAGGACTGTCCTATTCCAAGTGAAGGAAATGAGAAGGGCACGTCTCCAGTGAGTTCTTCTGTTGTTGGCCCTCTCCCTGGGACATCGAAGGCACTAAAATCGTTAGAAAGGGGAGATGGTTTGACCCATTGGATCTTGTCGCCAGGCAAGAATGACCAAGCCGCGTCCAAGTGTGCTTTACACAAGGGTGCAACGTCTGTGGCGGGCAGCAACACAAGTCATTCGGGCAGCTCGGGGTCAGAAGAAATGCTGAAGGCCATCACCAAAAACATCCAGGATGCCTTCGTGGAATCAAACGAGAAGAAGCTCATGGCTGCCTTGGAAGACATGCGGAAGAAATTCCAAGCCAATGGCAAGAAATACGAGCATGTTGCCCAGCAGGTCAGAAAGCACGGTCAGCCGGTCATTGGAGATGACGCACACAAGACTGCCATCAAGGTCAAGGAGGTACCCAGGCCATGCCAGCACCCGCTTGCCTCCAGCCCCGTTGTGCAGCTGGTGATGACCAGCTCCAGACAGTCACCGGTGGTGGCAGGTGGTGCGTCGGTCCAATTGGCAGCAGCAGTGGGCACAGGCCACGCCCCCACCTCCAGTGCTGGGCTGGATGTGGCGGCCACCTTTATGTCCTCCCCTCCTACTTACTACGTGATGTACGCGCCCCAGCCTTCGCCCCACATACACAATACCATGCCTTCTGGCAACATGCAGGCCACTCACGACATCCAGCCAGCACAGTCATCCTCACCCATGTTTGTCCAGCAGCACCAACCTTCGAGTTCAGAGTACGCTCTGTACGCGGCAATGCCTCCACAGCCAAAGGCGTTGGTCCAGGCCGGTGTGTATTTCCCGTCTCCTGTACCTGCCCATGTACCCGGCAGTAGCTTGCAGCATGCACAGCATGGTGGTGGTGGCGGGTCTATGTCCCAGCGCATGCTGTATCCGACCGAGGAATTTCTTGAAGGTCACCACAGTCCATTTCCAAGCTCGGTTTCCATCCCAACGAAGCAGGCGTCGACCCCAAACCAAGGCATTGGTCAACCGTCAAAAGTTCAGCCAATTCCTGCCCCGTCCCAGAAGTCCAAACCAAAGAGCGTACGCATGTGCTCACGCTGTGGTAATGAGGCAACATACCTGTGTTCGGGGTGTCAGCAGGAGTGGTATTGTGGAAGAGACTGTCAGGTAACCACAGCCCTTTGGTTTGTGTATATCCCCACACCCAATACTGGTTCTGAACTTCTTGATATTAACTGTAGTTTTCCTTTCAGCTCAAATCATGGGATGCACACAGCGAAAATTGTGCGAAGCATAGGAAGTTGATGTGAAAGCTATTGAAGCAACAAATAAACAACCATGCCCATTCATTTTCCATTTAATCATTTTCCTGTTGGTATAATCATGTAATTTGTTCAATATTACTCTAAATGTGTTTATGCTTTTTTATTGATGTAAGACCTAGTAATAGTCTCATACCCAGCTTTACCATGACATGGTCTTGTACCCAGCTCTACCATGACATGGTCTTGTACTCAACTCTACCATGACATGGTCTTGTACCCAGCTTTACCATGACATGGTCTTGTACCCAGCTCTACCATGACATGGTCTTGTACCCAGCTCTACCATGACATGGTCTTGTACCCAGCTCTACTATGACATGGTCTTGTACCCAGCTCTACTATGACATGGTCTTGTACCCAGCTCTACCATGACATGGTCTTGTACCCAGCTCTACCATGACAGGGTCTTGTACCCAGCTCTACCATGACATGGTCTTGTACCCAGCTCTACTATGACATGGTCTTGTACCCAGCTCTACTATGACATGGTCTTGTACCCAGCTCTACCATGACATGGTCTTGTACCCAGCTCTACCATGACATGGTCTTGTACCCAGCTCTACTATGACATGGTCTTGTACCCAGCTTTACCATGACATGGTCTTGTACCCAGCTCTACTATGACATGGTCTTGTACCCAGCTCTACTATGACATGGTCTTGTACCCAGCTCTACCATGACATGGTCTTGTACCCAGCTCTACCATGACATGGTCTTGTACCCAGCTCTACCATGACATGGTCTTGTACCCAGCTCTACCATGACATGGTCTTGTACCCAGCTCTACCATGACATGGTCTTGTACCCAGCTCTACCATGACATGGTCTTATACCCAGCTCTACCGTGACATGGTCTTGTACCCAGCTCTACCATGACATGGTCTTGTACCCAGCTCTACCATGACATGGTCTTGTACCCAGCTCTACCATGACATGGTCTTGTACCCAGCTTTACCATGACATGGTCTTGTACCCAG